>CM031243.1:477500760-477814945 GCA_018340775.1 Taxus wallichiana var. yunnanensis | reverse complement strand
TGAGAAATGTCTTTTTCGGCCCTGGATTTGTCAATTATTTCTGTGAGATGGGTTTAGGGCCTATGTCTCTGTTACTGTGAGTCCATTGATATCAAGAACTGAAGCTATGCATGATTCTCGCGACCCTTCTCTTTCATCTCGCTTCATCATGGTCGGGAGCAATATTTGTCTCGAAAGCACCTTTATGTGTTCTTTTTCTTTTTTTAATCTTCGCTGGAATTCTTTATAACCGGATCAATTCGTGCGTGTAGATCTAGCAATTTCTTTAGATTCTGAAGATATATTCAATGTAAATTCGACATTGATTCAACTCCTTTCACCCGTATGAACACTCTAATGAATGCTCGCAATTATTTCATGCACAAAGATGAAGTCCGTAGCATGAACACCTGATTTTTGTCACCAAAATCTGCATATGAAGCCCGCTGCCCTCAAATTTGAGGCTTTGCTTCGTGATGCAAAGCAAACATAAATATTTTTAAATTCACCTGGCACTTATAACAACATGCGTATAATTATCATAAGATAAATCAAACCATTCCAACCCTAGCGCCAAACCTCAAGCTTCCCCGACAATGAAAAACACCTCCAGATGCAAAATTCTCCTTTCTTTGGCGCCAAAACTGTCCGGGCTGCAATCCTTAGCAAAAAGAATTAATTGCTTCTTCATTATGGCAGCCCATACTTATATAACCCTCAACATTCTATTTCTAATAATTGTCCATCCTATTCCTAGCAATTAATTAATAAACAAACATGTTTATTCACCCAAATTGGCGCCTAATTTTGCATGCTGCTGGCTGCCATTAAATAAATTTATTTTATTTATTTTTAGCATGCATCCTTCAATCACTTCGCTCACCTTTTGCTTTGACTTTCCATTCATCCATGGCGCTAAAATTAAGAACGGTAAAAGCCATTAATAAATACCATTAAAAACATTGTTTAATGCCCAAATGGGTCGACTTTTCGCATGCTTCAAGGCTGATTTCTAAATATAAGAAGTCAACTTTGATGGGATTTTTACCTTCGCAATGCAGCTCCAAAATCCCTTCTTTCACTTAAGCTGCATTGACTTCCATAATGGGGATTTTTACCCCGCAAGGCAAGAAATTACCAAGGTCCTTGCCTCGCATTGCCAAAATTCCCATTATTAAATTAAAATATCTCCCAAAAAGTGCGACTTGCATTAAAATTAGCCCCTTTGATAAAGTGCACTTACGCATGGGTGAATAAATCTTCTTTAAGTGGGAAAAGTTAGCTCGCAAGTGCATAATGAAATTCCCATCAATGCTTTAAGTGATTTTTCTTTATTTTATAATGGGAATTTTCACCTCGCAAGGCAGTAAGAAATTCTCACTCTCCACGCGCCTCTAATTTTCCCATCGCCTTAAGTGACTTTGACTTCATGGGAAAAAGTACTGCAAGGCGTAAAAATCCCACTCGCCTCAGCCTACCCAAAATCCCACTCAGCCTTTAACTCATCCATTCCCAAAAATGTGACTTGTCTAAGAGGCTTTTTTCAGTGCATGACTTTGTCTTTTTTTGGTTAGAGAAGTCGATTTTGAGGTGATTCCTTCCGTAATGGCGGTCGTCGAGATGATCTCCGATACTTGCAATTAAATAATACCGATTGGGCAAGGAATTGACCTAGGGAATTTCATAGAAACAACGAGAAAAACGGAGAAAGACGCAAAAGAAATAAATAAAAGCGAAAAACGCTTGCCGTAAGTCATGATAATGCCCTGTGATCCATTCCCATGAAAACCCTAATGAGATATGTGAATACTCGACATTCAAAACTTCAACAGATTCTAAACCGAGCACAATTTACTTCAAACGGGCTCCAAGGGATAATTAAATAAAAATTTCCCGCAAAAAAACTCGCGAAGGGATAAAATATTTTCATATCCGGTATTTGTCTAAATTGGCTCCATGATTCACCTGGGAATATCTTAACATAATACAATCATCTTCCTCGACAATAAAAACACAAAAAACCCGCTATTTTAAAAGTGCGAATTTTTTTACATGGGTAGTCTCGATTTCAGGGTGAAACTGGGACACCATTCAATCTATTCATCTCCTTTATATAGACTTTTACTAATAATGGATGGGTACTAACCCTTAATCCCGATGTAGGCCAACTCATTACCCAATATAACTAATTCCATGAGTTACTTATTTGACTTAGTATATTATACTTAATAACTATTTGTAAGCCACATGTCGCATCTTCACCAACCCTAGATTTCATATTATCATATCCCTTGAGTATATAACATGCCATTCCTCGCATGTTTAATCCTCAAACATATGAAGAAATGAAATAATGAGTGTTCTCAAATCATTACACACTTATTATCATGCTTCTTCATCCAACCACCTTTAGTTTGTAAGGCCATCAATGCGGTGATAGCTCTTTCAACTTGGTTCTCAATTCTAGCTCATAGATAACAACTAAGAATTTGGGATTCTTATGGGAGGTAGTGGACATGGTTTTTAGTACGACAAAAAATTTCCTAGATTTTGAGGACTTGAGGGACAACTATTGAAAAAATGACTATTAAAATTGTACAAAACGGGTCCCCCAACTTTGGGTAAAAACGTGAAAATTATTTTTCAGGACTAGAGCCAACAATTCATTTCAATATGCAAGCGACACCTCTTTATCCCGTCACTTATATCCCTCGAATTTCAAAATAGCTTAAGAACAATAAAAGCCATGCAATACTACATCAACAACCATGCGTATTTAAATACTGGCTAAAGAAAACCACTAAAAACTCAAGTACAAATTTGCCTCTTAGCCATTAGAATATATGTAAAGCCCGCATTATCATACAAAAAGAGATGGAAAGAGCCGCATTAAAAATTGCAAATGAAGATTTAAAAATATGCATGTAAACCTATAGATACTAAATCTCCTCATTTAACCGGTGAGGCTCCCGTGTCGATTTGTCAATAAAATGTGTTATTATCTATCGTGGTTTTACTTTAACCACTTAGTTCATGAACCATAATTAAGAAGTTCTCAAAAGTAAAATTTTAAGAAAGGAAGTATTTTATGTAATTAGGAAGTAAAGGAAATACAGAGAAGAAATGGGGAAGATGTGCATCCCAATTAGTAGATAAGCAGAGCTAATCGCATGCACATGCAAAATGAAACTTAATAGATATGAACACACAACTAATATAAACAAAGGCAACATTCTAGATCCAAGATCTAAAATAACACAAAGTTTACTTAAGAGATCTAAGATTTAAAAGCAAGAAACATGTAAAGACACCGTGACACAAAGTTCTTCCTAAAACTTCGCTCCTTTGTATTCCTTTGCTCCAAGTTGCTCTCAGGGGTTCAAAGACAAAGTCTAGAACACAAGATCATTGCTTACAAATTCTCGATCGATCATTAACCCTCGAGGTTCTTCTCCTACTTATGTAATGTAGGAGGGAAAGTACAAATGGGAAGTCTAACTCGAACTAAAGCATAAAATTTTGAACAAGTAAAGATGACATTTGGCAATCATCCTCACTAACTTCTCCTTAAGTGACACATGTATCACTTAACTAATAGAATGGTTCCACATGACTTTAAGTAATGGTCATAAAACCAATAACTTAGAAGTTTTACAATTTCATCCGAACATAGAAAATAAAGAAGAAAGAATAAGAAGTCATGCACATAACATTTATGTCTTCTTCTTCTTGTTCTCGATATCGGATATACTTTTTAACATGTAATTCAAAGATCCTTCCATCCTTGTTTTAATATTTCTGGGGCTTCTTTCTCTCGTTTCTCGAATCGCAAAGAACCCTTCATTCAACACTTTGATGCACGATGCTTCCACATCTTCCAAGCTCGCCCAAACCTCGCAATGTCCGCCGCAGCCGCCACCACATCCACTGGATAGAATTCATCGTGAAAGGCTTCGTAGCTTTATCAATTCTCTTTTGTATTATCGTAAGAGACCTTCCAGGGGAATTAGGCACCTTTGTAGAAACGATCCGCACGTATGAAGTAACACCTCCGGCCACTCTTTCCTCTTGAAAAAAATGATACTGGTCTGCAAGTCCGATGATGTCCTACTCTCAAGTGCCTACGTTGTTCCTCTTCAAAGAAAATGTCTGCAGATTTCCAAACGGAAAGATACTAGCAAATTCTAAATGCTTCTCCTTCTCGAACCGATCCATCCGTACAGATAACTGTTCTCCGCAATCAATACATCTCCCTACAGCTTTTACTGATCTCACCAAAATACTCAGTAAGTTACTTCTCGCAATCGTATTCATGCCTTCTATGTTCGCCATCAAAGCTTTCAAGATTTGATTCACGCATCATCCATAACCTTTAAAGAAGATGTCGGGCCGCACTTCTCCAAGTCAGTACAAAGTTTCGATTGAATAATCAAATCCTTCCATTCAATAATAGCTTTTACTTGATTGTTTTCAGATCCTCCATTTCCCGCATAAGATGATCACTCACCGCTTAAAATGGGCGAATGGAAGGTTTAGCAGAACCCTTGGCTATGATCTCACATAATTGAGATACTTGCTTCTCGCAGCTCTTTTTCTCCGCCTTTTCACCGCAAGCCTAAGGAATAAAGCATCCATCAATGTCTCGTGTCCGCTTCAATCCTTCAAAGGGTGGTTTGACCGAGGGGTACTTTCGTCACTCGCACATCTTCCGCCGTGAGCTCCTCTTCTATCTTTCCTTCTTATCGAATTGATATCTCAAAGAAAGTTCTCTCCCGAATCCTCGATGATCAACCTAAGTCGCTTTAGCAACTTTAGGCCTTCTCAACTCTCTTCCGCTTAAGTGATCCTCGGAGTAGTTTCGCAAGTAATGGTGCTCCTCTAAGTTCATCTCCATTCTCGCTTCTAACCAATCATGAAGCCAACCATTCCGATTTTATGTCTTCGTTTCGAAGTTACTTCTGAGAGTGAGAAGTCAGCCGAGTGCACTACCATCTCCCGCTCCGCATCCTCTCCGCCGTAAAGTGCCACACAAGCAGTTATGGCTGCCATCCTCTAATCATCCAAGGACAAAGCTCTTTCGAACTCGCCATCTCAGCTTTCAACATCTCTCCTGAATGGGTGATGAACGAAGTGGCTTTGGAGAGAAGATGAATGTCTCTTTTTCAATGGAGGCATGGAAGCATCCTTCATTGCGGCAATGTAATAGTTGGTGAAGTACTCGGGCACCGGAGAAGCCGAGTCAAAGCCATGGTCGTGAAGTGATCTTCTCTTTTCTTGAGATCTTCTCGTACTTTCAACTTCTCGACCTTCACCGCTTTCTCCTTCATGCTTTCACTGAGGGAATCTCCTACGCCTCGGCCACCTGTGATTTGATTCATCAATGCTTCATCAAGGCAATATCCCTTCACAAGCAATCCACTTTGAAGTATTCACCAACACACTCCAGATCTTTCTTCAATCAATGGTGCAGCCTCTCCTACGTTATCCTCGCAAAGATGGCTTTATCTCTCCCATTTGATGGTAAGTGTCAAGTACCACATTCCCATCATCTTTAAGATCCGCAGTATCCGCGCTAGTCCAAAGTCGAACACTTGCTTTTGGCCTGACATAGCCTCGCTTGAAATCTTCTTTTCTAACCTCGTACTCACTTTTGCACTTCATCCAGTAAATCTTCTAATGAAGGCACATGTGCGTATCCCCGGAGATCGTCTTCCTCGCTACTCCAAATGGATCAAGTTCACCCAGCAGTGGAAGAACTCTCGCTCATACTGATAACATTTCAAGCGCTTCCATCCCTCGAGCTCTATGAATGCTAATGCAAATTAATGCCCCACTGATCGATCGGGAAGAAGCCCGTAGACTTGTGCCCGCTGATCAAGGTCGTGTAACTCCACAAGTTGCCTCGCTTCAGCTCCATGGCGATCAATCTATCATTCGGATACCCGGCATCTTTATCGTTCTCCGTAAAAGCCCGTAACCCCGAGGTATGTGAAATCTGCAAATCAATGAATAGATCGCCAATCTGGACACAGCTTCCCACGCTCTCGCTACCCCGTTGGCCTTCAAGTCTTTGTCTAGCCTCGCAGATGAAATCGTAGAAGAAGTCATCGCTGATCACTTTGAAGTCTTTCTCGCACGCAGGTGCAGTAGTCAGGGGTAGCACTCAAAATGGGGTCCTTAAAAGAACACCACATCTATCCAAATTTGAAAAGACGCCTTGTGAAGCCGCAACATACACCAAGTATGAAGTCATCTTGAAGCCGAAAGTACGCTTCACGCTCCGGAGTCGCTCACCGATGTTTGCCGCTAATAATTTCCGACTAATTGATTATAGGAATCAACCTTGTTGATTTCAATGGTCCCGATGAAAGCATACATCCATGTACGGAAAGTGTAAGCATTCGCTTCGCCATTCATCCCGCATAGCAATTTTGACAACATCATCTACCTCCCGCACCAAATCGACCGCTGGAAGAGTTCTCGGAACTTCAAGGAGATCTAGGCTTCTTCATGTATCGGCTATTCATTATGCTCACGCAATCACTCTATGCTTCTCCCATCTACCGTCAAAGATCCCGAATGCTAATGGAAGTCACCACCTTTCGCACTGAATCTTCAAACAATAATTGATGAACTCAAGCCCAAACGAATTATTGTCTTTCCCGCAAGCATCACGCACCGATCCGATGAAGGATGATAAGATCTAGCACACTCCATCACAAACTCTGGCAACTGGGTTGTACATGGAAAAGCTGCAGCTCGGATAATTCCACTGCTTTTAACCGCACGCATGAGTGAAGTCTTTCCCGCTCTGGATCTATCAATCAAATCGGAAAGAGGTTCCGGGCCTAGATCTGTCTCCTATGTCTGCAAGTTTGGAAGCAATGCATGACTCCATCGTGCTTTCTTTTTCATCTCTCTTCGCCATGGCTTTGTCTATCTTTGTCTAAATAATTCTTTTTCTTCTTACTTGGCCGGATTTCTTCAATACTGGTGCAGATCTGGACAATTCTTCAGATTCAGAGGATATATTCGCAATGTATCGACATCGATAAAAACTCCTTTTCTTTTCAGAAAGCACCCGTAATGAATTCCTAATTTATTCGACAAAAATGGCCACCGAGCATGAATAGTGAATTTTAATTGTAAAATCTGCACTTTTCAAGCCTCGCTGCCCCAAAAATGGTGTTTAATTTGCACATAAAGAGAGCATGAATCCTTTCAACAACACCTGAGCACTGTAACACCTTGCAAACAATTATGCATAAAGATCAACCTCTTCAAAGCATGCGCCAAATCTGGAAGCTTTTAGCCTTGTTGCCACCTTGCCCGAGCAAAATCCTTCTTCAAATGGGGGCGACTTTTCCTCTTGCTGCAATTCTTTACTCCGTGAATCAAATAATTCACCCATATGGCTGCCCATGCTTATATAACCTTCACAATTCTATAATTAATAATTGCCCTAACAATTAAAGGCAATTAATTAATTAAAAATCATGCTCTTCTCTTTTAAAAATAGCATGTTTAAGGACAACCATCCAATAAATTAAATTAATCCAATTTAATCCTTCACACATCACTTCACTTAAGCTTCACAGTGTGCCTTGACCATAGCCACTGAAAATAGAAATTAATTTAATGATTTAATGCCTTAAAAATCATTAAATAACTCCCAAATGGGGCGCACTTTTTGAAAGAGAGGGGGCAGCCACTAAATAAATTAAATTTAATGCATTTAATCCATTTCTTTTATTCCCTTTTGACTTGTTGACTTCCTCCAAGCTTGGGCGCACTTTTTTGAAGAATAGATTAATTAAAATAATCACTTTAAGGCTGCCATCATCTCACCAAAGGGGGCGCACTTTTTTGCACATATAATTCTATTTTTAAGAATTTTTCCACAATGGGATTCTTTACCCTGCAAGGCAGGCACTAAAATCCCATGATCCACTTAAGTGATTTGACTTTGACAATGGGATTATTTACCCTGCAAGGCAGGCACTAAAATCCCATGATTTCACTTAAGTCACTTTCCTTTTATTTTATCATGGGAATTTTTACCCTGCAAGGCAGTAATAAATTCCCACCTGCCTGCAGCCTCTAACTTTCCCACTGCAGCTTAAGTGAATTTTATAACACGGAAAAGTACTCTACCAGTGTATAAAATTCTCCCACCCCGCTCGCGGCTTCTATTTTTCCCATTGCAGCTTAAATCCTTTGTTTTCCAAAAATGCGCCCATCCCCGCAGGGCTTTTCCATGCACGACTTCGCTTTTTCCCGCTGATCCGCACTCCGATGGCGACTTCCTCCGGCATAATGTGCGATATGTTTTCCACCGCTCCAGCCAAAATCGGGCTTACCCGGCAAAGGAATTGTTCTAGAGAAATTTCACAGAAAACGAAACGGGACAACACAAAAACACACGAAAATTGCCAAAAGTCACAAATAAAGCCCAAAACTTATTCCAAGTTAAAACCCTTATGGTACATAAGAATAATGACATATTCGATCATAACAGAGTTAAAACGGAGCGCAAATAGCCTCATACGGGGCTCAAAATAATTAAATACAAATTTCCCAGACAAATCCCGACAACAATATAACAATTTTGGGCATCTGGGTATTTGGCGAAAAAGGCTAATATGGCTCTTTTAGGAATATCTTGACGCAATACAAGAATGCAAGTACATTGAAAATGCTTCTAAATAATTAATTCAACCATGACAACATTTATCAATCCAAATTACATCAAAAGAATGGAGAAAATAAGTAATTACACCCAGCTGCAATTAATTTTATGACAACAGCAATACAAGCCATAAACAAGGGCTGAAAATAGCTCATAGACCACTCCAAAAATCACCAAAATGTAGATTCCAGCCTTATAAAATATGAAGAACAATATTATCAACTCAAATTGTCCAAAAGTGCCCTAAATGATATCAAACCCTTCACCCAAGCAAGTCGCCTAGGGTTAGAAGGGGAGAAACAAATATGAAATCTTCCTTAAAGCTCACTTGTGACCTCCGTATGAAGCCACCAATGCACAAATGAGGGTTTCAATGTCCCAAGTGTGATCCTATCAAGGGTTTTGTCCTTCAATGGCAAGAAGAAAAGCTACACTAACTCCACTCCAAGTAAATGTCAAAATAGATGATAGATGATAATCCTCCTCCATTCGATCCTCCTTAAGTACCCCTTCTTTGGCACCAAGGATGAATTAGAGGCCCAATCCTCATGGCCGACCTCCTAATGCACTTTTTAATCTTCACTTAAGAAGACTGACCTCATAATGAAGAAATAGAAATTCCCGTTGCTTTGTTTGACAAGTCTTCTTCCCCCTAGTCAAACTATTCCAATGCCATGATTAGTAAATAAAATAATTAATTATGAAGGTACATCACTTACAACCATGGCAAGTTCCCCTCCTTTGCTCCTTCCTTGATGCCCACAGGAAGAGGAATGGGCATAAGGTCTTCCATAGTGACTAGCTTGGAAAAAAACGACATTATAGAATTCATGGCGCTGTAGTCATAATTTCTATTTTTTCTCGTTCTAAGCAGGTTAAGTGATCATTTGGGAAGGATTACCTTTTGAAGGTTTGGTGTGAGGGTGGGTCAAGCTTGTTACCTTCAAGTCCTTTAGTGTCATGGGTTGTAGGATGATAGTTTGTTTTTGGCAATTAAAGTTATATTTATGGGTTTCTTCTTGTAGTGAGTGTATTTAGACTAACAATATATTATCTCTCAATCTATAGAAGTCAGTTTGTTTTCATCCAATGCTATTTGGGAGTGGTGAGAAGTTCTCCATTCTCATAGTTGGGAATAGTTGATGGTTGGTTTCATAGCTATCGATCTTCGTTGGTATTAGAAGGGAAAGCATTTGGGTTGAAAATATATGAATACTGACCTCTATGCACTCATATTAAGAATTTTAGGAGAGGAAGATCCTCGAGAATTGTCTTCCAAACCAACACCATCTTGGAAATCAGAGATCCCAGTTTCAACAATCTCTTTCTCAGCCTTATTGAAACAAGCAAGGGATTAATCTCATGATTTTATTTTTCAGTTTTCCCAGTAGACAATGAAGACACCTTTTTTCCTCTCACACTTCCAATTATATCATCATATGCTTGAGAGGGGCATACTTGGCTTGTGATATTAGAAGCCATGTTATGAAAGAAAAGAGCTGGAAACAAAAGGTACAATTTACTTGTACAGGACAATGAGCATGACAATTACTGCCTATGATAAATTCCGTAACTTAGAAAGAGAAGAAGTTCAGAAAATCATAGAGAAGCACTCCACCTAGAATCAAAATTATTTTTCAAGAAGAAAATGACCAAAAAAACTTGGGAACTATAATAATTTGAAGGAACAGAAGGTACTAAAACAAGGTTTCAAATCCTTCATGCCAAGAATAAAAAGATGGATTGACTCAAAAATGTAGACAAATCAGCATGTCAAATATACAGGTGTAAAGCAAAATGAGGAATCAAAACTTTTGTAAGGGGCAATCAAAGAAATGAAACCCTCTCTGGTCATTGAACACACAATTTTGGAAAGAAATTCTTGTCAAACAGTGTGTAGTGGCCAATCAAAAAGCAAGTTCTTGAGTAACATTTCTGTTGGTTTATATTTACTGGGCATAAATATTTACTCATTAGAAACGAGTAACCCTTATGAAGATATTAATGTCTTGGCCAAAACAAAAACTTGGCCAGTTTTTTACCCGCTGTAAGAATACATTCTAGATTAGTGATTGGATACAATGAGATAACTTTGTTTCATTGTCTGCAAGAATAATTTGTCTGTTGGACTAGATGGGCTTCTACCTTCTTCAAACATGACACATGGAAAACATAGTGTATCCTTCCTTAGGGATATCCATTACATAGGCCACTTCCACGACCTTGGCCCTAATTTTGTATGGTCCATCATAACAAGTTTGAAACGCCTACTTTCCCTTCTCCTTCAATGTCATTTGCTTATATGGTTAGTGTTACAACCAAACAAACAACATATCCCCCTTTTCAAAATTGTGCTTTGTCTCATGTTGGTTTGCTTGCTTCTTTATCCTATTTGTGCTCATTACTAAGCTTTCCTTCAATTTTCTAAGTATGCTTGGCATCTCCTCCAATTTTCTAAGTATGCTTGGCATCTCCTCCAACGTGTCTACTGCTGCGGGAACCTTGTCCCACTGAATCGCAAAGTCCACAGGTGATGGAGGTTCATATCCGTATGATATCTTAAAGGGGGTCATTTTAATAGATGAGTGGCATGTAGTGCTGTACTGGTATTCTGCAAGATGCTGACATTCCATCTATTTCATCTGCTTATCTCCTTTATACATCCTCTGGTATCCTTCTAAGCATTTGTTCACGACTAATTTATCTGCCCAGTGATTTGGGGATGGTAGGTGGTATTCATGTTGCAAGCCTAAATAAATCTTGCCAAAAATCACTTTGAAATATTAATTTCGCTATCACAGTTTATTAGTGGTGGAATTCCATGAAGCTTAAAGATGTTCTGGAAGAACAACTTTGCAGCTTTATACCCGCTGAACACTTAAAACAGTATTTACTCCCTCGACATCAACAACATAGAACTTGTTCACGACCTCTGTCTGCCCAGTGATTTGGGGATGGTAGGTGGTATTCATGTTGCAAGCCTAAATAAATCTTTCCAAAAATTACTTTGGAATATTTTTTTCACTATCACAGTTTATTTGTTGTGGAATTCCATGAAGCTTAAAGATGTTCTGGAAGAACAACTTTGCATCTTTATACCTGGTGAACACTTAAAAGAATATTTACTCCCTCAACATCAACAACATAGAACTTGTCTTTGAGGGTATAGTTGGCAATTGTAAGCTCTTGGATATGCACCACACCCATGCATTCTATGCGTTGGTTGCCCGAGGCTCATATGGAGGAGGTCCTAAAGCCATCTTCATGAAAAATTCAATTTAGTAACATGCTTCTTGTCTAGATTATTAAGGGTGCTTCCGCGATCTACCATTACCAAAACCCTAGTTATTTTGATATGGGAAAAAACTTTGGAAGTATCAAGATAATGAGATTATGTATTTTTGTTGGATTTTTCTCATGATTTTATTCATTAACCAAATGACTTCCATGAGTAGTCATTACTCTAATGACATTTTTCCTCATGTATTTTTGGTAATAATAAGGTAAGGGACCCACTTTAGCACACAAGTACTGTAAGCATTTGTTAGGAGGGAGGAATGGTGAATATAATTCACCAATTTGGGCTTCTCACCCTCTAGCTTCTTTCAAGATAATCCAAACCCTATCATTGTTTTGAAGGACATCGATGGTTCCCTTATTTCTATTGCAGGCATGGCTTGGTCTTTGGGTTTCAAACTCAACATCATGTTGCTCAAAGGTATGTTCATTATCGGGATCTGAATTTGACTTAGGTGGATACACATCCTTCCATGTCAAACTTTTGGGTTTACAAATATGGCCCTTGCTCCATGGTTGGAAGCAATTACGAGATGGATTTGCAACAAATGGATTTGGGCTTGGGATTGATTGATGGGTCTAGAATTTTAAACTTTGAAGATTCATTATTTTGCTCTTCCTTAACTCTCCTATCAAACGCCTTCCCCTCTTTTTTAAAACTCAAGATCTTGCTTTAGATCTACATGGATCTTTGATTTCCTAGCCACAGAAATAGCATCTTTGAGAATTTTTGGATTAAACTTCCTCCTCACCTCAGTTTGATTTGCTGGATGCATATTGGAGATGTAAATATAGAGCATCACGCCCTCTGGACATTTGGACTTCGAATTTAAAACTTGAAATCTCTCCATGGACTCTTCCACCAATGTATTTTTGAATAGGTGTACGAGCTGGGTATGGTATGGTTCATTCCAATTTTGTTTCCCTTTGAATCAAAGCATCGATAAATTGGTAAAGCTCTTTGTAGGGTTTTGGGATAGCCATTTGTTCCTCCATGTATGGACTGTCCCATCCAAGGGCTACAAAGCAACATTTAACTCCTCAAGGTATAAATCCGCTAGTCTTGCTCAACCATATGTGTAACTCTAGTTCTTTCCCAAAATCGTATTGTGGGGTTTTTATCTGCAGATTAAAAAGGGCCTCTGATGGCTTTATTCTGCCTCCTCATATGGGGGAATAGGATCGGGGACACCTCAAGGGTTGACATCCTCTTCCAAAAGCTCAAAAAGTAAACTTCTATAGTTTGACTTTGAGGTCCTTGGATCTGAATCCTTCGGCCTTTTTCTGAGAGAGATCAGCTCTTTTAAAATTTCTTCCTTGAGTTCTAAGAGCAATCTCTTCAGCTCTCTTTGTCACAGACTTTGACTGATTTCTTGTGTAAACTCACCTTGACAGTTTTGCAGAGGCAGAAAAAATTAACTGGCTTTGATACTATTTGATACACTCCCTGAGAGAATAGGAAACAATTTGCAAATATATTTTGGAAAACCATTACTGAAAATCAAGGAAATAAGTGGGGCAACTTCAAATGCGATAAGGATTTGCACTTGCAGATCTGGCTGAAAACACGAAAAAGGTCACACATGGCGGCTTTTTGTATTGATAGGGTTCAAATTGATTAAAAGATACGTAGCTTAGGGTTTTCCCTTCATTTATACTCAAGGGAAAAGAAAACCCTAACTACACCATGACATAATCTTTTATTGATCCATACATAAAAAAACTAGGTAGCCGTTACAAGTATAGGTGCGGATATGGGTATGGCGATTCCTGTATGCTGGTATGGTGATTTTTTTGGAGCTTGGGTATAGCTTAGGTACGTCTGTATAAAAAATATTAAAAATGTAGGCAAATAAGCAAAACTAATCATATAATATGCATAGAGTAAATGCACAAAAAAATGTAGAGTTAAAAGAAAAGTTAAATAACCACAAAACACAATTCAATGCCAAATGTCATGATATTCATTGGTTGAACTTAGAACAACTAAATTGTGCAATGTTACAATGTATACACAAAAATCAAGATAAATCAGCATATTCATTATATTCATAATCATATTGCTCTCCAATGTCTTCATCGAGAGCATCAACACCATCATGTAGTTCATGAGAACCACGAGCAGTAGTAGTGCTGCTCCCGCCGCTCCACCATGCGTGTTGTGCGACGTGCCCTCAAACTCCGGATCTAGCTATGACACGTGGCCAATGTGTTGTTGTTTAAAAAGAATTTGGGAGCATCTTTTAGGGTTTATGACGTTTTACTTTTAACATATTTGTAGAAGTTGTTTATGACTTTTTTTGACATTAAATAATTTAAAAAAAAAGTTTATTCGGGCCGGGCTCGCACAGGGTACAGCAGAATGTACCCTTGAATGTACCTAGGTACGTTCTGCCATGCCCTGTGCGAACTCATAGGCAAACAGACCCCGTAGCAGTACCTGATAAGAACTGTATCGGGACTGCCCCCATAGGTGCATATCCAGTAACATAGAAAAGGTAATATTACTCCTAAACTAACAAATATACCACGGGCCTAGGGACAAAAGAGGTCACAATGTACTCCTAACACTATGTCGTGTCTAGATACACAACAACAACCTAGATATGGCTTGGATACAATACTGCTGTTTCCTGTTATGACATGAAATTTTTGGTTTATCAGATGCATATCCATGAGATCTTATCCATGTATTGGATACATGGATATAGCCAACAGTTGCACCCGAGAGTATTTGGTAAAATAGTTCTCTTGATCTGACCAGTAGCCACTGCCAAAGACTCATTCATTTTGTTTATTGATTGTCAATTCAAATTTCTGCTTTTTCAATTTATGCAATTCATTCAAATCTAACAATATGTGGTCTACTTAGTTATCTATCCCTGCTGGAATTACCTGGGCTGTCACAAGAAATTGTAAAGCAGGCGTGCCAGAAAAGAAAAGAATAATTTTGTTGACAAGATTCTTTTGTGAGACTAAGGACATGGCTCATTCTTTTCAAATTATTGGTCACTCATGTCTCGGAGTAATTTGTGCTGATACAGGTAAACTATAAAACAGGTGGCTGGGTCACTCATCATGTGACAGATATTTGGGCAAAAACTTCTCCCAGCGATGGCAATCCTGTGTGGTCAGTGTGGCCTATGGGTGGAGCATGGCTATGCACACATCTTTGGGAACATTATACTTATACGCGTGATAAGGTAGCGTCTTGAAATTTTGAAATATTCTTTTCGATTTTCTTATGTGATATCTTTGTAAATTTTCTGTTATCTGTTTGAACTTTTATTTACAAGTTCATGGCCCCATGTTTTCATGATTGAATAAAAGCTAACCACGAATTCAAACACAGATTGTAGAATGCACCACTTTTCTATTTTCCAATTTGGTTATCTTATACAGAAATGTTAATTGTCATTGAAGTGTCTTTGGAATTTAGTTTTTGTGCTTAAAACTAATATAAAGAAATGATTTCATGCTGCTAAGCTTACTATATATGAATGCAGGATCATTTTTCTTTACTTTTGTGCTATTTGAAAAGAATCTAAGCATGTAGCTCAAGTATTGATATTTTGTGAATCCAATAAAATGAAAAAATAAGGGCAGTTCTAGGTGGAGGACAAAGTTGTTCACGGACTAAACTGTAAATGTTAGCCTCTTACTGGAGATTTTTTAGACATTAGATTATTGTGCACAAAAAGAATCATTAATGAATAGTATATATAGGGATTATAGGTAGTATTTCATTATCATTCGAGCATTTGAGTCTTATTATATGGTTCGAGGTTGCCCTCAAAGTGGCGAAGCTATTCTAATTGCATATTGAGATCATTATTCTGAAATATTGTGTTATTTGGTGTTCTATTGTTGCTCTTAATCTGAATTATACAAGTAATTTCATTACAAGTGGTATCATAGTTGCGATCTAGGCCAAAATTAGGGCAAAAACCCTAATTTTTTTGTTTCCACCACATATTACGAACCAGAGCGAATTGGTGGGAGATATTTTTACCAAAGTTGTGAAACATTTCAAGTAAGGTTCCCTAAAAATTTTAGACTTTTTTGATTTATTTTGCAAAAGTTATTACAAATTTAGGTTTTTCATAAAATCGCTCCCTAGGGTGCAAATTGTGGAAAATTTTCAAGTTCTTTACATTTTCGAAAGCTCTCAAAAAATAGTATTAGTATCTTCTCTGTGTTTTTTCCTGTTCAGCCGAAATTGTATCAAACCCTAAACCCTAAGGTTTGACATCATGGCGGGGCCTTCCACAAGAGCAAAAAGAATCCTAATTATTCCTGGTAAAACCCCGATATAAAGATGGGGTAGTGATCAAGAGATGGAGTCAAAGGGGTAAATACAGATTCCTCAAAGACTAGGGTTTACCTCACTGATCATAAGGTGAGCCAACTTGAGTATGAGTCATGAAATGTACAATCCGAGATGGCCTCTAAAGGAGACATAGCCCAAATCAATCATCTGGTTGATGATATCACGCAACATGTAAAGGGTAACCAAGATGGCCCAAATCCAGCCCATATCAACCAAGGAGGACTTTCAATTCAAAATCATGGACAAACTAACCATATCGATCACTTTTCCAAATCCCATCAAATCAAACTTATTCGCAACCACTAACATGATGCCGAAAGTGGATATGCGCAAATTTGATGGTAAGGATCCCCTAATCGATAAATCAAATGGAGAACTTCTTTGAGTTACATCAAACACCATCGACAAAAGGTGACATCGGGTATCCCTATATCTTGAACCCACCAATTTGTTTGGTATCGCTGGTTATGTGCTCAGAGGCGTAAGAATGGTCTAGGTGTCACTGGACAGTTTTTACCGAGGAGTCAGCAATTGCACTATAGTTCCAAAGTGTTTCGTAGAACTACTTTAGTCAATTAGCAAAGTTACGGCAAACATGATCACCAAAGATTATGTGCATCAATTCCAAAACCTATCCTTAAGGGTGGAGAATATTCCGTAAGAGAATCAATGACTTGTTTCGGGGGTCTTAAGGACCACATCGAGCATGAGGTACGATGTTTAATCCAATCAAGCTTTCTCGATTCTATTATCATGGCACGTCGTGCAGAGGAAAAAGTTTTTGTAGTAGAGGCCACCTTTCATTAACACCAGAGACCGTAGATATCTCTTCCCTTCATTTGCTAGGCCAATTAGACTCGACTCCTCAACAAATGGAAGAAAAGAGAGCAAAAGGATTATGTTTTAACCGTGATAAAAATATGGACCGGACATAAATGTGCCGAGAAGAAGTTGTTCTATATCGATGGAGGTAATGAGGATGATGAGGAAGCTGAAATTATAGGAGAGGCCGAGGAACCAAGAGAAGATGAAGTAGAGGATCACCAACCTACAATTTCTTGCCATGCATCACAGTATTAGTACTCCTCAAACACTCAAGGTTATCGCTATCTCAAAAATGTAAGGTGACGTGTTGATTGACTCTGGAGTACTCATAACTTCATAAATAGTAAGTTAGCTACCCGCCTCAATTGTTTTATTTACCCACCTCCAAAATGCAAGTTATGATCATGGATGGTGGGACAAATCAAGTGCACAGAAAGTGCCATAAGATCAAGCTTTCCATGGAGACTACATGTTAGACTCACCTATGTTTGCTATTTCTATGGGAGGGGCAAGATATTGTTTTGGGGGTCCAATGGCTCACAACCTTAGGTACTATAGAGATGAATTTCCAAGAATTGTTCATGCGATTTCATTCAGATGGAAGGACAATACAATCAATGGGATGGTAGCTAAGTCTCCACAGATTATTAGCTCTCATCGATGCGTAAGGTTCTCGTAAAAAGGAGTGATGGCTTTATAAAGAAAGCTATTTTCCATAAGTAAGTACAAAATACAGTAGTCTTCAATGCCACCCGATCTTCGTAAGATTGTGATGCTCACTCATCTATTTTTTGATGCAATTCCAAAGGGACTACCACCACTAGCTAGGGATCATGATCATGCCATTCAATTGATTCCAGGAGCCAAACACCTAACATCGACCATACAGATACCCATATTCCCGTAAAAGTGAGATCGAGAAAATGGTGGAGGAAATGTCAAGGCAGTATCATCGTGCATAGCCAGAGTGCATATTCTTCACCAAAGGGTCATGGTACGTAAGAAGGATGAAACATGGAGGATGTGTCCAGATTACGAGAACTCAACAAGTACACCATCAAAGATAAGTTTCCTATTCCAAGAATTGATGATTTACTTGATGAATCGTGATGGTGTCAGTTTATTTCACAAAATTAGATCTTCGCTCGGGTACCATCAAATTAGGATAAAAGAGGAAGATGTTCATAAAACGGCTTTCAGACTCATGAGGGCCATTATGAGTTTTTGTAATGCCTTTGGTCTTACAAATGCGCCTCAACCTTTCAAAGCTTGATGAACACTATTTTTAGGCCTTTTTAAGGAAATTTGTATTAGTTTTCTTTGATGACATATTGATTTACAAGAAGACATGGGAAGAACACTTACAACATGTAAATAACGTGTCGAAGTTTTGAGAAACATACTCTATGCAAAGCCATCCAAATGTTCTTTTTCGTGTACAAGAGGTAGAGTACTTGGGTCATATCAGATCCCATGAAGGCGTCCAAAGTTGATCCTCGAAGATCAAAGCTATGGTGGAATGGCCAAGGCCCAAAATCTCAAAATCTTCGTGGGTTCCTAGACTAACAGGTACTACTAGAAGATTTGTGCGGGGATATGGTAGAATAAAGAACCCCACTCACCGCATTTGCTAAAGAAGGATGCCTTCCATCGATGTAGACGTAGCCACTAAATCCTTTGAGCAAATCAAGGAAGCCATGTGCAAGACCCCGCTTTTGGCTACTCCCAACTTCTCAAAACCTTCATTGTTGAATGTGACGCTTCAGATCGTGGATCGGGAGCAGCTTCTAATGCAGAAGGAAGACCAATCGCATTTGAGAGTCACCAATTCAAAGGAAAAGATCTGCTCAAACCTGTCTATGAGAAAGAAATGATGGCTATTCTTCATGCGGTCAAGCAATGGAGGCCCTATCTCATGGGTAGACACTTCAAGGTAAAAACTCGATCATGATAGTCTCAAATACTTTTTTGAGCAAAGGTTATCATCTGAGGAACAACAAAAGTGGGTAACAAAATGTTGGGTTATGATTTTGAAATCATATACAAAAAGGGTAAAGAAAATGTAGTAGCCGATGCGTTGTCCTGTATGGGATACATCCGCAGATGCCTTACTATGTGGAATGTCCATGTTGATGGCCGATCATGTGGATGAAGCAAGATTGAATGGAATCAAGATAAGGATACACAATCTCTAATACAAAATATCAAGCAAGGATCTATGACATCTAACAAATTTGAGTGGAAAGGTAATGCCCTATGGTACAAGGATAGGTTATACTTGAGTAAAGATTCTAAGTCAAGCATAAGATTCTCAGCAGCTACATGCCTCACCCGCTGAGGACACTGGGTTTTCAAGACATATCATAGAATAAAAAGAGAATTCTTTTGGGAAGGACTCAAGGGGGATGTACAAAAAGTTTGTATCGTAGTGTTTAGTGTGCCAACAAACAAAGGGGAAACAATTAAGACACTGTGTCCGCTGCAACCCTTACCAATTCCTAAATTTAGAGATGGGAGGAGGTCTCCATGGATTTCATCACCGGATTGCCTTGCTCGTGAGGGTAAGAATGTTATTTTCGTGATTGTGGATAGGCTCACAAAATATGCCCATTTTTGTGCCCTATCACATCCATTCGCAGCCAAGATAAATCAGCAACTATTTTTTTCGAGACAGCTTCAAAGGCTACATGGAACCCCAAAGATAATCAGAAGTGATCGTGATCCTATTTTCACAAGTAATTTTTGACGGAATTATTTTCATGTTTGGGTACTCACTAGCTCACAGCTCATCTTATCATCCTCAATCTGAGAGGCAAACAAAAGTAGTCAACAAATGCTTAGAGGGGTATTTACGTTGTTTTGTATCGTATAAGCAAGAAAGGTGGATTAAATGGCTACCACCGCGTAATGGTGGTATAACACATCTTTTCATACCTCTTCTCAAATGACCCCATTTTTAGCATTATATGGTTACCATCCACCTTCTATCACTTCCTCCTCGAGGGTGCAAACTAAGGTCGAGATGTTGAGGAACACATTCAACATCAACAACAAGTTTTGGCTAGTTTGAAGGAGAATTTAGCATTAAGACAAAACAGATGAAACAACAAGCAGATCAACACCGTAGTGAAAGACATTTTGAAATTGGTGACTGGGTTTTTTAGACGCCTCCAAATTTTTACAAACAGATGTCCCTAAAGCAACAAAAAAAAGGAAAACAAACTTGCTCCTAAATATTATGGCCCTTATCGTTCTACAAAAATTGGTAGTGTTGCTTATAAACTAGAGTTGCCTCCATCTTCACACATACACCCAAAGATTCCATGTTTCATGCCCGAAGAAGGTTATTGACAGAAATTTGAAGCCCGCATAGAGTTACTTAACTTGACGAGGAAGGAAGAATCATTTTGGAGCCGTAGAGAAGATTCTGCAAACACGTACTAAGAGGCTGAGAACTAGAGACATTAAGGAATATCTGATCAAGTGGAAGAATCTGAGCATAGAAGACGCCACCTGGGAGGATGAAGGTTTTCATGCAAAACATCCAGATTATTCAACGCTTGAGGACAACATTGGTTCAAGGGGAAGGGCATGCCTACGCCTTAACCTATTGCTTGTATTAGGATATGAGTAGCCGACTTGTGGCTTACCATATCATTTTATTATATCATTTATACTTTCTGCTTAATAGGTCGGCCTTGTCATGATGGCCATAAAGATATGAATAGTATATATAGGGATTATAGGTAGTATTTCATTATCATTTGAGCATTACTCACCATTTTGTGGATTACTGTTGCCTCAAAGTTTCAGATGCTGGTTTATAAGTTTTGTTTTTATGATTCACAGACTTGTTTAGGTTTTGGCTAAAAGTGTGTTATTACGGTTTTGAAGAATAACAAGAATTGATGTATCTTGATAGACCCAACTCCTACAAAATCTCTTGTTTTCTTGGGTCTTAGGGAAAAGGAAAAAGTTCTTGTAAATGTGTTTCAACTGTTTTTATATCCTGCCAAGTTTTTGTTCAGATTTATTCTCACCATATATTATATCGAATTCTTCTGAGGTGCATGCACTTGCCCTGAAAATGCCTATCTCCAGGATGTGTCCTTACTAGGTATGCAGATGGATACAGCATCTGTGTCTCAGAAGCATCAGCTGCATCCTGGGCAGACCCAACCCAATTAAGGGGTGCCCCTTGGCTGTTGCACCCACACATGGTAGTGGTCCTGGGCTTTAAAATGAACCCCACATTTTGAAAAATAACAAAGACAAACCTATGCATTTCAAAAGATATTAGACTCATCTAAACTCATTTTCATGCTCATAGTAACCATATTTCTTCTCCACCTGTGGCATTCTTCCTTCAGGGTCACAAAGACACTCTTGATTCTCCAACAGTTGATGATCTTTCTCCAGTCTCATTTAAAACAGATTTTTCCTTCAAGTTGACAGTTTTTGCCTCAGGCTACCACGATAATGCTTATTTTTTGTCCGCTTCAACAGCAGGGGCTTTCTAGTGACTGGTTTGAGTTCAGCATCTGTCACATTTGCTGACTGGGAGTCAAATCACTATTTCTATAGCAGCAGCAGACTAAGGAAATCTTTTTGCAATAATATCTCTCAAGGTATCCCATCACGGACTGTTTTTTGCACCAACAGCAGGGCTTTACAGTGGCGGTTGTTACATTTACCCTTTCTTTCTTTTGAATAAATGCCTCATATATTTACAACAAGGGCCTGTACAAAGAAACAGAAAGAGTACAGGATAAATACAGCAATGTTACATTTTCCTTAAACTAATGACAAGAGCAGCCAGATCAGAGTAGTCTGAGGGTTCAAATTGCTTAGCTTCTTTAAGCAGAAGATGTCCTTTCACAAGCAATTGCATTCTTACTTCACCTTGCCAAGCCTGTCTAAAATTCTCAACATACTCTCTTCCTCTTTGAAAACATACTTACATCTGAGTTTCCAAAGGATGAAAAGGGTGGAGACACACACACACTGCGAAAGACTTGCAAAGGGTCCCCAAATCAGCAAATTTGAGTCTCCAAGTAAAGTTGCTCTCCATTGAAGAGTGTGCTGAAAAACAACTGCCAGCCTAATCTGAACTTCTTGCCAACATGATTTGGCAAAGGGGCATTCCCACATGAGGTGTTTCACAATTTCTAATTTAGCACAATAGGGGCAGAAACCATTTGTGAAGCCACTCTTTGAAAGTCGAGCCTTTGTAGGCAGCCCCTGATAGATGACAAGCCATGCAAACACCCTTAATTTATAAGCCACTTTGATTGCCCAAACACTGTGCAACCTATGAACCACAAGGATTCAACATCAAAAGCAAGCCATCTGGGATTAAGAATAGGTGACAAAAGACATTTCTGATGTAGGAGATGGTATAGCTGGTTTGTATCATATTGAAAAATGGGATGATCATAAATCCATCTCCAATCTCTCCATATAGGGCCTTTCAGTTCCAAATTTAGCTTAAAGGTGTCTTCAGGAGGAATAAGGTTCTGGATATCCTTAATCACTAACTCGATCAACAAAGATAGTGCAAAGTCTCTAGCTAATGTCCTCCAGTCTTTCCAATCACAATTGTTGGCATCCCATAAGTCCTTCCAAACCAATAATCCCTTTTGCTCAGTTTGCGAGCCTGAAAACAAGGAATAGAAGCAATAGATGTGTGTCTCTCCAAGACCAAATGGATCTATTACCCAGATCCCAACCAGTTTGAGCCCCACTCATCCTCCATATAAGCAATCTTGCAACTCTTTTCCATGCATTCCAAATGCTGTGGAGAATAAATGATCCATGTAACTGAAAATTGTCATGGTCCACAATTATGTCACAAAGTCCAAATTTACCTCTGACCTTGTTTATGTGATGGGCTGTGAGTATCCTTGTGCCGTAGAAGAATTTGCCAAGCTGAAGACCCTTCCAAGCAACAAGGAACCCATTTAGCAGACAATATATATCCTTGAGTAATAATGTCTTGTAACCCCAATCCTCCTTTTTCTTTAGGCATTATGCACATTGACCATTGGACCAATGGGAGACCTCTAGCACCACCATATTTTGCCCACAAAAAATTTCGCAGAATCTTTTCAAGGCGAATCAGCTGAGTTTTAGAAGGAAGCCAACAGCAAGATATAATAAATATGTGATGCTTGTAGAATTTGACTCAACACAGTTAGCTTTCCCACAAAGGAGAGATCCTTATGCTGCCAAAAACTTAGTTTAACTTGAAATTTCTACAACACCCAGTCCCACATATCAACCGGAGAGATATCCTATCCAAAAGGGATACCTAAATATCTGACAATGATCCCAGGATGAACAAAAGTCCATTCAGTCAGGGATCCCTTGAGGAGAAGTATCCAATCCAACAAGCCAAAATTCAGTCTTATGGTGACTAACAATGCACTAGATGCATTGCAAGAAAGAAGTATCCAACTAACTCTTAAGCTCTTGTGAGGAACACGGTGTTGCTCGGATAGATAGAAGTGAATCATTAGCAAAATGATTATTGAGCATCTTTGAAGCATCTGGTAAGTAAATACCTTGTATTTTGTTTTGTGCACAAGCATTTTCCAACAAATACCCCAAGGCATTGTAGTGAGGACATAAAGATAAAGAGCAAGTGGATAACCTTGTCTGATTGAGTGGCGCAACATAATTCGTGGTGAGAGTACATTGTTAACAGCCACAAAGGATGAAGCACATGAAAATAAAGTGTTTACCATTTTCACAAATTTCTTCCCAAAGCCAAGGCTTTGAAGCATTTCTGTAATGAAAGTCCAATCAATGTGGTCATATGCTTTATCAAATCAATTTTGAGAAAAGAATTTTTGCTCTCTCATGCCCAATCTAATTTTCATAGGCAGATAAAACATTGTCGAGGATAAAGCGTACCAGCACAAAGCTTGTTTGTTCTTTGCATACAATCCTACTAACAGCGCTTCCGATTATTAGGACAATGCCTTGGCTAGAATTTAATATGCCACACCTAGAGTGTAATAGGTCTCCAAACCTCTTATATTATCCTTGGAAGCAGATTTGGGGATGAGTTTGATGAATTCTTGGTTGAGAAATTCTGAGAGGGATCTGGGTAGAAAACACTTTTCTTGCCAAATGTGTTAAATCAGCATCAACTGTGTTCCAAAGCTCTTTGTAAAATTTGCAAGGCAAACCATCAATGCCTGGAGCTTTGCCATTCGGCATAGAGGAGAGAGCAACATACAATTCCTCCTTTGTAAAGTCTGCCTCAAGTTTACCACAGTCACAAGCAGTCAATTTAGCTGGAATTACACTATGGCAGGTATTCCGTGCTTCAATAATCTCTTCATGTGATGTTGAATATGGCGAGAATATTTTCTGAAAATATTGCTGAAAGAGGACTCTAATCTTGGCAGGTTCCTCTTCAAGATGAATCATCTGGTGGCGTATGCCAGGAATTTTTTGGGTGGCAGCATTTAATTTTTCTCTTGAAGTAATGGAAAGAAAATTTAGAGTACCATCAACTCTAATCCATTGCCTAAGGTGAGATTCTTTGCATGCTTTGGGAGTAGCGTATTCTTCATTCTACAGGGATATATTTTCCAAAAGAGCTGTTTCCTCTTGAATAGATTCATTATGCAAATCTTCTTCTAAAGAACTACGGGCTGCTATCAACTTAACTTTAGCTGCCTGCATAGAATGTCTACACCTCCTAGCTACCTTACATCCCCAACCATGAATGAATTTGATAGTTCTACGGACATCCAATTCCCACCACAACACCCATCCCGACTCTTCTTCAGGAAAGGGTATATGTCAAATTCTAGATGTGATGGACCAATTCTCGGAAATCAGCAGATTGAAAATGAGAGATGTTTAATTTAAACAAAGAGGAATGATGTTCCTCCTCAGAGCTTCCCATGGATATGATTGTCTAGATTGGTAGATGATCTGAACCTGTTTCTCCTATGAGAACTTTCAATGGGCATGAAGAACCAAAATATCCTTGGGACCATAGAATCTATCCAACCTGGCCTGTATGTCTATTAATTCCAAAAAGTTGTTCAAGTGTACCAACCAGCCCTTAAACAAGGACACCTTTTATTCCTAACATTTACCCATTTTGAGTTGTTGAAATTATTTTCAGCAGGTAGAGGAAATCCTTCTTGGTTTTGGAGGAGTTATTTTTTCCCTTGAACCAAAATGCTTTCCAAAGTGGACCCTAATTCCCAATATGTTGGAGCATATGAGCGTTTTCGTGAAGCCTGAATAGGAGCTACAAAATATATGCTACGCAAGTAATGCAGTGAATTTTTTGGGTCAGTAACATCCTGGGTAAAAATTTATGTGCTGTCAGGAAATCTGGCGTCAAAGTTTGTTTAGAAACAAAGCAATATCATTCCTTGAGGAAAGAACTGAGATACATAACCCTCTCTGCTTAGGAGGAAGAAGATGTATCTTGGGCTAATTATATGTGGCGTCTTTGAAAATTTTGGCATCAAAGTTTGTTCAGAAACAAAGCAAAGTCAAACCTTGTGGAAAGAATTGAGACACAAGGAACCCCTCTTCTTGGCCAGATCATAAGATTTATCTTGAACTGAAGCATCTCAATCTTGTGTTCTGGAATGTGGATGCTGGTTGGATGGGAGGCACTTCATCTTTTGAGCCTTATGTTGGATAAATGGATCCTCTAAAAAAAAAACATCATCATTGGGTCCTTATTTGACAACATCAAGATAAGGTAGATAGTGATGTTGTCCCCTCTTTTTAATGGCTGTAGTATCCATTTCATTGTTCACTGGTATATTTGATATTTCTGATTGCATGTAAGATAAACTAATAAAGGTGCTTCTACCATTTTACAAATTTGATTGGCCTTAGCCAGCCAACATGGCTGTCATCCTTGTACACCTATTTTATCCATGCATATGCTAATGAAGAGTGTTAAGTAAGCAGTTTTGGTGATGATCTACTTCGCTTTCACTTTGCTTTTGTACATAATCCTTCTTTGTTTCTGTTCTGTGGGACATATGTAGTTGGTATTAAAGCCTGATTTTCAGGTATCTTTTGATTCTGGTTCTGGTTCCTCTTTAGCTTAAATGGCCTAACATAAGAGTGCTTTGTTTGGCCCTGTGTTTAGCTGCATGTCTTCCCTATCACATTAACCTGCTTATATTCTGGCCATCCTCTACTAGTGCTTCGTTTTCTCTACTGGTTTTTCTCTCATTTAGATTGAGGCTATCAAAAAATAAATGAAGACTTTGTCAATTATTTGAAGGTTTCTATAGGCATAATATCTATTTGTGGGTGGGAAATAATTAAGTACGGGAAGAAAGGAAAGAAGATGTGCAATCTAACCAATAGTTCATAGAGTTGATCTCATGCACATAGATAAACAAATAGATCTTGAAATACAAAATTTAAAGAAAGGAAAGTTTCAATTCTAGATCTAAGATAACACAAAGTTTATGCAAAGATCTAAAAAGAAATAAGAAACAAATGCACCGTTGACACAAAGTTCTCCGAAATCTACCTCCTTTCAATTCCTTAGCTTTCAAAAAGATATCAAGGGTTTCAACTCAAAGTCTGGAACACAAGAATGTTGATTACAAATTCTCATCCTTTAACCCGTAGGTTCTTCCTCTATTTATAGTGTATAGAGGGCAATTACAAATAGAAGTTTTTTTAATGAATTGCCACATGTTGAAGCTATGAAAAAGGGAAGCAACTGACAATCTTCCTCCTGAATTCCTCTTTGCATGACATGCATAATTTATAACTGAAAATAGAACCTTCTATTTTGCATGTCTGCCACCTATTTCCAAGTAATTGACTTCTTCCAGTAACTTGAAGTAACGGCTTTTAAACCAATCACTTAAGTTTTACAATTTAATTGATTACTCAATTACTTTGTCGAGAAAATAAGAGAAAGAAAAAGAAAAAGAAAAAGAAATTAGAAGAAAGTCACAACACTCCCAGTCTTGTTCTTTTTCCATATTCTGCATGCGGTTGACTCTTTTGCCTTTGATTCTCACCAAACTGGATCTGGAAGCAGCTGACTGTGATTTTCCTTATGGGTGCTACCTCTGACATGTCTTCCCCTTTTATCCTTGAAGCTTTTGCAATTCTTCTCCAGTATATGCACCAGTGCAATGTTTGTCGTAAATAATTCAGACAAAACTCATCATCTTTTATTTTTAATTGCATATGAGCAATTTTAAATCTGAAAGCACTCCGGTGAAGGAAAATACAAGTAAATTCAATGAAGGCTTCAACTAGAAGATTGGGAGCACATGCACAAGCTCCTGAAAGGAATTTTCCATGCAATGACTTCTACATGGGCTGCATTAGAAACAAGAGGATGAATTTTTGCCGAAGCCTTTGCAATTATGAGATCTGGATCTATTTCTTCCTCTGATTCTGAAGATATATTCAATGTATCAGATATTGACTTTTGCTTTCTTCACCAATATGGGCATCTGTGATGAATACCTACAATTGATTCAGACAAATATGGAGTCCATGGCATGAATACTCAATTTTCATCACCAAAATCTGCTTATAAAGCCTGCTGCCCTCTATTTTTAGACTTTGCTTGCATGCCAAGCAAGCTAAAAATATTATTTTATTCACTTGTGCACTCACATCAACATGCAAATGCTCTGAATAATAAAAAGAAAGCTTCTCCAACCCTAGGCGCCAAAACTGGATGCTTCCCGACAATTAAAAAAAAAGTCAGCTTTTAGACATTTAGCTATGCCAAAATGGGTCACACTTTTTGGCTAGAAGTCATGTTAAAAATAAGAAGTCAAAGCAATGGGAATTTTCACCTGCAAGGTAGGCAAGAAATTCCCGCTTTCACTTAAGTGACTTTACTTTCATAATGGAATTTTCACCTTTTAAAAAATGCAAGTGACAAAAATTTTTTTTCACTTAAGTGACTTTACTTTCATAATGGGAATTTTCACCTTGCAAGGCAGCAAGAAATTCCCGCTTTCACTTAAGTGACTTTACTTTCATAATGGGAATTTTCACCTTGCTAGGCAGGTAAGAAATTCCCGCCGCCTGCCACCTCCAAAATTCTCATCCATTGAGTGACTTAAGTGATTTGACTTGATGGGAAAAAGTAACTTGCTAGGCAGGCAAGAAATTCCCGCCTGCCTGCCACCTCCAAAATTCCCATTGGCAGCTTAAGTGATTCCTTCCAAAAAATGCGACTTGCATGAAAGATAGCTCTTTTCCAAAAGTGCGACTTGCATTATGACTTCTGCCTTTAAAATTGCGTGAAAATTCGTCACTTAAGGCAACATGGAAATTGGACGTGGAAGGCAACTTGAAAATTGCGACTGGCATGAAGACAACATTTCTTTCCTTTTTTGGATTTTTGGTGAAGAAAACACAAGCATAGAATAAAATTTGCCATTTTTGGAAAGGGTCCGAGAAGATGTAGCAACAAAAACTTGCATGTGCCATAACTTTCATTCCGTGGCTCTGTTTTAGGTGTCGTTTTCTCTAAAAGTGCATATTTTCTCGAGCTCTACGCATTGATGGCAATATTTTTCTTATTTTCATAAAATCCATTTTTGCACCTTTTTGGACCAAGCAACTTCTTGCAATCTTCTGAAAGAATCCTGAGCTCTGATCACCTTTAGACAGATTAGTAATTAAAAATACTGGATAGCTTTTCAAAACCCTAGGCCTGGGGAAAGATCTGGCAAGAAGAATGAATAGGCTATGAAATTGCCG
Source organism: Taxus wallichiana var. yunnanensis (assembly GCA_018340775.1). Classification (NCBI taxonomy): domain Eukaryota; kingdom Viridiplantae; phylum Streptophyta; class Pinopsida; order Cupressales; family Taxaceae; genus Taxus; species Taxus wallichiana. The sequence continues at coordinate 477,786,080 of CM031243.1, read as the reverse complement.
AGAAAAAAACAAAACCAAAACACAAACAAAAAGAAATAAAACAAAACAAAAAAGTTGCAAGGGCAATTGCTCAAAAATTTCTCCATTTAGCTTGATCTGCAAAAATTCTTCCCCCCGGGTGAATGTTCTGTGGTAATAATGATGGGGTGAAGTGCTTTATATAACCTAAATCCTCCAATTTTAGCTCAATCTATTTTTAAAAGAACTTTATTTATTTAATAAATAAATAAATAAAATTCTCTCAGACAAAACCTGGCGAAGGGATAGAGTGAGTTTTAGCATGTGGGTATTTGGAAATTTGGCTTTTATGACTCTTTGGGGTTACCTTAGAGCAATGCAAACAATTGCAGGCAAAACAAACACAAAAACTTGCCTCTTCCAAGCCAAATTTCTAGGGACTTTTGTGCTGTCAAGCTCCCATTTTCCTACAAATTACAAAAGAAAAAATTCCAAGCTTTCAGACCTGTACAAGTGCATGTGCATGGGGTGCATAGTGTCCCTATAGCTCCAATATCAAAAGACACAATTTTCAAAAGTTTGCAATCAGGTGGGATTCTGAGCATCACCAACATCATTAATCAAACCTTCAAAATGCCTAAACTCACCGGGACGTGGACATTCCTGAAAATGCATTTTGAAAGCTAGGGGAAAACAAGTTTCAAGTAGACAAAGTCCGAGCTGCACTTGGGCAGCCAAAATACCAAAACACGATGGGACATATGCTTTGTAAAAAATGCAGAATTTAGAGTTTAGGGACTTCAGCAGAAAGATGCACAAACACACAAGTGCACAAAGATTGTCCAAATATCAAAATGCAAAAATGCAAGAATTTTAGCTAGTTCTAGCCTTCTAGGTAGTTTGAGACTGTAGTTTAGGAAATCAAGGTACAAGCTGCTGAAACTGTATATCATTTAACTACCAAAGAGGGTGATTACATTACAAAAATGTATTTTGGGAAAAGCACAGTACCCACATAACACCCAAATGCAGGAACTCATACACTCTTGAACTTCTAAACAAACTCCACACTTAGGTGTTTTCAAGCTCCTCCACCCTAAGTGCCGCATTGAAAATCAATCTTCTCATCATGTCAAGAGCCTTTTTATTGTAAGTATCAAACTCTACGGTTTAAGTCTGTATATATAGGGTTCCCACTTGTCATTTCAAGTCGACAAAGTCCAAACTACACTTTGGCAGCCAAAATGTTGAAATACCAAAACACAATGGGACATATGCTTAGCCAAAAATGCAGAATTTAGAGTTTAGGGACTTCCGGCGGAAAGATGTGCAAGCACACAAGTGCACAAGGATCGTTGAAATATCAAAACACAAAAATGTGAGAAATTTAGCTAGTTGTAAGTAATTGGGACTGGAGTTCAAGGAAATCAAGGTAGATGTTGAACTTGAAACCGTATATCATTGAACTACCTAAGAGGGTGTTTACACTACAAAAATGTATTTTGGGAAAAACACAGTACCCAAATAACATCCAAATGCATGAGCTCACAAAATCTCGAATTTCTAAACAAGCTCCGCACTTAAGGGTTTTCAAAGTCCTCCACCCCGAGTGGTGCATTGAAAACTAGTCTCCTTGTCATGTCAAGAGCCTTTTTATCATAGGCATCCAACTTAAGGGTTTAAGTCTTCGTACATATAGGGTTCCCACTTATCATTTCAAGTAGACAAAGCCCAAACTGCACTTTGGTAGCCAAAATGCTGAAATTCCAAAACACAACGGGGAATATGCTTAGCCAAAAATGCAGAATTAAGAGTTTAGGGACTTCAGTAGAAAGATGTGCAAGCACACAAGTATACAAGGATTGTTGAAACATCAAAACACAAAATGTGAGAAATTTAACTTGTTTTTAGGCAATTTGGGATTGGAGTTTAAGGAAATCAAGATTCTTGTTGAAAGCGTTACACAAGGATTGTTGAAACATCAAAACACAAAATGTGAGAAATTTAGCTAGTTTTAGGCAATTTGAAATTAAAGTTCAAGGAAATCAAGATACTTGTTGAAGCGTATATCATTGAGCTTCCAAAGAGGGCGATTACACTACAAAAATTTATTTTGGGAAAAACATAGTATCGAAATAAGATCCAAATGATTGAACTCACAAACTCTCGAACTTTAAACAAACTACACAATTAGGGGTTTTCAAGCTCGTCCACCCAGAGCACTACATTGAAAACCACATTGTCTCCTATTCATATCAAGATCCTTAAGGAACACGGGAGTTAGTCCATTAGAAATTCTAATCCCTTAAATGAGATTCTAAGATAGAGCTCGTACATATATGTAGGTTTCCCACTTGTTATTTCTCATATATATCACCATTCAATCCACTTTGCTTTCATTGACAAATGTGCCTTAGAATGTTAAGAGGTCTTAGGGTTTGGTGGTTACACTTGAGGTCATCATTGAAGCCTTGGGTCTATGGAGAGTCAAAAATAGGAAATGACCTAGCAAGGTCTACCTTAGTCTTTGAAGTCCCCAACTTTGGCCTACTCAGGTTTTCTCCTATTCTTCTTGGCCTTCACTCACAACAATCTTTCACGAGGTGCTTGTTGAAGCCAAGGAGAGAGATTAATGTGCCAACAGGTCAACCACAAGTTTAGCAAATCAATCAAATTGTGACACTTAAGATTTAATAGAATCGTTGTAAAATACAAAATCACTTGGGCATCGGAAAGGAGTGGGCGGGGGTTTTGTGGGGGAGGCCAGGGAGGCATAAATCAAAGTTATGGACCTTAGGTGTTCATGGAATAGAGGATGGTATCTACTAGAGCATTCATATCAACAAATCATATACTTGTTCACAAAGGAGGCATAAATCGGGGTTCTGAGACCTTAGGTGTTCATGGAATAGAGAATGGTATCTACTAGAGCATTCATATCAATGGATCACACAGTTGTTCACAAAGGAACACCTCTGAGAATCGTTGTACTCTTTATTCCAAATTGAATATAAACCTGCACTTGGGAAGCTATTTTTACGTGTAATTTTCTCCCAAGAGTGTTTCTTCTCGTAAATATTGTCACTATTGTGAGAATTCTTGGCTTTTAAATCTCTTTTTCTTTTCCATTTTAACAATGGATTTTGTGTATTAGTTTCGTAATAGGAAAGATAACCATGTTTAGGTAATACACACAAATCAAATGTAAAAGTATTTGTGAAGAAGTGGGTTTGAAAAACTTGTCATTAGCAAATCAACTTAAGAGGTTGATTGAGATTCTTGTGATGAGAACCATTGTTTTTAGTGAGATGAGTATTGTGATGGAGGTCAATACATTTATTTTTAGTGGTACATTGTTTGTTTGGGTGAATTATATTCTTTAGGAATTGGAGCTTATAGTTGATTGGATCAGTGTTATAAACATAAATTTTCCTTCTTTAAGAGAAATTTATGAGAACTTATATTTTCTAAGTGATTTGAGTAAAACCTTGAAGATAGAAGAGACTAAATATCCTGCACATATCTAGGAAAATATCCATTATAAGTGGAACCACCTATACACCTCTTGAATGGTTGTTTATTCCTAAATCCAAAGTGGCGTTATACTAAGAAGAAAGAAGATCAACCATTTAGTGATGTAGAGGTGGAAAAAGGCTTTTATGTTGTGTGGGGAACATATTTGGATGTTTAGAGGAATCACATGCCACCCCACACCATTTGTTTCCTTTGCTCATGTTGTAGGCACCCTAAAAATACATACCTATTTCTAGCTATTCCTAATTATCCACATCCGCTACATAATACGCTAATCCACATCCCCTTTAGAATTAATTAAATTAATTCTATCATGTTTTAAGTATTCACCCATCCCTTTAGAATTAATTAAATTAATTCGAATCATGCTTAAACTATATTTCTATGTCCTTTTAGCTAATTTAATTAAATAGTTAATTACCCACTCACATCCCTTTAGCTAATTTAATTAGTTATTTAAATAGAAATAAATCTATTTATCTACTCACACTCCACTTCATTATCCTAGTCACTCAAGTTAACTACCTCACTCCACTTCTAGAATCTTACAAAGGTGGAAGCAACAAAAATGCATGTCTGTTGCCTTCCTAGATGGAAACTTATTGCCAACTGAAAATTCATTGCCCCTCAATGGATATTCAATCCATTCAAATTGCCATAACCAAACCCAATGCCATTTCAGTAAAATGCATTCATGATCTCATTATAAACCTTCAACCACTCCATAGCCTCTCCTTCCATTATAAATAACATGTTATATCCTTCACAAACAATCCTTGGAAGCTTTGAGCAATTGTAGCAAACCTCTGCTCCTTTGCCATTTGAACTCTCATACCGAAAGGTTGTCCATGTGATTCACCAAATTGCTCGTAGCATTATCTTCTTCATTTGGAGACATAAATCGAAGCATCCACAAACAAACCATTTCGAGATTCTACAAGTGTAACACTTCAGCTAATCTCATCCGAGGTTGCAAGAAGAGCTTGGAGAAAGGTTTGCACCATTTATTATTGCTTGTCTTTCGTTTGCTTGAGTTTTTCCTTGTATACACATGTCTTTATGTGTGATGACCATGAGGGATCTAATAGATTGGTGGAGATTGTATGAGACACATTCAGGGACTTCTAGAGGTTTTTCATTTGTATGATTTCTTAGGCTAAGTTGCCATATTCGAATTTGTGGAGGAAGGAATTTGTAAAAAAATCGTTACTACACGCATGGCTCCATAACTTGTGATTGAATTCGACTACAAAAAGTATTATGTTTGTATTTTAGATTAAATATTCAAAAAAAAGAAAGAATAAACTTCAATGAATTCTAATGAATTTATAACAAAATTTTAACGAATTTCAATGACTATTTTAGTCATATTTGGTATTCGGTGAATTTCGAATTTATTACATCAAATTCGTTGAATGTAGTTACTTGGCTCTTAGGTGGTGAGTTCCTCTAGTTGTGAAAATAATTATGGCACACATGTTTTCATTCAAAATTTGAGTGCATCCACTTGATGGCAAAGAGAGCAGATAACTTGGTGTTCATAGACAAAAATCTTTGGGTGATGTCATGTAGTGATCTTGGCTGTAGAAAGGGGCCTTCTAGCTGCATGGGATGGGATTTTGATTGCATTCTTCCATACATCCAAGATTTAATGAGAACATGATGATACCTTGATTTGAGATGTATCTTGGTGAAGGACTTGGTAGCATCGAAGTTGGTCCAAATGGTTTTATTGCACACATGTTTTCATTCAAAATTTGAAGTGTAAACATTTGATATTGAAGAGAGTAGATAACTTGGTGTTCATCGACATAAATTGTTGGGTGATGTCATGTAGTGAGCTTGGCTATAGAGAGAGGGCAATGGGATGGGATCCTTTTGAAAAACATTCCATTTTAAAAATTCTTTTTGAAAAGAATTCCATTTTTTTATGGAATGTTTTTGAAAAAAATTCCATTTTTATGGAATGCTTTTTTGAAAGACATTCCCTTTTTTATGGAATGCTTTTGAAAAACATTTCGTTTTTTCAAGGTCGACATGACGTCATTGCGATAGATCTATTTAGTGAAGGCGGTGAGCTGCCGGCCGTATCATATCGCATAACCGGTTGACTATCTAGATCTATAGCTCATCCGCCCGGCTCGACGACTATCTATAGCTATAGTATATGGCCCATCTGTAATATCCCCTTCCCAGTCGAAGACCCTTAGCCCGCTTTGTCTATCCGAGCGGCTAAGGGGTGAACACAAGGGTGACTTAAGTTATGATATTTTATTATAAAGTGCAAAAAAATTTTTAAAAAATATTATGAGCACTTATTATAAACTTAAAATATGAAAAAAGCAAACAAAAGGGAAAAAACACTTAGTAAAAATGAATTATCCATGGAAAAGTGCGACTTGCTTATGGAGCAAAAGTAAGTGGGAAAAAAAGCATTTAATGAGGGAAAAATATGATTGGTTATCAAAGGTGGCAATATGGGTCACAAGTTCTATAAAGGCAAGTCGACTTGCCTTAGGAGGACACACTTGATCATTTCTCTTATTTTTGATTTTGTATGAAGCTTTCAACTTTGTCAAAATATTTCTAAAGATGAAACCCTTTAGAAATACTCTCTTGAGGATGAAAACCCTCCAAGAGATCAAGGGGATTCTCCACCTTGGGGTTTCCATTGTGCTTCATTGGATTAACAAATATTTTCAGTTTATTTTATTAGGAATAGTTTTTACATTGGGTATATTGTTATATTGTTATTGTATTCTCGTAGGTTTGTTGTTACCGTGCCTATTACTGGGTTTGTTGTTCCTATTTATTAGGAGATGGTTGTGCTTTTGATATGGCTATATAATAGCCAAATGTATTGCTCGAAAGATGTGGAGAGTAAATATAATATATTGTTGCTATTATTCAGGTGTATCCTACTGTTTGGTATCAGAGCAAGTGAAAATTTGTGTTAGATGGAGGAATAATTTTCTTGCATGGACAACTTCATTTGTCCTGCGTTATGAGACATCTGTGAGGCATCCGATATCTGTGTTAAGAGATTCGTGGACCATCATTCTTCTTGAAAAGTACATTCTCTTTCAGTTCGTGTATTCTTCTGCTTTGACGAATCTCTACAGGATTATGGAAAATTAAATAGATACGGTGATCTAATTTAGGGTGCTCTCGTTTCATTGAGAGCTTTCTTAGGATCAAGTTGCCATTTGTTCCTCACGTTACTGGTGTTTGTCTCTGTTGGATCTATTAAATTGTCACATTACAGTCGCCTGATCGACAAATATCATATCTGACAGTTCAAATTCTGATTTGATTGATCAATTCAACCACTGTTTGTTCAAACTGCATATCATTTCCTTCAGATTTGGATAGGGATGACAACTGTTATCTTCAATGTAGCATGCATCCAGATCAAACACCATCCTCTAGCAGTTAATTGAAACTCGTAGACCTGTCAGCATTCAGTGCTTGATCTGATCACACGTTCAAAGCACAGATCTGTGAATGTAAAAAGATTTGCTCGTGAGAATCATCATACGTTTGGGTATATCGATTTGACTTGGTTTTAGAATATTTAGTGGCTTAGATTTACATTGTACTCGGCATCAAGAAAGGCCCTGTGAATATACTTCAGAAAAAGTATTTGATCCTTTGACTTATCTATTCGAACCATTGTGTGCCTCTTCAAAGCAACGTCTACATGCCGCATTCTCTCTTCTACATTCATGTTCTATCCTGAACGTCAGGCATACTCTATGGGATTCGTTTGCAAGTTTGAAAGCGTCCAAATATTCATTGGAGGTAACATTCAATCTGTCCAAGCTTTGTGGTGTTGTATTTATTTTGTTTGATGCCCTGCACGTGTATGCATGTGGTTTCAACATTCTAAATTGGTGGTATGCAAGTTGTAAGTACGAAGTCTGTACTTTATATTGAACAATCAAACTGTTAGTCATCCACGTTTGGTCTTTCATATCACTTGCCCACGTTGCATAAGACCATTGGCTAACTCATTACATTGAAGCATATTGTCAAATCTTTTAGTCATGGAGAAATTAAGTCATATTGAAAAGTTTGAGGGCAAAGATTTTCATACTTGGCAAGTTCGGACCCAATTATTTTTAATCAACAAGATCTTTGGGATATTGTTGATGGAAAAATAAAGAAACCGACGGATGCGATGAAGCAGCAAAATGGGAGAGCAGAGACCGAAAAGCTACAACAATCATTGGATTGGGACTATCTGATGCTTATTTACATCATATAGATTTGTCTAAATCCTCAAATACAATTTGGAAAACATTTAACAAATTGATTAGGTTCCTGGGATCGAGAAAGCGTAGTGATAGCATTGAAGCAAAGATTGTTCTGTCTCAAAATGGAAGAAGGTGACAACATGGTAGAGCACATTAGTAAGTTTCAATCCATTTCAAATCAGTTAGCTGGAAAAAATAGATGTACTCGATGATAATGCAAGGAGGCTATTTCTTGAATAGGATGCTTATAACCAATTATTCTAATATGGTTTTTACATTAAGTAAAATCAATCCTAGTTTAGAAGATCTCATTTCTTCTTTACTTGAAGAAGAAAAAAGAATTAGTATTGTTGAACGAGAGGAAACTTCAGTGTATGGTAGAAACAAGAAAGAAAAAACATTTGTTAAGAAAAATTAAAATATGGTTCAACTTCGAAAAGTACAAAGAAACAACTTACTTTCTACTATTGTAAACAAATCGGTCATATACCTACAAATTCAAAAAAAAGCACAAGACTTGATGGGAAACTGCAAGATAATGCCATGGCTGTTGATGAAGGAGAGAATGAAGAGGAAGGAAATACAACTCATCGAAAATCTAAAACTGATGAAGATTTTCTCTATTAGATGATTTTCGAAGGATGGAGGACGGAGGCATCGAGGTGGAGGACAACCACGACCTCTCGTTAGTCTCTCCAACCAGCGAGGCCACGTAGAATGATTTGGTGGCCCGTGTGAGGTGTGTGTGTGTTTGATTTTAGCATTTCAGTGGTTTGGTGTGCTTTTCAGAGAGGCGTGAAAAATAAGAACAGATGATGTAAATTCCTGTTCACTTGTGAGTATTCCTCATGTAACCCCTTTTGTAGAAACATTGTAGAATATTGATCAAAATGTATTGTAGCAATCATGATGTGAAGGTTATTGGTAAACCAGGAAAACCAATTGTGTAAGGTTTTTGGTGAACCTGTAAAACCAATTGTGAAAGGTTATTGGTACACCTGCAAAACCAATTAGGTAAGGTTGTTGGTAGAAGCTGGAGAAAACCATCAGTGGAAGAAATGTGTGTTGGCACATGTGCGAGTTTTGTGCATGCCCGATGTTGCATAGTTGAGAAGTTGATCATGAGCACACAAAGGTAGCATACTACAATCAAAGAACGAGATATGTTTTACCATGTAAAAACTAAGGGGGAATGTTAGGAAATAGTTTTTACATTGGATATATTGTTATTGTATTCTTGTCGGTTTGTTGTTACATGCCTATTATCGGGTTTGTTGTTCCTATTTATTAGGAGATGGTTGTGCTTTTGATATGGCTATATAATAGCCAAACGTATTGCTCGAAAGGTGTGGAGAGTAAATATAATATATTGTTGCTATTATTCTGGTGTATCCGCCTGATATTTCCAGCAGTTGAATGAAGGAGTTTTGCAAAATTTTGTCCAAGGGTTTGAAGGGAAGATTGCAGCTGTGTTTTCTTTATTATCTCATGTGGAGCGACCCACTTCTAGGCAAATCTGGGATGTTTGAAGGTTGTTTTTGATCTGATTTGGAGAGCTATCAATAAAGCTAATTTTTAGAGACTGAATCAGTCCATTTTCAGAATTTTTGGTGTGCAAAAAGGTACCATTTTTATTTATTTACAAGGGCAGCCTGTCTGCAAATTTATTAAATTATTTCAGCCTTGTTGTACCTCAGAAATCTGGTTTTTCTTCCATATTTTGGCCTCATAAATTCAGTATATCAGATTTGAGTGGAAACATTTTAATTTAATGGCTGATTTCTATGAGTTCTCTTTCTTGCCCTAGTCGCAATTTTCATAGATAATTCAGATCTGCATCAAAATAAATTGCTATATCTTTTATAAATTGTCTTTGGGTTTGGATTTGCCAAAAATCCAACTGGGGTTCAAAAGTGTCCTTTGGGGACATTACAACATCTCCCGATATGGCAATCGATCATACATCCTGGGCTCGCTTTGTCTTTTTAGAAGTGGAAATGAGAGCGCATGAAACTAAGGTAAATGGTTACTCTCAAATAGAACCAAAAAAGAGGATTTCATCAATGTTTCTTTTGCTAATTTGGAACAATTAGAGAATTTCAAGAATGAGACTGCTTCACTTTGAACAACAAAGAGCAATTGAACAAGTCCGACAGCAAATGCCCCGCCAAGTAGGTAATCAAAAGAGCTCTATATGACTTGGGTAAACCCTCGGAGGGTTTACATCCCAAGGTGACCTTTTACCACATAGCATTTTTTAGAGTTGAGGGACGGTCTCATTATCTGTCCTCGAGACACCCTACCCTTCGACACTAGATGCATGCCTTTCGCATTGCCCTTAGCTGATTGGGTTGGTTCTCATAGACTCTGTTGTGAGACGGATCACCACCTTGATCGTTTGGACGGTATGCTAGTTTTGTAGCCTCTAGAGACAGAAGAGGAAACCCACTTCATCTTTCAAAGGTGTGATTTACTACGAGATCAGAGGGAGATTTCATTGTTTATTTAGGAGGACGTAAAATCTTTCTGACTTCTTCAGTTTGAGGATCAAAGGTGTTTGGCTTTATATTTACAAGAGGCTTTGAAGCTTCGTGAGCACACTCTTCAGCCGCATCCTAGACCAAACTCTACCCAACGGATTACTTCCTTCTTCACAGTTTATCGGTGGAGAGAGGCATTAAGTGCCCTTGTGAGACTGCTCCCTTCTTCCTCTAGGTTGGTTCGGCCCAGGGAAACCATCCATGGTTCCTTGAGTCACCACAGGCATGCCCATACTAGGCTAGGCCTTAGAGACATACGAGATCCACCAGGCATCAGAGGGATAATATTGTATCTAGAAACGACAGAATAGGCAAACTCTCTCTTCGACTGGTTGGCATTCTATCCTCAGCTTCTTCCAGTCGGCCTTGGATGTTAGGAGAGTTGGATCTTCCATCCCCTGATGGGCTTTCCTCTTTTCTTCTCCTTGATTGTCTTTCCCCTTTCTTCCTCTCTCTTGTTTTTCCACCCCCATTTTGGGCGCGTGTGGTTTCTTCTTCTAATTGGCCGCCTCTTCTAGCTTTTGTATTTCATCTTTCTTGGGAACTCTTTGGTTTTCTCGCCTTGTATCGGTGCTCGCTTGGGTTTGACAATAGTCCCTTTGATCTACTTTTGTGGTCATTTGTTGGACATTAATGTATTTATCTTTATCTTTACTTATCTAGGAACTCAATGGTCCCTCGAATTGGAAAGTATAGTGATTGGGATGACCAACCCAATATTAGATTCCATGACTACCACCGTGAACAACGATGGCAAATGATTGACCCATCATATCATCCGGATAAACGGGAAATACCGAAGGGTTCAAATTGACGGCTGGTGACATTGATTCAATGGACATTGACATAATAGTAATATTCCGCCTATTTGGGGAGATTCCCCGAATACCCGAGAGGGGAATGATCATAGGAAATGTTGAATATTTGACGAGATCCATTTTGGGATTGCATTTTTTCTATACATTTGATCAGACGTGTATCTTGGTAAAGGACTTGGAACCACAAAGTTGGTCCTAAAGGTTTTAATCCTTGGAAATGGATATACATTCTTCAACGTAATTTTGTTTAATGCTTTATAGTCAATGCACAATTGGGATGTGGCAAATTGATGAACTGGGTTTTATGTGTCCTTTTAGTCACGGACTCTTGAATTTGATGCTTTATTTGTTCATTCCAATGGAGTGAATGCTTGTAAATCTAAAGCATCGAGTAATGGTAATCGTGGAATCTAATATGTGACTACCAAACAATGAACTATAACTCTAGTTGGTTATTGGAAAGATCCTTCTATTATTCCAATACTTGGTTCATCTGTGTTTTCTGTATTTAAAGGGCATGTACATTTGGTTGTACCACAAGAATGTTTTTGTTTTTCGTTTTAGGCATAACCATCTGGAATACTAAATTTCTGCTCCATCTAACCATTTTTATTTTGCACTGTTTACAAATCAGTTAAAGTAAGAACTACTACTAGTAATGTATGTCTTGCTCACCAACATCTATAATGACATTTCTAAGATTGGCCTCATAAGGTCCATGATGCTGATTATGATAAGTATTCTCAAAGCAGATATCACATGCCTCCAATGGTATAGGAAATGGGATGGATAGGCAACACAATTCTATAAAACCCAAACTTAACCATCCGAGATTATCGTCTTGAGGGTTAGGCATTAGTAATCATAGTTGAAAAAATCGTAAATCGGGATTAATCGGCAGGGCAAATTTTGAATCGGAAATCGGGAATCGGCAAAAAATCGGCAAAAATCGGCAACTTTATCGCTACTTTTAAAAACATTTAAATTCATAAAATATACTTAAATTAAATGTAAAAACAATGTTAAATGATGCAAGAAGTGACTCTATAGAATGCCATAGGCCCATATGCATATTTTCGATTAAGTTTTGACCAAAAAAGAGAGTACAAAGTTTGCAAACAAAAATGCTCATAGAGTCATGTCACATGTGACTTTTGAAGTATCACTATCAAATATCAATAATATTCTATTTCATTATGCACGCCTAAAATAAGTATTTATTAATATTAATATACAGTTGTATACACTATACACTGTAATATGTATATCACCACTGTACACTGTACAGTAAACACTCAGCTTTACACTTACAATATTTATTATTTAATATTTATAATATATATTACAAGCTTTACATATTATACATGCATTAATAATAAATATTAAATATACACAATGCACATACCTGCTGCCACGAACAGGGAAAAATCGCTGTAAAAATGTAGACGCGGACAGGGAAAAATCGCTGTAAAAACTGTATACGCGGCGAGGGAAAAATCGCTGCAAATAGGTATAAACCGCGCCCAAACAAGTATAAACCGCGCCCGAACAGGAAGAAGGAGCACGAACTGGTAAAAACGACCACGGATCGGTGAAAAACGCGCACGAACAGGTAAGAAATGCACACGATTTGATAAAAAATACGCGCCGTATTTTAGTGCTCTCACGCGCCGTCGACTGTAGCCCGTGGAAAGAGAAAAAAAACAAATCGATTTACTTTATTTTCGTCTTGCACCCTAGCCGCGTTTTTTTTCCCCGATTTTCGCCGATTTTAGCCGCGATTTTCAACGATTTTCGAGGGTTTTTTGAAGCGATTTATCGGCGATTTATACCATTTCGAAAATCGCGATTTTTGAGGGGCAATTTTTATGAATTTATCGCGATTTATCGGCGATTTATACCATTTCGAAAAATGAAGAAATACTTGTCAAAATCAAGCAAAGAATGGATAAACCCTTTTGCATCAACCTAAAATATCCCAATGTCAGCTATTTCGAACCCAAATGGGGTTGGAACTAGCCAAGGTGGTGGGATAGATTGGAAGAAAACAATCGGAATTTAAACACATTCAAATCAGATTTTACAACAGCTGGAAAATAATTTAAATCTGAAACCCTAACTGCTGCAATCTTCAAAATAGCATAACTTTCTCTACACAACTCCGATCTAGGCAAATGACATATGCCCGAACTCGGAAAAATACAAGGAACAAGATGATGTAAACCAATTTATAACAACTACCAAACATGCAGATCTGGCCCTCCTACTATTTCGCCCCACACATTTAGGGCTGATTAGGGCATCCAAACTTGCCCAACAATGATGAAATTAATCCTCAAAGCTGCCACTAATTTATGAAGCCCAAATAACCTCATAAATTCTCCAAAAACCTTAGATCTGATTTTTATTCGAAAGGAAAACACAACAAAGCTTGAAAAGGGCATAACTTCCTCAAAACTTAGTATTTTCGCATGAAACAAAGACCAAAAGAATCCTTGAATTTTTATCTTTCCAACAAGCCCAAAATCGCCAAATTCCAAGGGTGGGAAGACCCCCAAAAAGCTGTCACAAAACCCAGAACAGGTCGCTGCCCTAAAGTCAGTCAAAATTTGTAAATTCAATATCTCACAAAATACCCAACCAAATCACGCAAATGACATATCAAAATGTTCACAAAATTATGAGGAATCCAATGAGTATTTTTGCATATTTTTCTGGGCACGAAATGTGGAAAAACAGCCCCAAACCCTAGTCGTTAGGGTTAGAAAAACAAGATTTGCACTAAAATATTCCACCAAGGAAATTCGCCACACTTAGGGCATAAACAATAATGATAATCCACCACAATAATGCAAATATAAGTCTTCAATCAGATCTTCAATAGCTCCAACTTGATTGTCAAAGAGAGAGAGCAACAACTAGGGCATACATCCCATTTCTCCAAGCATGGAGAGACATAAATGATTTAATCCAACATACCCAAAAGATGGCCATGCAACCTCCTTTTATAAGATAAGGGGTGCAACATTCAAATGGCCGACCTTTTCCCTTTTGGAGGGAAAACTAATAAAACTTAATTAAAATATTAAAAGACTAACTTTATGTGCACTTTATTATTTTCTAATTAAATAATAAAAAGTAACTAACCTATGTGCACATTTTAAAACTAACTAGAGACTCCCCCTTGTAGCGCAAGGCATGCCAAGGGGCTACAATGCAGACAACAGACACCTCAGAACAATCCCCAAGCTTTATCCTCGAACCCACGGGAGAGAAAATGGGTTGAGGGTCTTCAATTCTTCATTTTCAAAAATGTCCCAGAAAAGGGGACATTACAAGTTGACAGCATGCTTTCCTTCTCCTTGATGATTAGGATTTGTTTTGGTACATATTTTAAGCTACTTATTCTAGGACTTGTCTTCGGTTTTGTCAAAAGACTTGGAACCATCATTCTTGGATCTGCATTCTTGAGCTTTCCTCAAGTTTACATGTATACCTATGGCTTATCCTCATGAAGTGTAGGAAATCCATTTTGTTTGGACGTAAGGCCTGGCGGCTTGATCTATAATTAAAGATTTGATTCCTCACATCATCTTGGATTCCAAGATTAGTATTAAGGTTATTGAAAGTATTGGTGTACCCTTGGATGAGTTGATCATGACCTTGATGCAAATAGCTTGTTGCATTTAATGAATTGATCCTCATTGTTTGGTGGGTTTATAGTTGAAGCTAGAGCATGGTATCTAAATTGTAGTTTTTTTCCACTTATTTCAATCAAGGTTTTAGCTCAAGGAAATCTTTGATTTGCCTAAGTTAGATCCATTCTTCTCAGAGCACTCTGCATTTCTTCTTCTTTAGAAAGTAAGTTTGTTGATTTATCTAAACCCCCAAGCTTGGAACATGGTGTAAGAAATAATTCCAAGATCAACTACTAAAATATTGAATCATAAGTAAAATGTAATGAAATTAATGAAGCATAAAACATACCATAAAAGAGTTGAGACAAGATTTGTCAAGTGGGGAAACCAATACATTGAAAGAAAACCCCATGTGTTATTGAAAGATGGCCCAAAACATTTACAAGATAGCACAATGTGCATAGAAGTTCTTCTAAGAAAGAATAAAATATAGAGAAAGACGAAAAGAAGCCTTAAAAAACTCTTAATAAGAAGAGATTTAATAATTGTAGAAGTATTAAGGAAGAGACCAAACACTCTTGAAATAGAGTGAAGAGAGAATAAAGAGTTACAAAATAACTCCAATCATTGCATTAGCCAACCTTCCAAGTGTGTGCCTAGTGTCACTATTTCCCATGAAGTGAAGGGAAGTGGGTGCAAAGTGGCAAATGAGTTACATTTGAAATATAACTCCAATATTCCTTATAATGAGGAATATCTCTAATAAGACATTCACATGATAATAATAATACACAATATTGAGATATTTAATATACCCAAATAAAGATTAAACTCCAACACGTGGGATATATTGACATGCTCAAAATACTTAATAATTGATTTTATTGTATATATAAAACATGTCATCTTTGTGAGGTGTATTTAAGGGAAAGTTGTGATATTAAAGAAGTATTAACTTTGAGCCCCCTTCTAACATTAGGAGGGAGATGTATATGCTCCTAACAATTAGATGGCCTTGCAAGGAGAATGCGTCTTTTGTTGTTCGGTGTATGCTCTATATTTTCTTAATATGCAATAATAAAGTTTATAGCAATCCCATCAGCGATCAAATTTGAAGGGCCATTCCAAATTTCAATGTGAAGGGCATATATTTGATCAACCCTTCCATGAAAAAAAGTTGTCACAAACAATTACACTTCAATTGACAATAACAAACTAATTACATCCGTCATTCATAATATATAGCAAGTTTGAGAATGAAATAGCAGGACTCCTACAACAAAAATGAATGTACAATTGAAATAAAAAAATGTATAATCCCATAGTAGATTGTTTTGTGACCATGTGTATAAGTTTATTGGTGGTATGCGAGTCTTACCAACAACTTGAGAAAAACTACCAAGCCTTACGTACAAAAAGATACAAAGGTTACCATTGTTGTAATAGAGAGATAATGGGGAAGACGATGGATAAGAGAGGATTAAACCATGTTAATAGCAGGCTTGTGAGAATAAGAATAGACATTGTTGAGACTAGAACAAAATTACCAAAATATTAAAGCATATATAATGACACCAAATATGTCTTGTGAAATTTATATCTGCTAATTGCATATAATATGGTGTTCTTCATGGTTTGTCTTACAGGCTCAAAATCAATTAAATAAATGGAATTTTTTTAGCCACTAACACCATTTAGTACGTGAAACTTAAAGTGCAAAGTTAATCAACATGTTAAATAAAAGAAAAGAAAATGTTTGTAAGTCTACTAACACCATTCTGTATGTTAGATCTAAAATGGAGATCAAGATGTCATTAGATTGATTGGTAAAATTCTTCACATTTCTATGCTCTAGGATATCTATAATACAATTTCCCAACATATTTTGTCATTGTATACAATTAATTTCATGTGTCTCATGAGATTTTCTAGATATAGGGCATCTATAGGCTTTAGGCTTTTTGTTTCTTTTCTCCCATGGGAATTTTTGGGTCAATCATCCTTCGTCGAAATCTAAAAGTGAATAAATTTAAGTTTCAGTGTTTTTAGCTTTTCAAATATAATTAGTTTTGTTGATGGTCTTGTCTATGAAAGCTAACTTCTACCAAGTTTTCTTAATCATATTCCATGATGGTACTTTTTGTGCTTGTATTTTTTTATGAGGTAAAGATTGAATCAAATTCATAATACCCATGTTCAGGTATCAGAGATGAAGATCTTGGAGTCTAAACACAAACAAAATCAGGATTGATCTTCAATTGATTCAATTTTGGGAACATTTCATTACCAAGAGCAAGAAAATATAGCACACTCCCTAAACCCACAGCTTCAGAGACATTTTTAATTTTGGGTGGGTTTCATTTAATTTTGTAACTTTACTTTATAATGATGTCTTCTAGTTTTAAAATATGGGGAAAGCACAGGCCATCATAAAAATGTCTTATAACTGAAGATAGAGCAGCCATAACAGAAAATGCCTTCTCAAAAGGGAACTACAAAGGTTTATCTAATAAGGAAATGTTAGAACTAGGAAGCATGCAAACAAGTCAAAAATTAAAATACATTGCAAATCTGTAACTACAAATTTTACAAGTGGAAAAACACTTACCTTAGAAATAGTTTTAATGACTATAAATCGTCTATTGACTCCTGCAGCGAAGCAAACTTACAGAGATGATTAAACAAGAAAATACTATTGGACTTGTTGCCGAGAGAGTACAGGGGCTGCAAAAGCTGGAAATTGGAATGACACTTTAGTAAATAAGTTAGAAATAACGGTGGTTGCTGTGTAATGAATTAGTTGTAATGACAGGTAAGAAAGTAATTAATGAAAATAGAGGAAATCGAGTCAAGAATATTGGTGCACAATGTTTCATGGTTTGGGATTTCACTATTTGGTCACTATTTATAATCCTACTGTCCAGCAGCAATGCCAACTTGCAGCACTTTCAATCCCAAATTTTAATAGTCCTGCTGAAGTGATATGACAATATTTAAAATGGACAGGCATTTCGGAATTCAACCCTTCTGTTGATATTTTGAATAAAACTTTACACTTCTATTTTGTCAAGTCATTTGTAAAGTTTAATTTTTTTTTACAGCCAATTTTTACTTTCCATTCTCTGATGGGTTGGAGGCCCTCAGACGGGTTGTGACGGGCTCAATTTTGATCGCTGAATGCCATATAGGAATCCATCAATAAGCGCTTGGTCCAAATTTATATGATGAAATCTATAAATCAGAGCACAACCATTTAACACAATAATCAGCAGCTTCTATAATTCGGGACAATGACATTATGGAAGCTTACAAATTTATAGCTTGGGACATCCTATAAAATAGATTTCAAGCCAAAACAACTTCCCTATATTAGTGAGGTGGTTGAACAACTCCACTCACTTACAAAACAATTATACCAAACTTCCATAATAAACATTAAACATATAATGTGAGTACTAAAATTAGGATATTCCTAACAGGTTTGGGTTGTGCCAATTAGTGCATTCCAAGTTGAGCATGAATTACGGCTATGGTGGGAGTGTCCATTGTGTTTTTGTCATGAGGGTGGATGTAGGTGGGCTATCATGGGACTAGAGTCACTATAGATGTCAAAGCATTAGTAAAACGCTCATAATTGAAAACATGATACATGTTTCAATTTACATTGCAATTTTCCAAATGCACATATGTCAGTTGTGTGATTTTGTATCTCCATTGTTAAGGGCATGACAAGACTTTGGGTCTAGGAAAGATAGTATGAAATTAGATCTTCTGAGACACAAACACAACATTTGACAACACAACTAAATGACTCAGAAATTGTTGTTGTTACATTGTGAGAGGTGGCAACAACTATATGATGCTGTCACTTCCTGCAATTATTTATCGTACGGAGGTTTCTAGAAGACATTTCTCAGCTAGTAGATCAAGGGTAGGGGTTTAGTTGAGTCCATGTGTTTGTGTGAATAGCAAAACTATTGAAATTATTGTTGAAAAACCTTGTGTTAGAACATTAATTGAGTTGATGGTTAGTGATAGTCAGTCAACATGTGACCGGAAAACATAATGGTAATGGTTTGTGGTTATAGCTTATAGGGGCTGAATCACCTCTTTATTGTATAAGTTTTCATTTAAAGGAAGAATAACATAGAAAAGAAGATAATATAGAGAGATTACCATGTTCTTACGAACTTAGTGAAAATTCAGTTCAAACCATACTTTTGTATGACCGAACTTACCAAATAAGTTTGGTTGAACATAATTTTTTTAATTAAAAAATTGAAGTGTTTAAATTAAAAGAACTTTAACACAAAACAAAAACGAAACAAGAAACACTAATACCTAAGCACATAAAGGAAAAACTCCATAGATAATATATTTATTTATTATTATGTGTAATTGGTTTTTCTTTTCAAATATCATCATATATGTATAGCATTTATTATTTATATATATTTTATATTTGTAAATTTTCTAAACCGAACTGAACCTTTTGAAAAATTCCAAACTTCTGAACTTTTTTCCCTTTCAAACTATCTGAACTTTTCGAACATGGTAACTATGAATTATACACACAGACATATACATACATGCATATTAAATTATATATTTTTGCCATCTCTAAATACTTGACTCCTACAGCTATTTTTATGAAAAATTGCATCCTCGTCCCCATCACCTTACACCCATAATGGTTTCCTGGTAAATATGTTTGTGGTGGTATTTTTATTTATATATATTTTTATTTGTCAAATTTATCTAAACTAGAACTGACAATTTGTTTTTTTCTTGGGCTACAAATTTTGTACGGCTATACAAAAATAAATAAATATTGTAGCCTAATAAATATGAATTTACACATAATATGCATACTCATAGAATAAACAAAATAACCACAAAATACCACCAATTAATTGATAACGTTAACTGAATGCTTGTGATTAATAATAATTACTAAATTAAAATTATAAATCATTGTCATATTGTTGTTCGTTGAGACCATCATCATCATTATGCGGTTCGTTAGAACCTCAAGTAGTCGTAGTGCCATTTCCACTCCCACGAGTTGTGTTGTGGGCCATTAGGGTTTCATTTTGGGTTTTATGTTATTTTATGTATTTTAAGCCATTAGTCAAAGTCAAACAATTAATAAAATGAAAAATGTAAAAATTAGGCTTCCCTAGTTCTGTCCAAGTTTGTTCAGGTCCTTCATTTGAGTATGCCCCAACTAATCCAAGTACATTTGGGTCCTTCAAGAGGACTTTGGCATACCTGGGCATGTTTGGATCCATCAACAAAAGAACCCAAACATATTTGGGCCGATTGGGGCATACTCAGCCTAACTTAGGACGAAGCTGAACTTGGACCTGGACATGAACCAGGTGTGCCTCAGATTGGTATATGGGCCTCCATAGGGATGAACTCGAACATAGTTTGGCTCCATTGGAAAAATCGGAAGTATGTTATAATCTTTAAGTTCTATGATAAATATTTTCTTCTTATTTGTAGGAAGTATATCAACAATAGATTGGCAATAAGGCAAGAAATGAGACATGAGTTTCACATATGTATTTAATCATAGAACAAAAACTCGTCCCTTTGACAACTACTTGGACGACCAAAATTTTGACTTGTAGTCGACTCAACAATTATTTGGCAAATATTTTGTGAGTGAAAACAAATTAAAAAAATACATATATTCTTAAATTTAACTAAAATGACATGTAAAACTCTAAAATGACATGTAAAACACTATTAAAAAGCATGAGAAATGAATTTAGAGAGCACATGTATATTTTCTATTAGTTTAGACCAAAAAATAAAACAATGCTTAGTTTTATGAAATAATAATACAATGCTCATCAATGCATCACAATATCATCTCCAGCAAATTTGTTGTACTCATCGGCTGCCCCCAAGAAGCGAAAGGTAAAGATTTCTCGTCTAGAACAAAACCATATGCAAACATATCATCTTCACCAACTCCTCTTGATGCTTCAGCTTTTGCCTACGTTGGTGTTGTCCTTTCCACAGCTTCTCGAAATCAGCGATCGCCTCCTTGGCGAGCATGGGCTCCACATCCTTAGCAATCTAGTTTGAGTATGGAACGATATCATTCAAGTCAATCGCATCACGAGTCTCTTGACTCTCTAGCTATTCCACATGAAAACAAAGATTGTGGCATACAACAAGTTCATTGAGGTGTTGTGTTGTAAATCATACTCCAATTACGTTTACACTCTAAGAGCTACGTGGATGGTATAAAATGTGGATGGCTAGCATTTGAAGATTTGGTGTTTTTCTATCATAATCTCCCCACTTTAAATTTGCGAATAGGACATTTATAACTTTGTTTAATGCTAGACTTGCCAAGATACGGGTACAGGTTTGGATACGGGTTCGGTACATTCATTCGATTTTTTTTTTAAATCCACGGGTACGATATGCTGCGGGTACGTTCGTACAATATATTTTTAAAAATTAAAAAATATAAATATATATAAAAATTTAAAGAAAGCAACAAGCTTATATTCTCAGAAACCTATAAAATATTAGAAGCCAATGTCAAGCTTATTATGAATGAATTAGAAGCCATATCATCCTCCATAATTAGTCTAGTAGAGGGAGCTCTGTAAGCATTTCTGAGCATTGTATACATTCTGAACTGAGATTGAGGAAGCTTATAAAAGCTTTAAGGTCTGTCCATTCCATCCACTTCCCAAATTTGTAGAAGTCATGAAATATTTTAATTCCTTTCTCAAACTGAAGGAGGGCAGAGCAGCCTCTTGTCAAGCCAAGAATCTTGTCATTATATTTCAGATTCAACCAAATCAATTTGTAGGCTTGGCACCTCGTGTCAAAGGAAGAGAAGATAGGCTGCCCAACCACCAAGTGCTTCACTTGTTCCCACGCCTGCCAGATTGACTGAAGAATAAAGGACCCTTGAGGAGCAACAAGAAAGCCCCCAAATAGTAAGTCAACCAAATGAAGTCTTTTTCATCTCTCTTGACCCTTGGGAGCCTATTGCCAATATTGAATCCCTATTGCCAATATTGAATCTCACACGAACTTTCCAAGGTTCAATTCCAGTCAAAGCCCTCAAGTTTTATTTATTTTTTTTGCACTTAAAAAAAAATGTGTGGATACATTGTGGGTACGCACCATTGCAAAGGGTTTTTGTACTTGTGGCTTGTGGGTATGTACCCACCTAGAGTACCAGAGAGTACCAAGATTTTCCTGCAACCTCCAGGTATGTTTCAGACCTGGTATGGGCTGGTACTGGACGTTTCAGTGCAGTATAGGTTTAATGTAGAAGTCAAGTATCCACACATAACGTTTCTGACTTGGTATGAGACGGTATTGGACATTTGAGTGCAATCTAGGTTTAATGTAGAAGTCAAGTATCCACACATAATGCGACATAATCAAATGAATCAATTTGTTTTTACTAGTTGTCAGGTCATTCTCCTTTGAATGCATAGAGCCAAAGAAAAGAGCCTCCCCGCTACACTCTTGTAAATCTGTAGGTCATCAAGAATTGTGTTTTAGTGGATTCGTAAGGGACTATCCTCAATGGGGGCAAACTTAGGAACATAGTTTAGTTCCATTGGAAAAATCAGAAGTTTGTGCTATAATCTTTAAGTTCTATGAGAATTTTTTTTTTTTTGTAGAAAGGATATCAACAATAGTTTGGCAATAAGGCAAGAAATAAGACACGACTTTCACATATGTATTTAATCATAGTACAAAAACTTGTACTTTGCAATTACTAAGAAGCTCAAAATTTTGACTTGGAATCGTGACACAGCAATTATTTGGTGAATTTTCCTTAAAAATATATAAATTCATAAAATGACATGTAAAACACTATTAAAAAGCATGAGAAACGAATTTAGAGAACATAGGTATGTTTTCTATTAGTTTTAGACTAAAAAATAATTCAATGCTCAGTTTTACACCAATGAAATAATAGTATATTGCTCATCAATGTACCACAATATCATCCAACTCCTTGTACTCATCAGCTGCCCTTAGAAGTGGAAGGTAAAGATTTCTCATCCAGAACAAAACCATTTGTAAACATATCATCTTCACTAACTCCTCTTGATGCTTTCGCTTTTGCCCCATGTTGGTGCTGCTGCCACTTTTGTTGCTTCCTTCTCAAAATCAGCAATCTCCTCATTGAGCATGGGCTCCACATCCTCAACAATCCAAAATAAGTCATATAGATCAATATCATCCAAATCAATCACATCATGAATCTTTTGACCCTCCACCTATTTCACACGAAGTCAAAGATTAGTATCACACAAAAACAAGGTATTCTTGAGGTGTCATGTTGTCAACTTGTTGCGCTTCTTAATGTGAATGGCCTAAAAATGCTCCAATTATGTTCACACCCCGGAGAGCTATATGGCTGCTACAAAACGCAAATGGCTAGCCTATGAATATTTGGTGTTTTTGAATCATAAGCTTCCCACTTCAAATCTGCGAATAGGACATTGATAACTTTGTTTAGTAATGAACTTTAGTATCGACACACAACTAGACAATCAAATGACTCAATTTGTTTTTACTTTGTTGTCAGGTCATTCTCCTTTGAATGCATAGTGCCACACAAAAGAGCCTCCTCCGCACTCATGTAAATTTTCAACTTGTCAAGAATTGTGTTTCTAGTGGCTTCGTTAAGGATCATCCTCTATATGCAATGTTTCAGGCCATCCATGACCTCCTCATTGGCCTTGAATGAATCAAAGAAGAAAAATTTGGGGTTTTTGTAGTAGACCCATAGTTACCAGGTTCGGAAATCCGATTAAATTCGGAAGGGCAAAAAATCCGAAAATACGGAGTTCTCGAAAAAATCCGAAAAAATCCGGAAAAATCCGGTTCGGAATATATATACATATATTATTATAAATTTATATTATTGTATACTTATATCATTATATATAGACAAATCATACAAAAAAGCATCCATCTACCATAATCATCATCATCATAATGATTCTTTCAAAAGATTGCAAGAAGTTGCTTGGTCCAAAAAGGTACAAAAATAGATTTTATGAAAATAAGAAAAATATTGCCATCAATGCGTAGAGCTCGAGAAAATATATACTTTTAGAGAAGACAACACCTAAAACGGAGCCACAGAATGAAAGTTATGGCACATGCAAGTTTTTGCTGCTACATCTTCCCGGACCCTTTCCAAAAATGGCAAATTTTTTTCCATACTTGCGATTTTTCACCCAAAAAAAAAAAATTGCCAAAAAAGAAAAAAAAATTCCTGCAAAAACAAGGCCGAACCGAACCGGATTTATTCGGTTGCTTCAAAAAATACGGTTCGAACCGGATTTCATACAGAATCCGACTTTCAGCCTTAACCACTTTGTAAAAAAAGAGGTTTATAGAATATTAGGAAAAGGTTAAGTATAACTTTGGAAAACCTATGGGTTTTCCATAGTGATATTCCACCTTTCCCCTAGTAAATGGCACTCTAGCTAGACCTTTTATAGAAATGGTTAAATGGATTGACTACTTAAACTTTGTTTCCCGATGTTACAAGGGAAGATCCCTTCATTTTGGGGACCACTGGACGTCCCAAACATTTTGAGGAATTGGTGACTTGAAGGGGACATCCCTATTTTATAAAATTTGAAAAGTTTCGATGTTTACGCTTTAAAAGCATTTATTTTTACCAAAATGTATTGACTTCTAATCTCAAAAGTACCTAAAACACATTAAATATAGTTTAAATCCTCAAATTTCATTGAATAAATTTAAAACATTTTAATTTTAATGACATACTCATTTTAATAATCTCTGGTGTTTACTAATATTTGTGAAACAAGTCAGATGTTGAATTCCATTATCATTTTAAATTATGGTAAGTTGACATCCTTAGCTCTTGATCTTTCTGGCTATGATTCCACCTGATGTATAATCAGGTAGCTATGCTAATTCTTAAATCCGAACTACAACATTGGTCATTGTTTAAATTATAGAGACTTGCAATCCCGATCTATTCTAAACCCCGAGGTGTACCCAGTCTGAGTTTTGCTTGTGGACATTGGTTCTAGGTGTATAATCATATTGATAATCTTAAGGGATGTGAATTTGAACTTAACCTCTTTGGTGTGATCTTGCTAAAAAGAAAGTTTTAGCTCAAGGTCTTTCTTGCTCCTTTTAGCTTAGTAAATTGAAAACCTTGGGGTAATATCAAAAAAATTATAGTTGGGTCATTAACTTTGAGTATCTGCTAGAAAATTATCTTGGAAAATAACTTTTCTAATTGTGTAATTCGATTATGGTGAGAACATCAGTTAGAATTGACATCAGGTTTTATCAGATAGGCTGAATACATGAAAAACTGATCATGTGTCTTTGATTATAAATCTTTTGCCAGGTTTGCATCTGCTATTGCAGAAATATGGTTCAGACCAACCTTATTTTGCTACCTGCATTACCCAGAGATAAATGGCACGAGGGCAAGTGTCAAAGCGGGTTGAATGAAGCTAACATCTTTACAAAAGTTTCATCTATTAGCTGAGGAAAGATTGCAAACTTATGAAGCACAATCTGCATGGTACACAATCATAGCTGACATAAAACTTTGACATTACAATCTACGAGATTAGTCAGAATTCCAATCTGTGGGAATGTATCAAGCATTTAACAGGGATCTCAAGATGGTCAGGTCACACTCCCATTGGCAGGTGTGGCAAATGCCCCACAAGACTTCATCGTGATCCCAATCAGCTGATGTGAAATTTTCAATGCTAGATCTCTCCAGAATAGATTATGTCTCAGCATATCATAACTCCCTTCCATATATAGAATTTTTACTATATTCTTGGGAGGAACAAATTTGGCCAATTCCTGCTAATGCCTCATTTGCCATCACTATCTCCCTACCCATTATCAGCCCAGTATTTCAATTTGTAGATCTCATTATTCCGATATAATCAAGCACAGGCAAGGAAGATAGCTTATATGTAATTGGGAAAGAAACTGTGTTTTTTTCAAGTCTTTTCTGAAGCATAATGATATGGCAATGTATGTTGAGAGTTTTATGCGGAATAAATTTGGCCTATTTTTAGTGAAGGTCAACGGATGTAAAATTCTATCACAGAATAAGATAATACACAAGATTTCTTCCTTCTAGTTGATAATCAAGATTGCGTTTATGTAAGACTTGTTCCAGGATTTTTGGGTGTAGGCCATAACAAGTTTGGTTCTGCGTGAGATAAAGACTTTGGGCTCATGGCTTCATGACACCAATGCAAAGAAGTGTTTCTGTCATGAATTACCATGAGGTCTTAACACTTAGCGGTGTTGTATAGCTAATGCAGAACTTTCTTTGTGCCGATTGTAAGCTTATGACTATTATTGCATATAAAATATGGCGCTTACATTTCTGTTCAAAATATATAATAACAAATAAATGAACCAATTTTGGATGTCAGAGAATTGCCAAAGTAATAAGGTTGTAGTAAAAAAGCAACATTACTAAAATTCTCCATTGTCTTCCTTCATAGCCAACTTGGAAACTCCTTTATCAACACAAGAATCTAGCAAATGAACTTGATCCTACATCCATACACCTTATAGTAAGAATTTGCCACTTTACCCTCGACATGCAAGTTTTATTCCTCCACTTTCTGGAAAGACCTAGTCATCATTATGCTTCAGCAATGTGGAATTTAACCTCTTTACTATTTTGCCTCACCATTTGGGACCCTTATTTGCAACCTTGTGCATGTTGTCTTTGAACTGATATGAGAATTGATATTTAATCTTAACTTCGTATGTACCATCTCAGCGGAAACTAGTTTCTCCAAGGCTACCTCAAGTAATCAACTTCAACACTTACCTCTTGCCTTGAATTTAGTTATATGTACATTAAAGACAAGGGTCAAATTTTGCTTTTCCCTGGCTTCAATAAAACTCTTCATGCATCATTTTCTCTCAAAAGATAGATTATAGGAGCAATATAATGAAACTTCCTCTGCTTGTCATATCTTCTTCAGATTTTTCATTTCTTTATCTTCTTTAGAGCATTCATTTTCATCTGCTCCTTGTTTCCACTCTTCGTAGTAAGTGAGCAAAATCTATATTTCCTGAATCTGTTTCCATGTCTTTCCTCAATCTAGGAATTATGACTCCATTTTTGGTTCTGCTCAATGCATTACTTAGTCTTTTGTTTCTTCTTCACTTCATATATTACCTGGGTTTCTCTAGTTATTGCCTTCCACGTCCTCTAGCATCGAGTTCATTCAGCTCCTGACACCCCTTCTTCAGACTCATCAATACATAATTGAAGGGCTTCTAGTGCTCCCTTTGTGCAGAGTTTTATACCAAACTCATCTTTATGGACACAATGTGTCCATGTCATTCTCCCCTACATACCATGAAATTGATAGGCTCTTATTAACAAATTTTTTGGCCATCGTCTGACTTGTATGCAAATCTTTATAACTCTGTGTAATTGAACTTGTCAATTTTCTTCCAAATGAAATTGTTCTTAAATCAAACTGTGGGATGCTGATAACAAGTGGCAAAATGCTATCTCATGCTTCCCAAAAATCAATCTATATGGGAGGATATTAATGTTCTTATCTTTACCTCCTCTATTTTTAGAATCATATCAACAACGAAGATATATCATGACCCTTTTAATCATGGGGATGCCAAAACAAACCATATGGGAATGCTCCCAATTTTTCAAGTAAATAGTATTTGTCAATCAGAAATGTCATCTAACTTTTATCTCTTGCTAAGTCTATTAGAAACTATTAGGCTAATAGTTTATTAGAATATAAGGCTCACTTATTAGTTATGTGCCTATTAAGACAATATGTGGTTGTAACCACTCAACCGCATTTTGTAACTATCTCATTGCATAATAAATAGATGGACACACAATTCCAAATGTGTGCAATCCACCATCTCTTCATTTCTTCCTTGTTCACGTCTTCTAACATTGGTATCAGAAGCCCTTGACTCAAGGAGGAAAGAGATCAAGGAGAAAGATCAGAAGGGCACGAAGTTAATTCGAAGGATAAGGAGATTCCTAACATTTGAAAATGATTTTCATTTTGATTTTTTGTGGCATTCACAGAAAAGGAAGATATTCAAAACAGAGATATAAAGTTAAAGTCAGTTAATACCATCATAGTCACCTCACAATTTAGTCATCAGTATTGCAACAATCACCAATTTGTTTATTGTCGCCATTAGGAGCAAAAATACAGTTACATGAAAAGTCACCAAATAAGATGAAAATGCAGTCACAGTCACAAATGATTTTGAAGGGGTTCGAGTAAAGACATTCAAAATAACAATCATGATACAATTCAGAATAGCAATTTTAGGAGCTTTTTCAAGGAATGAATACATTAAAGTCAAGTTATTTCCAGGCATGAGAAAGTCGAATTTTCAAACAAGTGGGCACAAAGAATACAGTCACGATTTGCAGTGGAAGTAAATGCTATTCGGTTTTGCAGAAATAGCTCGAAAACAATCTGCTGCTTCGAAAATCAGTAGTCATAAGAGTCATTGCAGTTAGGGCATTTTAACTGCATTTTATTTATTTTTATCCATTTCGGTAAAATACGTTATTGTATTTATTTTAAAAATTAAAATGGAAATTCCCGTAGAAAATATTCTGGTCTAAATTTTCATACATGGAAAGTGAAAATACAAATGCAACTTATGAATAAAAATTTGTGGGGCATAGTAATGGGAAAGAGAAAACACCCACCAATGCATCTAAATTGTTAGATTGGCAAAGAGCAAAGATGATAGAGCAAAAGCTATTATTGGCCTTGCTCTCTCCAACTCTGAACTTCATCATGTAGACCTAGACAAATCATCCAAGGAAATTTGGGATGCTCTAAATAAATTATTTGGAGCGAAAACAAGTTAATGCCAAATTTTCCTAAAACTTCAGTTATATAGGTTCAAAATGGATGAAGGAGTCTCTATGTCAAGCCACATCAATAATCTGAGGTCCCTGATCAAACAACTAGCAAAAGTCAAAGTTGTGATAGAGGATGAGGATGCCAAAGCTATCCTATTAAATAATTTGTCTTCAAAATACAACAATGTAGTTTTTACCCTCAGTCAAATTCAATCTCAATCTCTAGATGATATGATTGCAACTCTTCTAGCTGAAGAAAAGCGAAACTACAGAAGATGCAGAAGGTCATTCTCAACAAGAAAGTGCATTCTATTCCAAAACTAGAAACTCTCGTAGAAGATCAGATAAAGATAACTGGGAGATTGAATGTCATTATTGTAAGAAAAGAGGTCACACAACATGGGATTGTCGTGTTCGAGCCAATGATGTGCTCAAGGGTAAAGTCATATCAAATACAACCAATATAGCCATGGTTGAAGACCCACCAGATGCAAAAGGTAGTGAGGACAATGACAAATATGTAATATAAAGATGCTCTAAACTTTGAAGGCAAGAAAGGATACAAGGTAGATGAAGCTCGGTATGGATGGTTGCTCAGATAGTTCGGGAGACTGTGGATCTTGGGAATTATACCCTCATGAGGGTCATGAGACAACTTGATGGAGCTTGTGGATGGCTCAATATGGATGGTTGTCCAATAATTCGGAGATCTGTGATTTGGGAGTTCGGGAGGTGGAATCCGGGAACTCGAGAATTCAGCTTGGGAGCTACACCTTTACGAAGGTCACGAAGCAGCTTGATGGAGCCCTACCTAGTCAAAGCATTGCTTTCAAAGTGAAAGCTCTTAAGATTACATAGTTCTGTTTGGTTCTAGTTTTGTTAGAATGTTCATTTTTGCTTTATGTAGGGTAAGCCTTAAGAGGGGGTATTAGAATATAAGGCTTTAGTTAATTAGTTATCAATTACATTTTAATTGAAAGACGGTTGTAACTATGTCAACCACATTGTAACTATCTTTTGCATAATAAAATGATGTACACACAATCTCCAAAGTGCTCTCTTTATTTCTTCCTAGTGCACATTTTCCAACAAAGTTCAACTTCATTAGAAACTTGTGAAAAACTTCGTGGAGATATCGATAAAATCTATTGAAAATGTTTATGGAAAATGATTCTAGAAGTCTTTGTCCCTAACCAAGGCTTTTAGGAAAGATGGAGATGATTTAGAATCATGAAGACTGGTTTTCAGCTTGCCCAAAACAATTTTCGTAGATTGAAATATTAAATCTGAAACTTCTCAAAAACGCTTGGAGGGTATTGTCAAGGATTGTTGAAAATGTTTTCCCCAAATGATTCCATAAAATTTGTCCCTTTGCGAGGGTTTCTGACCTAAATACATGTTGTAGAGTCACGAAAATTGGTTTCACCACCCATAAGCTTGGTTTGTGAGACTCAAATATGAAATTTGCAAAGCTGTGATGTTAGATGGTATGGTTGATAGTGATAAGGTTTTTGTGGAAATCAAGAAGCAAGACAACATTTAAGGCATTTAGATAAGATTTTCCACTACTTATAAATGCAACTAATTTTGTTGAGCTAATTCCTCTAGGGACAAGGGTTGATATGTTAGTTGTGCTACCTTTTCTTAGGAAGAGATCGTTCATATAACCTTGTTATAAGATTGATATAACTTTTAGTAAGTTGGAATTGGAGAGGTTACCCGTGGAGAAGAGGACCAGGGGTTGGGGCCCATAGCGAAGGAAAGTTGTTATTATTCTTACTAAAACACATGAATATGACGAATGCAAAGTCCCAAAATTTGAAGGATACAAGAAATTCTCAATATGGAATGAAGGGACAAGAGCAATAAAGGGGCATGGAGGAGTCACGGTGTTGATAAAGGGAATTGTGGGGTGGAACCGTAACAATTGAAAAGGAAGACCCAAATAAATAGTTCACTTGGCTGAAAAATAGCAGTTAATGAAATTCGTAATCAATCGGCTAGATACTTGTTGTTTTGCTCCAAAAGGCTCAAAGATCTACAAGAAGAAAAATCTCGATAGTGAAGATCCTTATTCTGCTTTAAAAAAGCATTTTTGTTTTTGCACTTCAAGAGAAATTGTTTTAATAGGTGATTTTAATGCAAGGACAACAAATAATCAATCCCTTCAATTGAAAGCGGTGATGGAGGGGATAAAAATCCCCTATGGCTTGATGAAAGTGGAGAACAACTTTGGAAAAGAGATTCACAAGATGGGAATGGGAACGTGACACACTTTGGAGAAGAACTATTAGAGCTATGTAGCTTGTATGACATGGTCATTTGTAACGACATGAGAACGTGGCCAAGGTTAGGAGGTATCACATGTAAAACATACAATGGGCAAAGTGTGGTGGACTATGTAATTTGTTCTTAAGAATTCTATTTCTAGGATATTGGAGTTCGATATTGGGGACTTTCCTAGGGAGTTAAAATCGATCATATCTTTCTTTTCTTGCTAAGTTTAGATTTCCACTGTTTCACAACTTGATGAGGGGTAAGACCACCACATACAAAAGATAACTCAACCTCGAGGAAAAATCCTCTTGAACAAACAAATAAGGAGCTCTTCACTCTGACACTTAAACATCTTTAGATGACAAAAAATTACAAGAGGGATGAAGAAAGCGATCATGAAGAGAGTGTACACGTGCAGATAATATGTCGATTCCTCTGAATCAAAATGCAGAGCATTAAAGGTTTGTAAGAGGTCCCATTACCTAAGAAGGGCTACAAATACCTTCCCATGTAATTTGTGTTACAATGATGAATGCAGGTTGCTCGAAGAGAGTGAGAACTACAAGAAAGAAAGAAAGAATATGAGTACATGATACTATCCAAAAAATAAAGCTACGTAGTCTCAAAGGAAAAATAATATCTTTGAGTAAACATAACCCCAAAGGCTTTTGGAGAGAGTTATAACAAAGAAAAACAAATAGAGAATAATATCACAAATGTTCAATGGTTAGATTATGTGAAGCTCCTCTATGAGCGAACACAAAAGAAAGATAAACCTCCCATAATTAGTACATCGATCAAGCTCTTCTCGGTGGAAGATATCAAACAAGGTATAAAGAAATTGGTATGGGGTAAGGAGCAAGCCATGACGGGTTCCTGCAAGCTGAATTTCTAAATTGGGGAGGCTGAACCTCTTGCTCTACATATCACACGAGTCTTTAACAATGTCTCACAAGATGGCTTTTCTGGAATGTACAACTAGCGTAGTTATCCCCCTCTACAAAAGTGGTGATGTCAATAATCCTTCTAACTACTGCACTATAATGGTCAACCCTCTTCTTGGAAAACTTTGTGGGAGCATGGTAGAGCACATAATCGGTTAGTTTGATTGCGAAAGGGAAAAAGAGCTAAAGGGCATGCAAACTTTAGACCAAAGCACTCCACGATTGATCATTGCATCACTCTTAGACATTTGATTGAAAAAGTCTGGGACACCCAAGGGGAGGAAGTATTCTGCTACTTTGTCAACTTTAAAAAAGCCTTTGACACAGTGCCTAGAGAAAAATTGTGGAATAGGATGGAGGAACTTGGGATTCCATATTAGTATAGAGTTGTAGTGCATAAAATTTATGAGCAAGTTAAAGCTACAAATCGAACTAGCGAGCGCATGTCTGAATGTTTTGGTAGCGACATTGGAGTCAAACAAGGATGTCCTTTATCTCCTACTTTGTTTGGATTATACATAGATAAACTTGAGGAATGGTTAAACAAAATAGATGGGGGTGGTATCTAGTTGACATGCTACATGGTGAAGTTACTTCTTTATGCAAGATGATCTTATTCTAATTATAAAAATTGCCAATGGTTTAAGGGAACATTTGAGGGCCTTAGAACTTTTTTTCCAGGAGGCCGGGATGTAAGTGAACACTAGCAAGACCAAAGTCATGATCTTTTCATTAAAAAGGGGGAAGCAACAAGTTACATTTATTTTTGAAGACAGTCCACTAGAAATAGTGGAAGAGTACAAAGACAATCCACTTGAACTCTTTACCCCTTAGGCACACAAAATTTATCATTCTTGTAGAGCATCTCGTACTGGAAGTAGTACTCTCCCCTAAGTGCAAATCCCTCACTTAGAGGTTTATCTTTGAAATATTTCTCCAAAATGTCGGATCTGTTCATAACCTTCCTAATATGCTCCACACAAAAGGTTCAAGAAGAGTTAAAGTGCCCATAGCTGAAAGTAAAGGAGGTCTAGACAACATATCAACTAATTGGTTAGTCACACCTTTCTTATATTTTACGATCAAATGAAATTTCTGCAAGAAACCCATCCACTTATAGTGTCTACAGCTTGTTGAAGTTTAGTTTGAGCTTGAAATATTGAAGATGTTGGTGATATGTGTGTATGATAGTTTCTTTACCTATCGAGAATAACGTTTCCATTTATTGACCGCTTGCACAATAACATACAATTCCTTATCATATGTTCAATAATTTGAAATTTCTCCCATGAAACAATTCGAATGATAACATACATGAACCTACCTCCTTGAAGTAGGACTGCTCCCATAACATAGTCACTAACTTCAATTTCTACTTTGAAAGGAAGTTACAAGTTAGGTAATGCAAAAATTGGAGCATGACTAATCTTGTATTTGAATGAATCAAAATCATCATGTTATTTCCTACCCCAATTAAAAATCTCAACACCTAATGTCACGAGAATGTAGAGACAGACTTTGGCTATGGAAGAGAATTTCTTGATGAACTTCCTCAAATATTGAACTACACCAACAAAACTCCTGGTCTCGGTCAAAGTAGACAATGTAGGCCAATTCAATGGCCTCTATCTTGGCGAATTAATCCTCAACTCTCTATCTCCAACCACGTGCCCCAAAATGACAAGAGATTATTGAGAAAACTCACACTTCTTCTCATTCATCTCTAGTCGGTTCTCCTT
The DNA here is from genome assembly GCA_018340775.1 of Taxus wallichiana var. yunnanensis. Taxonomy (NCBI): domain Eukaryota; kingdom Viridiplantae; phylum Streptophyta; class Pinopsida; order Cupressales; family Taxaceae; genus Taxus; species Taxus wallichiana. The sequence continues at coordinate 477,752,458 of CM031243.1, read as the reverse complement.
TAGAACTTGCAAACTTGATGCAAATGGTTAATATGCCCTCAAATTTTTTTCTAAGAACCAAAATGTCATCCAAATACATAATGACAAAGGAATCAATAAATGACCTCATTACCTAATTCATCAACCTCATGAAGGTGACCGGTGCATTACATAGTCCGAACGATAGGACCAACCATTCATATAACTATTTCTTGGTCTTGAATGTTGTTTTTCATATGTCCTCTTCTTTGATCTGAACTTGGTGATACCCAGATTTCAAATCAAGCTTAGTAAAATATTTAGCATGTTGTAATTGATCCAACAAATCATCAATTCACGGAAGAGGGTACCTATTTTTTCTTTGTGGTTATTTTATTTAGTGTTCATAATCAACACACATCCTCCATGCACCATCTTTCTTAGGTACTAAAACAATAGGAGAACCACATGGATAAGTGTTAGGATGGATTATGCCTTGCTTAATCAAAGAATGTAAGTGTTGTTTTACCTTGTTGAAATCTTTCAAAGATTGCATGTACAATCCCAAGTTTGGAAGCGTACGATTGGGTAACAACTGTATCTCATGCTCAATGGTCTTGGCAGGAGGAAGCCCCGAGGGATCTTGGAAAACTTCCCTGAACTATTGAACCAATTCTTTCATTTGATTATGCTTTTGTTAGTAAACATGGTATAAGTTGTTTTAGATGCGACAACTTCATCTTCTTGTATATCTCTCAAAATAAGTAATGTAAATTTCCCACTAACATTAATACACCATTAATAATCTTCTTAGCTTTAGAGACACTTACCAAAGAGATATTTGAGTCTCCTGTAAAGGCTGAAATGAGGTATTTCTTACCATCCTTCACCAAGCGGTATTGGTTGGATCTTCTCATGAAGATGACATCCCTGATATACAAGTATGGGCTGCCAAACACTACACCACACACATCAAGAGGAACAATATTTAAAGTAGTTTCATCATGAGCTTTTTATCAATACCATACATGTTGTTGCATTGATTGGTAACCTTGATGTCTACACCTTTCTTCACCCAACCCAATGAACACATATTCATATGATTGTAAGTCTTTAATTTCAGCTTATCAACTAACTCCTTACTTATCAAATTAGCTTGAGAACAAGTATAAAAAGAGCATCCACTTTGGTTTTCTTCACTTGGACTTTTTATATGAAAAATATTAGCAATTTCATTTTTTGAACAAAATTATTACTACCCAAACATACCTCTTTATGGATGGAGAGTACAACACATTATGTCTTCCACCTCTTCGTTGCAAAATATCTCCTCCCTTTGGAGGGTAGCTATGGCATTCTTTTTATTCTTCTTATTCTTGAAGGGATGTAATTCCGAGTGGAGCTTCCAATGTTTCCTCGGAATGAGTGTCAATGTCACTGATGAACTTTGGTATCCTTCTTAGAAATGGAAGTAACATTCTTCTTACCTTTCCCTTTCCTTGTCACCTTGTTTGTTTGAAGCATCTTTGAGAGGTATATGAACTCTTCTTCTTTTCCATCTCTAGATAGTGGGCTTGAGAACAAGCCTCATCTACATTCATCGGCTTCCAAGAGAACTAGTCTCCTCAAGTGGATATGGAGTCCACCGATGTACTTTATTAAAATGTCCTAGTTCACTTCATCTTTGTCCATTTGGAAAACTTTCTTCTAGAACTCATTGGTGTACTCTTGCACATTTTGGCCTTGCTTACGCCTAATATATTGTCGATACATGGACCTCTTTTCCTCGTAAAAAATAGGATTGAATTGCTTCTTTACTAGCATCTTAAATTCATCCCACTTAGAAATAGGAGGGAGCTTCTTAACAACCAAAGAATGAACATAGCTTTCAAACCAAGTTAAAGCATGATTGGTTAATTTTAACCTTGCAAATGAAATCTATTGACTCTCATTGATTTGATGCAAATTAAATATACCTCAAGTTGAGCTAGCCAATGGTCTAGCTTCTCGACATTCACATCCTCATCATAAGGTTGAATCTCTATCTTTGCCTCATCTTTGAATGGAGGAGGAATAAGGTTGGCATGGGGTTTCTCTTCCTCATACTCATAAGTTTCTTCTTTATGGTCTCCTAGTGCCTCTTTTGGAACACCAAACTTCTCCATGAGAAATCCCATGATGGACTCCAACTTTCCATAAATAAGGAAATAATGCCCAAATCTTTGGACAAACTTTCCACATCCACCTCCAACTTGTAGAAACGTTCTTCTTCAGTCTTACATGCTTCTCTACACGAGCCATGTCTTAGATTCCTTACTTCCACTTCTTCGTGCAAATATCTGCTTTAAAAGGAATGAGGATACCTTCACCACTTTCACTACCCTTTTGAGCGAGGGCATCTAATCTGAAAATGTCAACACAAGTTAAATCACAAAAAAATTGATCTTAACTACTATGATACCAATCGATCCATAAATTACCTCTTTTATATAATAAATAGATCCTATCTTAGTGATAATGAATGATAAACTAACTAATATTCTTGTTATCAATATATTATGTAAGAAACATTCACACTATATTGAAATTGAGAGATGAAAGACAAGGAGACAAGAAATTTATCCTGGAGAAACCCAATTTGGGAAAAACTCTAGCTGGGTGAGCAATTGATCCCCTTTCACTATGTAAATATCTAATACAACACAAGTTTACTACCAATGGATGGCCTTCAAGAAGGATTCAATATCACTCTACTTGCATGAATTGCTTATAATCCTCAACAATGAAGAACTCAACTGTCTATGAACAAAAAAAGAACAATTTAGACATTCTCTTTTCTCACACTTGAATTCACTCAAAACCACTACCTTGAATGAGTAAATGCACTTGTATTTATAATTTATTTACCCAAATGATGGAAGGAAAGACAAAAGAAAACATTTTGAGAATCCCAAACCTTTGCAGACTATTCATATTCCTTATTTTGGCATTGTTGAAGGTAGAACCGCCACTATCTCTAGGGGTAGTTGTGTAATCATGGTGCCTACGGGCGTGTAGACTGTAAATGTCGTGGACGTGCAACCGCTACTTTGTGTGAAGAGTGGTGGTTTTGTAGCTGTCGTGGCGGTTTCTGGCTTGTCACACAATTATCACACGGAACAAAAAAAAAATAATGGCCTTTTTCGTCATTCGAAGATGTCCGCATCACTTTGTTAGCATGACTTAACCGTTTTCTAGAATAATAAATATGTTGAGGGTATGCACTTTCTAAGTTTTAATCGAGATAATACATAGAAGTGGGTACTTCTAGATCCATTTTGGATCACGTAACTTCACTACAAATTTCCTATCATATTAAGGTTGATCCACGAGAACTTGTTAAAGCTTTAGTCTCCCTTGATTGCAAAACCATCTTATGATGATCTCAAAGTCCCTCACCTTACGGTGAGGAGGAGTTCACTCAAGGGAGAGATGATAAATTCACCTTGGATATTTCATGCAACATAATAGATTTTTCTAATAGGTTTGCTTCCTCAAGACACGAGATGGAGAATACAACATGACCACTGGATAGTTTCCAATGATTGTACACACTTGGAATGTTCATGGGCTCACCGAGCCAACATGTTGATATATTGTTAGAGACAATTACTACTACTTCTATTAAAATTATTTGCTTCTGAAGTTAAAATTGTTGGGTTTCTTCTTCAATTGACTCCTTACCATTTTGTTGGGGCCATATGTCGGATGACTAATCATGACCATGGTCGAGGTGGTGTTATCACTTTGATTTCTCCAAAAAATCTCATAATATCATTTCTTGGGGTTTCAACCCACTCATCGAGTGGTGTGGACCCTATTTGATTTTGATGGTTGTATCCTCGAGCTCACCAATATCTATGCTTCTAATGATGTAGTGCAAAGAGCTATTTTTGGTGGTGGCTTATTGATTATTTTCATGATGCCAACTAGATATTATGTGGGGATTTCAATAGGATTGAATCTTCAAATGAAAAATGAGGTGGAATCCCCATGAGATTATGTGTTGAAGAAAGAGAAGCTTGGTTTTATATGACCTTTGAACAAATTGGGGTTTTTTGAGCCCAACCACCATCACATACAATCCTCCTCTTCATGGTTTACGTAGTCTAATTTTGGGAGGGATGTGACATAATTTTTAAAAGACTGGATCGAGCCCTATTAGCTAAGCATTATCTCTTCTCCTTCACTGGGTATTGCTTGATCTTCTTGTTGTTGTTGTTGTTGGGGTTATCCTTGTTGATCACTCCCCTAGCCATTTCTACATAAAGTGGGATAATCAAATTCATTTTGATTTCCCTAGGAATCAATTTTATGTCAACCCATCCCATCTTCAACTTCACCAAATGTTTTGACACATTATTCGGGTATTAAACCTTTTTCCTCACACCTAGGGCACTACTTTGGATGGATTACAAGGGTGTGAGGATGCTATCACTCATACTATCACATTTATCTAGACTTATGGTAAGCGGGATGCCTTTTTTTTAGGTGAAAGCTCATTTTTTTGACTATGAGGAGTTCTAGAGAATATCCCAAGCTCTTGACCAATACCCTTTCAATCTCCACCTTCAAACTCAAGCGTCCAATGGAGGCATACACTTAAAGTGGAGGAAGTACACAAGGTTCGGGGCATTGAACTTAGAGCCTATATGCATTAACTAAATTTGGGGGATTGTGTCACTAATGATTTTCTTTGCCTTACTTTAATCCAGACAACATCTGCTAACATAATCAAATCCATTAAAAATAATAATACCAGACTAATGTGCTTACCTAACATTACTGCAAGCCTTGTTTGGCCACTATAAAGGATTGTTTTTTTCCCCAACCTTCTTCTCATTCTTAAGTTAATGCTCTCACGTAATGTCTTGAAGCCATACCATGCAAATTTTCAAAATCACGGAAAGGGTGGCTTGCGACATGCCTCTTACTAAAAGTGACCTTAAGGAAGTTGTGATGTAGATGGCCACTGACAAAGCTTTGGGCCTTGATGGCTTCCCTTGTGAGTTTTACCAAACCCTTTAGGATATTGTTGGGCATGACCTCCATCACGTCTACCTTGAAGCCTTGCAAACCAACACCCTTGGAGAGATCATTAATCAAAGTAATATCAAATTCATTCCTAAATATAGGGATTCTAAGAAAATTAATAATTAAAAGGCACATCACCTTGCTTAATTTCTCCTACAAAATAATTTACAAAGATCTTTCTCTCCACCTTAGGCAGTTCTTTGCTCTTATTATCTATGATGAAAAAAGTGGCTTCATAAAAATCAGTTGATTATGGATTATGTCATTTTTGTCTCAGTAAAGGTATGAAATGATCGGAGTCTCTAACCAAAAATCTCTTTTCATTAAAATTGATTATGAGAAAGCTTGTGAATGGATCGAATGACCTTTTATCATTCACATGCTTCAAGCTCTTGGGTTTGGAACCCGACTTATTTACATGGTGAACATGTTATTCCAACATGTTGGTGCTTACGTCTATATTAATGGTGCTTAATCCTTTTGGTTTGGGATCTTCATATCTATAATACAAGGATGTCCCTTTGCGCCATATCTATATGTTGTGGTTGTTGAAGGTTTCAACTATATACTTTCCCACACACTTCACGGGGCCATGTGAAAGGAATATCCCTTCCCAACTCTAGACAACAATAAACTAATGGCCATTTTTTCATTGAATCCCTTATCACTCTCCTTGAAGAGAACAAAGCGCATGAATAATGCCATGAAATGCCTCGATGCTTTCTATCTTGCCTCTATCTTGACCATTCGGTGTGAAATACCTAATGTTATGGGAAATCTTCCACCCTCATTCCATATTGGCTCACACAAGATGAGTTGACATATATTCAACCGGGATTCAATTGAAATTCCTATTCATTCCATTTAACTTCCAAGCCTCCTCTTAATATTTGGACCTATGTTGTCTAATAGGTTGAAAAAAACTACTTACTTGATCACCAAATTGCTATCATTAGCGGGGAAAGTTCTTGATCTACTTTAAGGTTTTAGTTGTTGCCCATGTTTATTATTCTTCATGTTGGCCCCCTCTAAAGTGGCTTATAGTAAAATTAAAAAATTTCTTAGGGATTTTCTTTGGATCATCTCCGAAGGCTCTAAAGGATACACATGGTGGCTTGACATATTTATAATAGAAATCTGAATGAATCAAGTATGGAAAAGTTCTTCTCGGGCATTACATTCTCCAAGGGTTAATGTTTGAAAGGGAAGCTCACGAAAGGGATAGATTTTTAATCCCTAGTACTCACTCATGTTTTCTGTCAAAATTGGAGGCACATTTGTGGCCAAAAATATTTGGTGCGCTTGAAGCTTTCTCAAACTCCATCTAATCTCAGTGGGGAATGGATTACGAAATGGTTTGTCTATTAATTCCCATTACATATATGGTGGTATACCATGCTACAATTACATAGTGCTTCTCTTGTTCTTGATCCTAGAATCAAAGGGTTGAGGCTTTTAAGAAAGTTTATTGTCATGTTATATATTTGTTTCTTGAGAAACCAAGAGTTGGCTTACATGGGTTGATCTTAGGTAATAATTTTAGCTTTCACATTATGATGGTCATTCCATCTCCACTATCATTTTGATTATTCTTGATGAACATCTTCAAAAATTGGGGTTTCACCTCCAAAATTTTTGTGGCCGTATTAGAATTAGCTATTGCCACTCCTTTTTCCAAAGTCAAACCCCAAATTGGTTATCACCTTTTTGGTGGAAACTACCTTCTGACCGATACTCTCAATTGTAGATGGAACCCCAACTCCTCCCTCAAGCTTGGTCAAAGATATTCATTTTTTTGGAAAATTCTCATGGAACTTAAGAAAGCTCATTTTATGTAGGTATTCTCTATCAAGATCTTCCTATTAGGGATAAAATAAAGCAAAAGGAGTTACCAACCCATTGTACCCTTTTTCCACCAACTAGACTCTATCAAACATGTTTTCTAGTTTTTCTCTTTTGTGCGAGTTAACATGGAGGTAGATTCACTCCTTTATTTCTCCTTGCTTTGAATCCCTTTTCCTAGAAAATGACCCTTCTTGAGGATACAACTTGTTTACATGAAAAATACGGCCCAGGATATGGAAATTATTTAGATTGGACATTATATTTTAGATTTGGAAAGATAGAAATTTTACAATTTTCAATCAAATTCAAGTGGAAAGAAGATTATCTATTTTTATTTAGGTTGTTATTATTTCAATTGTGTTTCTTCATATTTAGGTCTAGGTACAAAGAGTCCACGTGGAGGTGGAGCATCAGTAGACTATCATGATCATTAGGGAAATGCTCCATGTGTTCTTAGTTAAGAACCTCTAGATCGTGCACATATTTTTCCCCTTAGGGAAGCGATCGTGTTCGACCGTGCTACTACTCTCACAACATGTGTAAATGCCTTAGTCCTAAAGCTCGACCACCCCCACCTCAGTGGGATAAAGGTAAATGAAGGATTCCTACACCTTTTGGTATTTCTAGGGGATGAACATCTAGCGGGAATGGTGGTGGCAATGCAATAAATCTATGGGGATTCCTCTTATAGTAAATTCCCTTCCTTTTCTCCGAAAATTTCCCCACATGAAGATGATAAAACAGAAGAACAAGATGACTAGGTTGGTGCTCCTAATATGGAACCCAAAGGTGGTTTTGGTTTGGGGTGCAAGCTTGACGTTCTTCCTCCACCTCTGCCTCCATCTACTTTGCTTTGTTCGGTGCTACTACTTAATGTATCTTTTTGATATGTTTTTTATTTTGTAACCCTATTTTGGTTGAAAAGACATTAGCTAATATTTTACACATGTAATCTAACCTATTACTTGTTAGTCACTTGACTTGGTTTTTTGGGATGTGTTGCCGTATCACCCACTTTTAGGTATGATGAACTATGTGCATTAACTTTCTCTATTAATACAAATAGATTTTCATTCAAAAAAGGATGTGTGCAAATTTTTAGGATGCATTAAAACTTGATTTTAATACACAATCCTATCCGACTAAGAGAGAGAGTTCATGCTCTTTAAGGAGTTTTGTTAAGCCTTGTTTGGTTTTCTATAATTGTTGGAAGTTGTAGATTTGCCTTAGCTCCACTTGCACATGTGGAAGGATAGTTTATGCGGGTTATCATTAAAATGATGGATCCGAAGGGTAAAAGAGGAAGAGAGTGACATTTTGAGAATATGATTTGGTTTCATTGCTTATTATTTTTATTTCTCAACATGCACATATCTATGTGTGCCTCTCTAAAAATTAGTTGAAATTTGTTGGACTATGTTTCTTTTAGTAATCTTTAGGAGTCTAATTATTATTATTATTTTTGGGCATTTGTAATTTCTTGAAGAGGCGGGGTTCATGATGAGTTGAGCCTTGCCTAGAATCTCATTTCTACTACAAAATTTGGGTAAGCGAAATGTGGTCTTTGTTTAATTTTGGTAGAAAGGAACATATGTTTTGTTATAAAGAAAAGAGATTGTGCAAATGAGTACATGTATAGTTGCGATCTATAAAACAAAATAGGAAGAAAAATGTAGTTGTTATGATTTAAAAATTTAGATTTTATCCAACTTGCCATAATGTATGAAAACACTATTTTCCTTTAAACAAGGTTTGTGGTCTAATGAATAAGTAGTTTTTAATGAGAAATGAGAAATGAGAATGGAGAAATTGTGCGGGGTTCCCCTATTGACCAATTTTAGTTGGAAGAGAAACTTCGAGGTTACATACCCGTAAGGGAGAATCGACTAGTTTATTGGAAGCAATAACAAAGTTAAAAAATTTCCTTGAACTACATGGGAACCTAGTTCATCAAACTAGTTAAAATAGTTGATTCCTTGAATGTATTATACGTATACAATTTTATTAAATTTGTGCATTATAAAGGGAAAAAGAGAGGTCATTTACCTTGTATGTGGCAAAATTTTATTCACTAGAATGTTTGAAAATTATTATGAAACCATGTGTTTTCCTTACTTAGCTAAGGATTATCATTGAATAATGAGAAATAGTTATATACTTGTTAATATGAGAGTTCAATGTGAAATGAGAGTTGAGAGAACTCCTCTCAAGATATTGATGATATTATAATAAAAAAATAGAACCATAGTAAATATGGATCTATAAATATTAATGCTTCTTTGAATACTTGTTATCACTTAAATAAAATAATAATCCCTACTTCTAATAAGTAGGCATGGAATATATCCTATTGCTAACGCATTAGGAGTTCTAGGTTGAATGCCTACGCCTAGTTATGTTTTGCATATAAGTGGTTTACCTTCTAAAGAGGAGTTATGAGCCAAGAAAATGAGGTTATTATTCTTCATTATATATTATGGGATGTATGATCATTACCAAGTTATTGTATGATATTGTAAATAAAATAAAACAAAAGGTAATAAACTTCATCTATATTTTAATTCCATTGTAATAATATTAGTTGAGGCAAAGTTAATAATACTCTCTAATATAACCACAATATGGAAGAACCTTATTTTGTAACACAATTATCTTCATGTTACACAAGAGAGGTGTTCTCTTATCTGGAAATATTGATGTTAAATCAAGTAATGAATGTTAAAACAAGCTAAGATTTAAATTGCAGCAGACTTAGTTGTCAAACATTAAAAGAAAACAACCTATTTGAGTATCAAAATCTGATATCATTATTACACAATTTGAACTTATTATGTTTTAGGTGTTAGAACCTCCTTAAAATGTATAAAACCTTTCTTATTGAATTTACATTATTAGTGTGTACATATGACTAAGAATATAGGTTGGTTTGCCTTGAAGAAAAATAAACTCGGGTTATTTTCTTAAAGACTCATAATATATTGGATATATGACTTATGTTGATTGATGAAATTTATTATGGATTTCTTATAATTAATGCAATCATGTATGTTTAATTTAAACATCTATTTATCTTGGTGGCAATAAATAAGTTATCAGTATCTTATCTCTAAGCACTTAGACTTACATGCGAGACATGTATACTTGCATGCATATCCTTGTGCAAGAGAAATTTTGTTTTATTGTGATAACCCTAGAGGCGAAGATGGGGTCGAAAGAGATTCTCTACTCTTATTGAGGCCATCCTCATCTTTAGGTGATTGTAGCAGTGTGTTTGGGATATTTTATGTGTGAACAAATAAATATCTTATTTATTTTGTAAGCATTGAGATATTGTACCACCAATGTAGTATATAATGCTTTGGCCAAAGTAGTATCATTTGTTATCATCATTATCTATTCTATGTTTCCTAGAGTTGTGTGTTTTTTTAGAAACCATTATGATAGTGGGGTTCTTAGTTCATTTAGTTGAATGCATGTAGTAGTATTAGCATTGATTATACATAGATTGTTCCCTATTTAGTGATTTGTTTTGAAATAGATGCCTATTTCTACACCTTTTGTTGAAAGGTAGGGCCACCATCTAATTATAGATTGTGAAGGGATATCCCTTATGGTTTTTGGTTGGAGGTAAGATGCTTTGACGATATTATCCCTAGTTGCAATGATGTTCAAGACACAAAGTATTACAGATTACATTTATATTTATCACTATTAGCATTATTTAATCATTTGGTTGTTGGTTGTCATGATCATTATAGACATAGAAACTTGCACCTATTTTATGTATTCTCAGCTTTAAATGGCGAGTATGATTATTGCTATAATAAATTGTTTTTTCGCTTAAAACAACTTAATGAAGCTTTGTTAGAATTTATGAATGGATGTATTAATTTTTAAATATGTGATAAACATTGGATTATTAAAAGGAATGATAAACAAATTGTACCAAGCCAATAACTCATATGCTAATCAAACACCATGATCAATAAGATGAAAGTTATTCACTATAATAACTTTACATAAACCTTTGCAAACAAATGAGCAACAATATCATATATTATTATGGAACTCAATGAAATACAATGAGAATGGGCCTTGTTTATATAGGCAAGGAATAACAATCTAAGAACTAGTCAAGGTCGTAGATCAAGCCATAAATCAAGGAAAGAACTAGTCATCAAGGATCTAGTCAATACCATAGATCAAGGAAAGAACTATACCTAACAACTAGATAATATCTCCTAATATCTAAATAAGATAAAATAAATATCCACACACATAAGTGGGTGAGGATAAATCTAATAAAGGTAAATAAATTACCTAGGTGAACATGAGCTAAGGTAAATACCTACTCTAACACCCCCTCAAGTGAAGTTAGGGCCAAAATAGAAATGACATGTCCACAAAGTATGAGTCCCGAAAACTAGGCTGATTGGGTAGTCATGTATAATATATCCATGAAGAAATATCGAACCAAAATAAGGAAAGAATCTGCTTTAGAAGGAAAGAATCTGCTAGAATGAAAGAGAAAGAAGAATAATAAGGAAGATGTTGTCATGAACACCCCCAAGAACAATTTTTGAAACCCCAAGCATTGCACGTAACTCAAGGTAGCGAGGTGATGTAAAAGGATTCGTAAAGATGTCGAAACTCGCTAGTCTTGAGTCGGAATGTACTCCAATCAAAGAACTTCATCCTGAATGTGCTAACGAATGAAGTTTATGTGTATCTCAATATGTTTGGTCATTGGTGCACTCAATAGGGTTACAAGAAATGTGAATTGCACTTTGGTTGTCACACCAAAGTATAGTCGAGATAATCTGTGGGAATCCAAACTTTGTTAATAACTGTTGAAACCAAAGAATCTACTTGACTCATTGTAACGTTGTCTGTACTCTTCCTCAAAGATGAAAGTGCAATAGCATGTTTCTTTTTTGCATGCCCAAGCAACTGGAGAAGAACCAAGACAAAAAAATATAGCCACAAGTGGAACATCTGTCATCAATAGAACCTACCCAATATGAATTTGTATACCCAACCGAGTAGAGCCCCTAGTGTAGTGTAGGCCAAAGTGGGAAGTGCCCAAAAATAGCGCAAAATCCTTTTAAAGCGACCTACCATGACTATTATGAGGAGAATGTGCAAACCGAGATACAAGCCCTATTGTAAATGAAATATCAAGGAAAGTATGGGTCAAGTACATGAGACTCCCAACCAACTGTCTATACAATATAGGATCACAAAGTGGTGTGGGACATGTGGAATTAAGAGTAACCCAGATGAAAAGGAGATGGACTTGGCTTGTAATCAACCATATCAAAACATTGAAAAAGATCATGGGTGTACTTTTTTTTCTCAAATGAATCCCTAAATATGTCGATAAATATGTAAACCAAGGAAATAATGCAATAACCCAAGATATGTCATGTCAAACTGTATAGAAAGATCCCTCTGAATAGTCTAATGTATGAAGAAGAAGCTTGCATGAGTAAGTAACAAATCATCAACATACAAGACAAGTATCACAATATCCTCACCAACATGTTGTAGATATACCGTATAATCGGAGTGGCAATGAACAAAAATCTAGTAGATAGAAGAAAATAATCCATATTCTTATACCAAGTCTGCGAGGGGCTTGTTTGAGACCGTAAAGAGACCTTTGGAGCCTACAAATAAGAGAAGAATCTGAAAAAATCCAAAGCGTTTGCTTCATATATATTTCTTCTTGTAAATATCCATGTAAGAAGGCACTCTTTACATCCATTTGGTATACGGGCCACCCCCATGTGATGCAACAACATAACAAATACAAGGCGTATAAAATCCATCTTGGCAATGGTGAAAAAATCTGAGTAATCAATACCTTCAACTTGTGAAAAACCCTTTGCAACAAGATGATCCTTATACTTGTCAATGGACCTATCAGTTGCATATTTGGTTCAATATACCCACTTACACCTAACCATATTTCTTTCTTTAGGAAGAGATACCAAATCCCAAGTATGATTCTTCATCAAAGAAGAATACTCAGCTTGCCATCACATCATCCCACTCCTGTATCCCATGAGCCTTTGAAAAAGAATGTGGATCCTTAGAAACTACCTGACACAAAATTCCAGAAACATGTAGAATGTGCATGATGATGCCTAGTGGGTGGAAGATCCTGTATGAAAGGTGTTTCCTCATAAATTGTAGTACAATCCCACTTAGGAATAATGACAACATCAGTGGGAATAGGATCCTCAATGACATCTATAACCTCCTCATCAACCTCCTCAAAGAAAGGATCCTCAAGATGAGATAAATAAGAAGAAGTAGGCATGGAAGAAGATGAAGAATCATGAGGTGTGAAGCACTCATCAAACTGAACATGTGTTCAAAAAATAACCTCATGAGTATCAGGATCTAAAAGTTGATAAGCTCTCATGTCCTCACAATACCCTACCAAGATCAAGGGTTTCTCTTCTTATCCAAGGATTTCCTTTTCTTCTTTGGCACAAAGGCCCAAACATGGCTCCCAAATACTTGAAAAAATGAGACATCGGCTTAGTGTTGGACCAAGCTTCCTCTGAGTCAAATGCTCAAGTGCTTTGTGTGGTGTGTGATTTTGAATGTAGTTAGCATAATTAACTACTTTTGCCTAGTAGATAGGAGGTAAATCTATAGAATGCATCATACAGTTATCCATTTCCTTCAAATTTTTATTTTTCCATTCTTCTAAGCCATTCTATTGTGGAGTATGAGGAACAAAATGTTGGTGAATAATGTCATGAGTTGCCAAAAATTTAGAAAACTCATTGTTGTAAGTACTCCCCATTATCGGTCTGAAGATTCTTTATGCAACTAGAAGATTGTTTCTCGACCAAAGCTTTGAAGACTTTGAAGTGTGAAAAAATATGACTTTTTACTTGAGAAAATAAACCCAAGTACGGCTCGAGAAATTATCAATAAATGTAAGTGCATACTTAGCTCCATTGAAAGAGGGGTAGGAAAAACCATCAAGTCACTATGCACAAGCTCAAGTGGTGAAGAAACTATCTTGGACAAATTCTTAGGAAATGGATCTTGGTGTTGTTTTCCTAATGCACAACCATAAAAAACCACCTCAAGATAATAAACTCTAGGAAGACCATAAACCATACCATGAGTGCTCAACTCTTTCAAATATCTATAATTGAGATGTCCAAATCTCTCATGCCAAAGCTTACTCTCTGAATCTGCATGAGAAACCAATCCTGTCCCTATAGAGGAAGTGTCATCAAAACCCTCAAAGTGATATAGTCTAGAACTATGATCAACAATACCTTGAGAAAAAGTGAATGAGGCTCCAACAAAGTTCATGTACTTCTGCCCCATATGGTGTAAAAGTCACTATTTTCCTTGACCAAAATGACAAATTTGATATACAAAAATTAAATTTGTGGTGATGTTAGGAACATATAGTGCATCTTGGATACTTCCACCATTAAGGTGTATGTCACCTTTTCCTTTAATAGAAAGAAAGGAAGAATCTCCAACCTCAATTTTGGAAGTAGAACTCAAACCTAGAGATACAAAAGACTCCTTGAAGAAGTCATGTGATGAGAAGCACCATAACCCAACTATATGCAAGTGGTGACTGAGATCTCCCAACAAAATTAAGTGCTTTTCCATGCTGATTAGAAGGAGGTGGAATGGAGATAGAAATTTTTGTTTCTTGACTACATCCTCTAAGGCTTGCATTCGCTTATAACACCTATGTTCTTCATGACCAATACCCCACAAAAAGAGCATGAAAGGCTAGACTTATTCTTGGATTTAGAAGACTCCTTAGGTTTAGAGTTGTTTTCTTTGGGTTTAGGAGCACTTTGAGATGGAGAAGGGGTGGATTTGGTTTTACTTTTGGTTTTCCCTTGCCCTTAGGATTAGATGCAAATAATGTCTTTTGAGAGGTGGAAGACTCAAGATTAAACAATTTGGATTCTTCCCTAGTAAGTCTTTCACAAAATGTTTCTAAGTCAGGACATTTTAAATGTGTCACCTAAGGCATCCATGCTAGAGAAAAGGTGAAGAAAATATTTGGAATGGTCCTCTCAACTTGGATAGAATCAAGTAAACACACTCTTCATATTTCTTATCTCTTCCACTCCCCTTCAATTGTGTCAACAAATGCTTGAACTTGGTAAGATAGTCTATAATTGTTGGAAAAATATTCAGGATTAAGAGAAGTGATCTCAATTTCAAGTTTCATGGCTCTCATATGATCCACCTTACCAAATAAATCCTCCAATTTCTCCCATATTTTGAAAGGAGAGTCACATTTTTCCAAATGAAACAAAAGACTGTCACTTACATAAGTTCCTATCAAACCCATACACTCATCAAATTTGCACTAGTATTGAAATTTCTCATATTCTCTAGTGAACAATGGTTGTTCTGAAGAAGTTAAAGCCCATAATCCTTTCCGCTTAATTATTGTTTCTATTCTTGGTTTCCATGTGTGGTAATTATGTGTTGTTAATGGCTCAACATGATCTAATGCAGAAGTAGATAAAGACGTCATTCTCAAAAATCACCAAAAGAAATGCAAGAACCAAAATGTAACAAGAACCCCCAAATTTTGGCATTTTATAATGAGTGTGTGTTACAATATGACACTTTATAATTATAGTGTGATTCTCAAAATAAATATTCCAATGGAAAGAACACGAAAAAATAAGCACTTTTGTAAAAAAATGACACTCAAATCCGAGTTACCGATCAAAAGATACAAGTTTTACAAGTTTATGCTCTGCTTATTTATTTTAGTTGCCACTAAAACAAAATAAAATGCTCTTGCCTTCACCACACAAATAAAATGAAAGGGGGTTGGAGTTAAGCTTAGTATCACAAGCTTTAAGCCCTCATATGACCAGGGCTAAGGATTTTGATAAAAACAACCTTACTCACACAACCTAAAAACAACACCGCAGAGAGAAAAAAAATCTAATGTGGATCTCGAAAAACCCAAGAAAAATAATTTTTGGGTTTCCTTCCTCAACGACACGGATTCCAAAGTGGCACAATTTGTACCTCTCAATAACAAAAAAACTCAAAAATGGATTGCCTCGAAAATGGTCGAGGTTACAATCATCTTTTAGTTTTACCACCTTCCAAATCCAATGGAAGGCTATGTTTTGCATAAAAATGCATCAACAACAAAATACAAAAAAATCCCAAAATTTATTTGTAAAGTAAAACTTACAGACGGATGCCAATAAAAATCTCTGCTCTAATACCATAAAAGGAATGATAAATGATCGTACTAAGCTAAGAACTTCGAGATGCTAATCAAATATCAAGATCAATAAGATGAAAGTAATTCGTAGAATAAATTTACATAAACCTTTACAAACAAATGAGCAACAATATCATATAGTATTATGGAGCTTAATGAAATACAATGAGAATGGGTCTTTCTTATATAGGCAAGGAATAACAATCTAAGAACCAGTTAAGGTCATAGATCAAGCCATAAATCAAGGAAATAACTAGTCATCAAAGAACTAGTCAAGTCCATAGATTTAGGAAATAACTAGTCATCAAAGATCTAGTCAATACCATAGATCAAGGAAAGAACTATACCTAACAACTAGATAATATCTTCCTAATATCTAAATAAGATAAAATAAATATCCACACACATAAGTGGGTGAGGATAAATACAATAAAGGTAAATAAAGTACCTAGGTGAACATGAGCTAAGGTAAATACCTACTCTAATAATAATAACTAGACTAGAAAATGGAGGCATTCATCTCGAGTTATATATGTTTATTTATGGGTTTTAGTTACATAAGAAATATACATAAACTTGAATTCATCTATTGGCATATTTTTGTACTTACCTAAAACTAGATGAATACTTAACAAAAAAATTAGATCCTATTAAAATAAACAATGGATAATTAACAAAGATAAAATCAAATAATCTAATGTAATACTAGATAAACTTAACTAATTCATTAATTAATTAAATCAATTCCCCCTAATTTGTCTCTTGTGTAACTTGGTTTGTTACATTTTTGTATCGAGTCGATTTTAAAACTCTTCCCACTAACACAAAGTTGACTCTTGGAAGATAAAATGGCTCTTAATTGTGTCGGTGGGATAAATTTGAGTAAGGGGAATCTGATGAAAATAGTGTGGATACCTAAGCAACAAAACTTGATCAAATCCTCACCATGTTATATGAGACATGTAAGCTACTGACCGCCTTAAAGAAAGAAGTATGGGGTCCTTTGGAATTTGATGAGGAGGAGAACCATGATGGTAGAGACGAGGAAGAGGATCAAGGTGATGAAGATCAAGATATTTAGGAAGGATCCGACCATGAGCAAGAGCACTAAGATCATATCGGGGATAAGAAAGATTTTTGGCAACTGAATTGGCCAAATATCTTAAGAAAATCAGCCCACTGAAGTTTGATGGAACCAAACTCAAGGATGGAGCTGATTCATGGCTTAACAATATGGAGAAGTATTTAAAATTTCAAGATCTCTAGGAGGAAACCAAATTAATATACGGGAGCATATAACCTTTTCGGAGAGGTTTTGGCTTGGTTAGACAACAAGAAGTCTAAGATGGGTTTGGTAGCGGTGGGATAAATTGGGAACAATTTGTGGCATTCTTCTAGAAATGGTTATTTTCACTTGACTATATTTTTATTAGAAGATGATAGATTTTTATAATCTTTACCATGCGAACCAAATTGTGATCGAATACTAGGAAATGTTCACAAGGATTCTCAAATATCTTCCTTAATAATATAAGGATGAGAAATTTAGTATTCTGTTCATCATCGATCTAAAAGTCACTATAGGTGGAGAAGTTGATGTACATGAGCTAAAGACCATGGATGTATGTTTGAAAAATCCATCAAATTGGAAAAAAATACATCTTATGTCTAGCATGCAAGAGGAAAAGAGGAAAGGCCGATCTTCTACCGATTTTAAGAAAAAATGGTGGAAGGGTGAAAACATGAAAGAGAAACCCTTCCAAAGAAAGGTGGTAACTCGGGTAGGAGGGAAAGGTTTAACACAAAAGGAAATTCTTCTAAGAAATTAAATGAAGGGAATAAATTAGTTGGGTAGAAGTTACCACTTAGAGCGTGCTTCAAGTGTGGAGGAGACCATTATGAAAATAATTATCTGTAGGGAAGCCATGATAGTAAATCATTCCCCTAACAATATAGAAAAAAGGATTTATGCGCAGAATTGAAAATTGTCATGATGAGAACCAAGCCACCCTATTACAACAATGGGTACATTTTTTTGGGTTTATTAGTCACTATTTTAGTTGATATTAGTTATATCAATGTTTCATTTATCGTGCTTTATTGTCAAAAATTCCTATAAGGACTGGATACATGAAAAGGTCTTGAACCATATAATATAGTAATAAGGTAGAGAAAAAGATAAGCCGATACTTATTTGAGGTGGAGTTAGAATTTTAATATTGTATAATATAAGTTAACATGTATGTGGCTTTGTTAGGTTGATCTGATGTCATTCTAGGAGTATATTGGTTAATTCAACACCAAACTAAAATTGATTCTATGCAAATAAGGTAGAATGTGTTGATGACTATGGCCACTCAATCGTGATTCGGGGTATAAAGTGTAAAATAAGTCTTATGAAGATCTCATCTCAATGTAACTTAGGAAATCTCACAAGAAGGGTTTCAAATTTTATGTAGTTCATGTGGATGAATTTGATGTTCAATAAATGGATCAATTGTGGAGGAGTATCCTTTCTTGTATGATTTTCAAGATGTTTTCCCAAGGAGTTACCTCCTAAATTCTTCCAAAAAGGGAATTTAAATTTTTGATTGATTCGGTTCTAGAGAAAAATGAATTTCTTAGGCTCCATATCAAATGACAGTAGAAAAATATGTCGAGTTGAAGGCTTAACTTCATGAATTGTTATACAAGAGGGTTAATAAGACCTAGTGTGTTGCCATATGGGAGCTCATGTTATTTTTTCAAGAAAAAAAGGATGGTTAGCTTATGGAAGAATGAGAAAAAAGTGTTGTTTCTTGCTTCCCCATGATATTGGTCCAAATCCCATAAAAATAGAAATCTCAAGTGGATTTTCTGTCATCAATATTGCTACATGATCGAATCCGAATATACGGTCAAGAAGAAGTTGTCATTCTTCTTGTATTCTAGGCCAAGATCCACCGATCCTTTGAGATATCTTAAGATGCACCTTGTTGCTTTCTAATGAAAAACTTTGGGTTCTTGCATGAACCTAGATAGATAAATTACTACAAAGTTGATATCTGTCTAGTGTAGGTCGATAAATGAGACTCCCAATAAACCGCCGATAGAGAGTGGCACTTACATCAGGAGATGGATCTCAGAACGAGATAACTACAATCTGTTCTCCATAGGTGTACCAATTAGTGTGCAATCCATCATCCTAAATTTATCAAGCATTGTCTTGGTATATTTCATATGAGAAACAAAGATGTGATTCTCTTTTTGCCATACTTCCAATTCAAGACAATAGTGCATCACTGAGATCTGTCATGTCGAATGATCGATTAAGATCTTTCTTCGTTGCATCGATCATCCTCACTTGAACTACTAGTGATGACTAGATTGTCAACATAGACAATGAAAATCAAAATCTCCCCCTTGATTTTTGAGGTAAATATTGGGATCATATGGATTTCTAACAAATCCATGTTATACGAGATGCTCATCAATCTTGATGTACCATGCCCAGGGTGCCTGTTTAAGGCCATACAAATATTTCTTGAGTTTGCATACCTTTGCTTCTTGACCAGGTACTACATATCCCTCAGGTTGAGTCATGTAGACTTCTTCAGTAAATCTCTGCTTCAGAAGGCATTTTTTACGTCCATCCGATGGACTTTCCAACCAAATTGTGTTCTTAGAGAAAAGATCATCCTCATCATTTTGATATTAGCTATGGAAGAAAATGTCTCCTCGTAGTCAATGCCTTCTTTTTGTGCATACCCCTTTTCTACTAGTCTCTCTTTATACTTGTCCACTTGTCCCATCTCGCTTTGTACCAAATGTAGATTGCTATAAATAAAAAATGCTCAGAATAAATTTATACTGCGAAAGGAGCACCAAGGTAAAAAATAATTTGCTTTCCATTTACCTCGGGAGAACGCACAGGAGGCTATGAGTTTCGCGGGGTTCTGGAAGTCAGTAGGCAAAGACTGGCTCTCTGTTGATGCGGTTTATTCTCCACGAATTCTCCTTCCTCTACAACCTTCTCCAACCTTGCCAGGAGCTTCAATTTGCTCTGGTACCAAATGTAGATTGAGCAACAGGGGGTAGAAGCCTTGATAAAATATATTAAACTCAATCAACCAAATTACATATGAATGAACTGCAATACTTATAGGTATTGTATAGCTGAATACAAACAAATGAGGAGTTGCAACAATGCAACAACCAATTTAAAATATAGTAGCTTTCAATATTACATCCGGGAAGCACAACAATAATATTGTTAAAACAATATAACAACACCCGTATTGTTTGAATAAAAACAATAATATGGTTTAAAATTAAATATAACCATATAAACAATAAAAACATTAATTAATATGAAATGCATAATTAATATATAGGTAAATAATAATTAACCTAACATATTGAATGTTGAATAAGGCAACCATCAAGAATAGGTATACATTTCCACATTAATTATCTTTTCGATTAAATTCATGGGGAAACCATTTTCTCTAAGACAAACATAAGCATTGGTTGTTGGAAATTAAGAATCAAGGAGGAGGATTTACCAATTATAGTGTTCAGGGATAAGGTGTGGGAAGTATGAGTTCATGGTATTATCCTTTGGATTGAGTAATGTTCCCACAACCTTCATGAACCTAATGAATAACGTGTTCAAGGAATTTTGGATAAGTTTGAGCTAGTGTTCATAGAAAACATTATGGTTTATTTCAAGAATTAAGAACATATGCACCATTTAAGAATGGTTATAGAGAGATTAAGACAAAGAAAGCTATACAACAAGCTATCAAAAAGTGATTTATTTCAAAGAAAGGTTCATTATCTTAGGCACATCATCTATGTAGATGGGATTTTCATAGACCCAAAAAAAAGATAAAGACTATAATTGATTGGAAAACTCCTATAAATTTCCGTAAAATTTGTTTCAAGGTTTTTAAAGATGTTTGGTCCTATCACTACGTTGTGGAAGAAGGGAAAGAAATATGAGTGGACAAAATTGATCAATAATCTTCTCAAGGAGAAGTTAATAATGACACTTATCCTTTTCCGGTACCCAATCGAAATGGCGTTTCTCGATTATCACTTATTCCTCGAGTGAATGATAAATAGGGGTATTAATGCAAGATGTGCAAGTGATTTCCTATGAGTCTAGGAAGCTTAAGATGTATGATAAAAATTACACTTCACATGATCTATAATCGACAATGATCATTCATTCCTTACATGTATGAATGTGTTTCTTATTAAGTAATCCATTTGATCTAAAGACATATGACCTAGGGTTGAAGTATATATTTACACAACCAAATTTTAACACTAGGCATCGAAGGTGCTTGAATTTTTGTTTGTGTATGATTTCGACATCATCTACATTAATGGCAAGAAAACAAACTTATTGATTCTCTTAGCCACAAGTAAGTACATTACTGCAATATTGTGATAAGAAGGTCAAAGTTCAAGGATGAAGTGTTGAGATAATTGTTTGAGGACAAGTTCCACCTGAAAGGTAAGACAACATTAGAGTGAAATCCTAAATGTACTATCTCCTCTTGTATGAAAATACATTTCATCAAATTAATCAACTTCTCCTCATGCAAGATTTACAACACTTTTCTAATATGAAATAACTTCTCCTCATGCAAGATTTATAAAACTTTACTAATATGAAATGATGTTCTTCACACGTCCTACTAAAATTCATAATATCATCCAAGTACACAATCGCATAACTTATTAAAAGTGTTTTCAAGACTTGATTAACAACCTTATGAATAAACTCGACACATTTATTTATTTGAGCAACATCATAAGCCACTCACACAATCCTTATTGATTATTAAACACTATCTTCCATTCATCTTCACTTATTATATGAATCTAATGGTATCCACTTTTCAAATCAATCTTGCTTAAATACTTTGCTCCACTCAAAAATCCATAATATCGTCCAATGTGTGGTAATGCAAACCTAGATACTTGATGGTGATATTATTGATGGATCTGTAATTAGAACACATATGTCACTCACCAATTTTATTTGGTGCTAAAATTGTTGTACTATGCATGGGCTCAAAATATCTCTGATGAGTCCTCTATACAATAACTCTTTCACTTTCCTTTGTATCTTCTCATTTCCTTGTGGTGACATCTTGTAAGCTTCCTTGTTTGGAACACTCAATCTTGGAATTAAATTCATGTAGTAACTTATGTCCCTCACCAAAGGGTATCCCTATTGAAAAATTACTATAAATAGTCTCAGTAAACTCACCCAACATATCTTTCACCTCTCATGAAATTAACTCTTCAATCTTAACCACTTCCACCATACCTTATCTTTCCATGAGTCCACATTATGAGTACAAAACATCCACTATCCTGCGCTTCACTTAGGAACTACTTACTTGAGAGTAATAAACCTTTCGGTGCTACATCACTCTTCTCCCACAATAGGTTTAGAGTATTCTTATTTTCATACTTATCCATTGTTTACGTGTTTCGTGGCCTCATATTGTGCCTTTCTCAATCAAGCTTGCCACAATCTACCAAGTAGTACATGACATACGTCCATGGGCATGATGTTACTCATTACTTCATCCTCATATCTCGATTTTGGAATTTGACTAGACATTGTTGCTTCACCAATAGACAATGTCCCTTTTTCAACTATGAAACCTTGTATGGATTGGGATTCTCATTTCTCCTCAACTTAAAATTATCCACCATTTCTTATGCTACCAAATTATCAGTTCCCACTATATAGCATCACCTTTAAAAATTTTCCCCTAAATTTTACATCCTCCTAAACAAAAATTTTCTTTTCTTAGGACCAATTTATTCTTTATTTGGTTTTAATAATACACACTTGAACATTTGTGCTTCTCCCATATTAGATTCATCATCATTACATGAAATACCATCTTCCTCTCTTTTCAAATTGTGCATACTTCACTTTCCATCACTTTAGGGGTATGAGCACTCATATGCTATATGCCTTGTTTCTCCACATATGTAACATGTGTCATTGAATCTGCATAACCTCTTTCTCAAGATTAACTTCCCCTTCCTCTTCTTGCTACTTCAGAGTGTTACATTGAAATAACCTCACCTTCATGATGTGTAAACTTCTCTCTACCAAAACTCTGTCCATGAATTCACATGGATTTTCCCTTTCCTCAGCGGTTCCTTATTATTTGCTTGAAATTATCCTCTACCTTCGATCATACTCTATTAACCTTTCTCTACAAAGGAGTGAGACACCTACTTATATATAGTAGGAACTTTTGCTTCACCATTTACGTGCTTTAATCCTAAGAATAGACATCCTAAATATAGGTTGCATGCCCTTAGAGTTCTACTTTAACTCCAACTCGCGATATAAAAAGCTCAATCCTTACCATGTTGTGTTCCTCTATTTATCTTTATCCATGTGTCCTCCTTGTCCTCCTTTGCATCACCTTCCTTGGTCCTATCATCTTTATCAATGTGAACAAATACCTCACATCCAAATACTCTAAGAAATGAGTAATCAATTTTCTTACCGAACCAAGCCTCCTCGGGTGTACCTCCATCCAAAGCCATAGAGGGTCCTCTGTTAATCAGATAAACAATTGTGCTCACTGCTTCTGCCCAAAACATGAGTGGCAGCCCCACATGTAACCTCATGCACCTAACACGCTCCATGATTGCCATGTTCCTTCTCTTTGACACTCCATCTTCACGTGGAGTATTTGGAATCGTTCTTTGCTCTCGCTAATCCCATTTACCAAACAAGAATCAAGAAATTCATTATTGCAATACTCCCCTCCATTATCCAACCCGAGATAACAACAAAGGCTTTCCATCTTTTGAAGGTTTCAAACACATCGATTTCTTTCTAATGCAATATACCCAAACTTTTCTAGTTGCATCATCAATGAAAGTGACATAATAACATGAACCACCAATAGAGTTTACCTTAGCCGGCCCCCATACATATTTATGCACTAAATCCAACTTATACTCCTTCTGGTAGGTCCAACCTTGAGGAATATCACGCTTCGTTTTCCATAAACACAAAGTCCTCACGAAGTCTAAATCTAACTCCTTTAATCAGGGAAACTTGTCCTTTATAATCTACATGCCCTTTTGACTCATATGACCGAGTCTCTGGGTGCCACAAAAATTGTATCTCCATCTTCAGACCACTAAATTACAATAATCAAGACCACTTTGGTTAAATACAAAGTACTAGTTTTCTTACCTCTTGCAACCATGAGAGACCCTTGGTATCCTTCCAAGAATCCTTTGTAAAGCGACCAGTAATGACCATCACTATGCGGCTGATCCGGCCGATATCAAGTTACGCCTCAACTTAGGCAAATGCCCGACATCCTTAAGTAGCCATGTGTTCCCATTCTGCGTTTTCACCCGAACACAACCTTCCGTCTATTATGCATGGTTCATCATCACCAAGATATACATGTCGAAAATCTCCTTGAACAAAATCAGTAAAGTAATGTCTATGTGGGGTGGCATGGAAATAAGCCCCTGAATCTAACACCCAAGACTCAACAATATTATCTAAATAAAGAATTAAGGCATCCTGACAAACATCACCTGTTGCCACATTTACCTCTTTAGTTTCCTCCTTCTTGTTCTTCTTAACCCGAAGAGCCCAACAATCTTTCTTAGCATGACCAACCTTTCCACAAAGTGCCAACATTCTAACTTACTCTTGGACTTTGACCTTCCACGATCATTTGACTTCCCAAGTTTACATTTCCCTCTGTTCTTTTGTCTCCCTCTGCTCTCCACCGTCAAAGTGTTTCTAGAAGTAGAAGAATCTCTGGTGCTCTTCCTTCACATTTCCTCGCTTAGGATCACACCTATTACATCCTCAAACTTCATCTTTGAATTATTAGAGGTTGAATTACTTACAACCATAACCAAGCTGTCCCAAATTATCCGGTAAGAAGAACAAAATCAAAAAAATCCCGACCTCACCATCAAAGTCAATTTTTACCGAGTTTAACATACTCACAATCGTATTAAATTCATTCAAATGAACATCAATAGAACCATTCTCGTGACATCTTCATATTGAATAAATTTTCTTCAAAAATATTTTATTAGAGGAGGGGTTTTTCATATAACTTCCCCAATGCACTCATGCGACCTTTGTGGTCTTCTCTGTGATATGTTGAAAGCACCGAAGATACAAGGCATAACCGAATTGCCTCGAATGCCTTTCTATCCAAAGCAACTCCCAATCCTCATCCGACATGGTTGTAGTTTTCTTTGCTTTTCCATCCAAAGGAACATGTAGGTCCTTTTGATATAAGTAATCCTCCATTTGCATCTTCCACAAAGCCAAAGTTCTTCCCATTGAACTTCTAAACCCTTGATCGCCCTTATCCACCATAGCTCCCACTCAAGATAAAATTTCCCTGTGATTTACCACTTCACAAAAAAACCACCAAAGCTACGATACTGAGGTTGTTAGGAATTAGTGAACAAATATGTGAAAAGCAATTCCTCAAATCACAACATTAGGAAACTTTATATAGAAGTATACATGTATAAATATAACAACATAAATAAATAATGCACAAAAAGAAGACAAGAAAAGATTTAACGTGGTTATTTCATCACCAATCCTATGACCTATGTTTTAGTTTGGTGGATGTAATCTGAAACACAACAACAAACATAACACAAGAATACTATAGACTATGATAAGAAGGAATGATGATAAATCTGAAATATCGTGAGTAAATTATAATATTAACATGAAATTGTTACAATCTCACCCATGAGGTACTTCAAGTGTTACTGACTTCACTTGCCTTCCAACAATAACTATGGGAGAAACTTCACAATTACACCTCTTAATGGCTTCTTTAACACACCTTCAAAATGATGGCTTCCTTTACACACTTACTCATACAATATTTCTCACTACTTCCTTCTATGCTAAATGAGGGGGGTGGCCTCTTTATTTATAGAACTTCCAGGCTTATCCATCTTATCTCTAAGATAGGATAAGAAATCCACTCTGACGAATCATATTCCATACCTTAACTCTTATCTGTACATGTAAGCTTATCTTTTAAGATAAGATAAACCTTATCATTTCACATGGGTTCCACATTTTTAGACTTTTTACAAATAAAATACACAAAATATTTATGACCTCACTCCTTGTCCTTATTACCAATATAATATTTCTAATTCCTAATCATGTAGACCCTACTTCTCTACTTACCCCAACTTTGACATTTTAACATTACCGGACCACTTACGACAAATATTTACTTTTTACCACAACATTCCTATTGTACTTTTGACTATTACCGTACTATACATTATTGGCGGATATCATATCGGCAATGCCGTTATCTTCTATCAGACGCTACTACTAATTATACTTAACAACATCCTATTCCTAATACATACATTAATGAAATAGAAATTATGGAGGAAAATTTTAGTGTCGACATCTTCCCCTTCCTAGCTTCTACTCCGTCCCTGAGTAGACTATTCTTCGGTGCTTGGAAAATCTTCAACTTGTCGTGGTTGACCCATTTCGTAATGGGAGTGCCATCCAATTCCTCCAAATGTTAGTGTACCATTTTCATGCACAATCTGCTATTTTGTAGGGCCCCATCCATTTTGGAAGAAATTTTTTTTTCTTTTTTTTGTATCTTGAATCATATACTAGACCAAGTCATTCACATGAAATGGAGACCAACGGATCTTTTGATCAAAGTATTCCTTCCTTCACTTTCTTTTCTTTATAGCTTGTATCCTTTGCTATTTCCCTCATTTCTCTAGAAATGAAGATGTACCAACCTTTCTTTTATCGAATCACTTTCATCCATCCTTTCATTTTTCATAACTCTCATAGTGGGAATATCAAACTCAATAGGAAGAACTGGATCAATGCCATAAGCCAACTGAAATGGGGAGTATCCTGTTGCTGACTTTGATGTTGCCCTATATGCCCACAATGCTACATGAATCCTTTTATCCCACTTATGTACCGCAAAGGCCGCATCTTTGCTAGAATTTGACACAACACAAAATTTGTTCGCTCCACCTATCCATTTGTGCTTGGCTTGTATGTTGTTGCCTTCCTGTGCTTAATAGAAAACTTATTGACTAGGGCTTCTACCACCTCATTAATGAAGTGGCTTCCTTGATCTGTTACAATTTCTAATGGACAACCAAATCTGTGACAATGCGTCATATATGAACCTTGCCACTTCATCCATGGAAGTTGTTTTCAATGGCCTAGCTTCAACCCACTTGGTTAAATAATGTGGCAACTACAATATACTTATTTTGGCGTGGGGTAGTTGAAGTGGACCTACAATGTCTATTCCCACTTTTCAAAGGGACCAAGTGGAAGAATAGGACATAATGGAGCTGATGAAGTCTTACGGTTACCATGTGTTTGACAAATATCACATGTCTTACAATAATTATAACAATCTCTAAAAAGAGTGGGCCAAAGATAACTCGCATCCAAGATCCTTCACTTGTAAGTTGTCCAGAGAAGTGCCTCCACATGTACCATTGTGGAATTCTTCTATCAGCTCCTTCCTCGATCATGTCCAATCGCCCTCTTGTATCTATCCATCGTGTCCTATTCAAATAATACTCCATGCAGTAATAGAATATGGACGACTCGCTTGAGTAATCTTCCTCTTAGTCTTTGCATTGGCACCATCAGAAACTTGAATTCATTCAGATAATTCCAAATATCTATTATTCACTAGGGATTGTGTCAAGGGATAACAATGTTGCATCCGGGAAATCATCATCATCACAAGATGAACCTAAACCATCATAGGCTCGAGAGAGTGCATCCGCATTGACATGCTTCTTTCCCCGCCTATCTATAATATCAAATTCAAATTCTCAGTAGCAAAATTATCCATCTTGCTATCCTCCCCGATGGGTTAGGCTTATTTACAATATATTTTAGAGCCTCGATGATCTCGTTACAACTATAAATTTTTTCCCTAAATAAGTAATTTCTAAACTTCTTTACACAAAAAAATGATAAATTTAGAGCCTCTTTTTTCAGTTACAAGATAATTTACCTCAAGACTCGCTCATTTGTCTGCTCCCAAAATAAACTAGATGTTCATTCCCATTTTCATCCTTTTGGCTCAGAGTACTTCCTAGTGCTGCATCTGAGGCATCAATATACACAATGAATGGCTTGCTCCAATCTGGATTCTTTAAAATAGGTGAAGACACTAGGGCTTCCTTCAGTTGTTCAAAAGCTTCATGCGCCTTATTTCCTGGTTCATAAGTAACATCCTTCTTCAAGAATCAAGTTAGTGGTCATGCAATCTTTGAGAAATTCTTGATGAACCTTCTATAGTAACCCACATGGCCTAAAAATGATCTCAACTTACTTCTATTCATAGAAATGGTAACTCTTTGATTTTTGAAACTTTATCAGGATCAGTACCAATACCATCTCTGGATACAACATGCCCTAACAAAACACCTTTAGAACATCCAAAGACACACTTTGTAGGGTTTAGTGAGGCTTGTGCTTCATCTAACCTTTGAAATGTTGTCTCCATCTGATGCAGGTGGTCCATCTTGCTCCCATAGATGCAAAAATCATCCAGAAATACTCTGATGAAGTTCCCAATGTAGGGTTCAAACACCCTATTCATCAAACGCTGGAATGTTGCCGAGCATTACACAACCTAAAAGGCATAACTCTATAAGCAAACGTTCCCCAAGGAGTGGTGAACGTGGTCTTCAGCTGATCTTTCTCTCACTATACGAACTTGGTTGTATCCGCTATATCCATCAGCAAAACTATAACACTCTCGCCAGCCTACTTCATCCAAGATCTGATCTGAGAATGGAAGAGGGTAATGATCCTTCTTTGTTGCCTTATTGAGCTTCCTATAATCAACACAAATGCGTAGCTTCCCATTCTTTTTTATTGAGATCACAATGGGAGAAACCCATTCTGAATTCTCCACAACAAATATGAATCCCGCATCAAGAACTTATCTATTTCTTCTTTTACAGCCTTGGAAAAATTAGGATTCATTCTATATGGCATTTGCTTTATGGGCTTAAGACCATCTACCACTCAATAGAATGTTCTACCCAACTTACTTGACGGAGTTCCTTGTAATCAAAAGTGAATATGTGTATGTACCTTCAAAGAGCCGGAGGTAGGATTCCTTCTCACTCTCCATCACAAAGATCACCAATCTTTATTTGTTGGAGACGATCATCAATTTCTTCTTCAGATAATTTTATGGGGTCATGATTCGGTGTGACTGGAAGGATATCCATGACCGAAACATCAACCTCACTTTCTTCATCTTCTATGTCCACTTCATTGGTACTAGAGTAATCGAGATGTCCAATCATCGCCATCACTTGAATCCATAGGTTCTGTACCTTATGATGCCGAGGGATCACGTTTATCTTCACCCTCTCTCTACCACGTCCAAGTGTCATGAAGCCTTCATTCCAGTAGTTTCTTGCATGAACTCTCCTTAGCCATGGTCTTCCCAACAACATTGGGTACGCAACAGTATCATTTTTCATCACCTAAAAGTCTACCACACATACAACACCCATAACAGATATTGCCACATTTGAAACTACACCTTCTGGTTTAGTTTTTCCCTTATTTAATGACCTTAACATAAGTGTTGAGGGGCGATCAATTTTTAAACCCAACATATTCATTACAGACTCGGTCATTACATTAATTGCAACACCTCCATCAACTAAGACATCATGAATTGAAATACCATTACATAATACCTCACCTTGGGAGCGTAGGGATCTACCTCTCCGCCTCCAAAATAGGGACCTCAACCTCCTTCCTTCGCGAGCATTGAGTCCACTTCAGCTCCCGCCTCTTCTCGTAAGACATAGCCAAGAGTTGACCATATGTAATATTTGTGCCTTTTGGATAGATCTTCTAAGATGGAGTATGGTCCTTATTCCCGTGAAATCGTAAAATCCCGCACACCCAACTTTCTTCTCCTATGTTTCTTACTAGTTTCTCCTTTCATCTTCTTAGGATCATTTCCATCTTGATTATCTTTTTCTTTCTTTCTTTTTGTTACAAACACATCTACTTCATTATTTATGCTCTTATCTACTACATCAAAAGAATTCACAGTGTGCTTTTCCTTTATCATTATCTCTTACTGTATGTAGAAGCTCTATCTCGACAATTATACTTATAATGACCCTTTTTATAACAACCATAACATACAACTTCAGAAATATTTCTTTTTGACCTCTATCTCCTCCCCGAGAACTAAATTCTTTTCCTCAAGAAGATTAATAGTTAACTCGACCCATCTTCTTGAGCAGATCTTCATACTCAAGAGATGTACTAGAGAAAGATTTGTGCTCACCGAGAGTGGTCAGGATTCTGACCAAAGGTGTTGGTGTAGGCTCTACTTTAGCAACAATTTCTTTGGGCTCCTCTTCCATGCTTTCTTCTTGCCTTCTTAATCTCCTTTGCTTGTTCAATGGTAGATGGGCGTCATACTTCACTCGTTGTCTCGATCTCTCGGCTTCATCCCAAGAATGAAGTGCTTACAGAGGAGATTATCCATGCCATTCATCAACCCATCCGCTAATCCTTCCTTCCGATCCGGGCATCGAGCTTCCTCCTTAGCTCTAAACACGAGCATGATAATCCCTTATCTTCTCCTTCTCTCCTTGGGATAGCTTTGTGATATCGATCATGAGATCTCGCATATTTCTTGTTGTTCACCAAATTCTTCAAGAAAACTTTCAGCTAATAAATCCCATGAGTTTTTCACATTATCACCTAGTGTTTCAAACCACCTAAGGGTGAACTATCCAAAAAGGTAGGAAAAATTCAGTCCATTGTTCCTCTCTTATAAGGCCATTACAAATACAAGATCTTTTAAACTCTTGAATGAAAGAGGAAGCATCTTCATTAGATTGGGCTGAAAAATAGAATCTTCCCATTTTCAAAAGTAACCACAATGAAATACCAACCCACAAGTACAATCAACAAGACTTATGTGCACAAATAATTGAAATCACTATAATAGAAAATAGAAATGACCACGGTAAACTATGGTAAAACTTGACTTACTCATGGTAAAAACTGACTTTACTATGGTAAACACTATTCATAAGAAAAGTGAAGTTACTTTGGTAAATACTATTCACGATAAAAAAGTGACTTTATCATGGTAAATACTATTCACAAAAAAAGTGACTTTACCATGGTAACTACTATGCACATGTAAAAAAAAGGTTACCCTCCAAATATTTTCTCGACTAAGGGGAATATCTCTCCGTAAAATCCACCAACGAGGAATGGTCCCGCAACGGAACCAAAATGTCATCACCAATCCGGCACTATGATAATTCTTCACCGGAACTCCTCGTGCTATGATTATTTACTAATGCACAACTTTTAGTTTGGTGGATGTAATCTGGAAACACAACAACAAACATAACACAAGAATACTATAGACTATGATAAGAAGGAATGATGATAAATCTGAAATATCAGAGTAAATTATAATATTAACATGAAATTGTTACAATCTCACCCATGAGGTACTTCAAGTGTTACTGACTTCACTTGCCTTCCAACAATAACTATGGGAGAAACTTCACAATTACACCTCTTAATGGCTTCTTTAACACACCTTCAAAATGATGGCTTCCTTTACACACTTACTCATACAATATTTCTCACTACTTCCTTCTATGCTAAATGAGGGGGGTGGCCTCTTTATTTATAGAACTTCTAGGCTTATCCATCTTATCTCTAAGATAGGATAAGAAATCCACTTTGACGAATCATATTCCATACCTTAACTCTTATCTGTACATGTAAGCTTATCTTTTAAGATAAGATAAACCTTATCATTTCACATGGGTTCCACATTTTTAGAATTTTTACAAATAAAATACACAAAATATTTATGACCTCACTCCTTGTCCTTATTACCAATATAATATTTCTAATTCCTAATCATGTAGACCCTACTTCTCTACTTACCCCAACTTTGACATTTTAACATTACCGGACCACTTACTTACAAATATTTACTTTTACCACAACATTCCTATTGTACTTTTGACTATTACCGTACTATACATTATTGGTGGCACCATACTCTTGCAACAAGTTATCTTCTATCGACGCTACTACTAATTATACTTAACAACATCCTATTCCTAATACATACATTAATGAAATAGAAATTACGAGGAAAATTTTAGTGTCGACAGATTCACCCAATGCGAGATACATCCACCAAGAACTTGCTCAAATTTTACTATCAACAAGAGTAAAACAACTCTCATGACCTTCTCTCGGTTATGAACTCACAACAAAATTCCAAAGATGTTAAACCACATGTTAACCACAATTGACACCCATTTCTTAACCTTGATCACTCTTGATCACCTCTTGATCACTAAGAGTCAAGAACTCTTGAACACACAAGATATCTTCAAGATACCCTAACACCTCTATTTATAGGATTACAATCCTTTAAGAAGTCTAAAATCTGACCCGATGAGTTTGAAAGTAATGACCTTTCATCTTCCACGGTTGGAAAAGAAAGCGTCATGACCTTTCATCTTCCCATGGCTAGAAAAGAAATGGTTATGACCTTTCATCTTCCAAATTCGAACTCCACACTTCAATACTGATTTGAGAAGACCAAAAATAGGCTCCACACCTAACAGATAACCATTCACTATTGGAAAAATTGTTTCCTCGAATCTTATATGACTATGTTATGTGATGGTTCTATGATCTACCTGTCCATTTGGTAACATATTTTACATATTTAGCCGATGCATTCCTTTCTCATTTTTCTATAAATATTGACACTAAGATATCCTATGCACAACTAGCTAAAATCAAACAAGGATCTAATGAACATCTTAGCAAACTATGCCTTGAGGTATAAGAAGAAATCGCCAAAATGACCAATGTTCTAGCTAATTTAGAATTGCAAGACCTATTCATTCAAATCCTTTTGCCTCCACTCCAAGAGTGTGTCATTTTTGAGACTTCTCCTTCTTTTGATCAATTGTGTCACACACTCAAATTACGTGAAAGTAAATTGCTATCTATGGGAAAATTGAAGTATTATGATACTTCTTCCACTTCATCTTCCAACAAGTTTTAAGCCAAATACGCATTCAAACCATCCACTAAGCTTACCAAATCTAAATCTATTGTCAATGCTATTTCTACACTAGCCAAGCTTCAATTACAATCCATGAGGCACACTTTTACTAAGCTACCTTATGCACCTCGGCTCCTATTACCGCAACTCATTGAAAGCAATATGATTACTCTCCCTCCATCGCTCAATCTAGATCCTTCTCGACCACATGGATGTAATTATGATGAAAACACACATTGTGATTATCACCAATGCAATGGGCATTCTACTGATCATTATTTTAAGCTCAAACATGTCATTCAAGATCTTATCGACAACAATGCAATCGAGCTTCCAGAGCCATCTACTTCTAAACCGGTCAATGATAATCAAAAGATTAAAATATTCAATGACCCATTACCTAATCATGACAATCCATCTACCGGTTGCTTTTGCGAATCATGTATACCATGTTGTGCCTCCTTCCTCATTAGCGCCCGATTGATTTTATCATTGCTACTACTGACATGCCACCACCAATTATTACATTCTCGGATCATGAATACCATGCTACATTTTCTTCTCGATTCATTGCATATTGATGCTTCTATTGGTGCTCATATAGTATAAATACTATGGCCCATCCTCATGCCTTTCCAATACATGCTCTCTAGCACTCTTACTAGGCTATCAAATTTCCAATCTCTCAAATCACATTTCTAGTCCCCAATTCTTACGGACATGTCATCCTTCCTATTTTAAGTCAGATTCCCTTAGAATACCAACACTACTCCTCGTTACATTTGAAATCAAGCATTGTGACATGGTCTTAGGTCTCCCTTGGCTTCGGCTTCCCAAACTATCCCTTCCATGCTCCACTTATGCCTTAAGTTCATTCATAACAAGTAAGTTGTCACCATTAAAGGTATTCCACTATACACATCATTACCTCGGCCCATTCTCCCTTCTGCTTCAGCCCCAGTCATGACATCTAGGCCTCTGCCACCTCTCAAGTCTAAATCTATCTTTGCACCTAGCTCTCCCATCCGTACATGACCTACATCATGACCCCATGTCATCCTCATCGGTCCATTAGTCCACCCCTTTGGCCTAAGTCCCCTACTCCGAGAAACCCATTCCTATAGGTGTTCTCCTCCTCTTTTACCACAATGGTCTCCCTTTACCTACACATACTTACTCTTGTACACTTCCGGTCCTAGACCATGGTCACATGTATTTTCCTTCTTAGATACCGATAAGGGCCCTCCTCTTTGCTATCTATCGTCGGATAGCTTTCCATCACTCGCACACTTGGGGGCATCGTACTTCCTTCCCCATCATTATTGGTTGTATCTATCATCTACTCATATCTTATTTGTTATACTTTACGCTCTATGCTTCACAATAAATATTTCCTAACATCTAATCTCAATCACATACAATACCATCTCCACCTGATGAAGCACTCTTGTTCTTCGGCTCATACTTGACAGTTTAGGGTGTAATTCCTAAATGAACCTCACGTCACACACATCCACTAGGGGAAACATGTCCCCTCACATATGCATATCTTGTGTATCATAAAGACACCATCACATTTACACAACATCTACCTATATTAGTTGTATTTACTCTTGTTAGCTTATACTATTTACATGTTGCACTTTGTTTCCTATACTAGTTGGATACTTAGCATGTCATTATATTTTCTTTACACACATGCACTTTGACATCGTATCTTGGGGTGAATGTAGGACATATACATGATTCTTACATGATGCATGATGCTCGACATTGTTCTTTACCAGTCCCACTGAGGCTCCTAGGGGAATCCACCTTTCTAGTCTTCTACTATACATCACATGTCTTATTGTTACAATATTTACTACTTCTTGTCACTATCACTTTTTTTCTGATCTATACATGCTTTGACATACTATTTATCTTTCCAACATGCTAACAGTGCTTCATGTGTAACATTTTCCTTGTAGGATACTATACAACCATGGTTATCTATTACTTATTGTTTGCTATTGTTTGTGGGCTATGCCTTATGTCATGCTTGATCATTGTTTTCTTATTTATTGTCTTGTGACATTATGAGTTGTCTTATTTATCTTTGTAATTGTCATTCTTTGCTTACGCATGCAAATGACATGTCAACAACGTGGGAATGAAGTCCCTCCTGTCTTGAAGGCTTTAGGCTCTATTACATCTTTATTTACAAAAGTATATCTTGTTTGTAAAACCATTATTTACATGGATTTGTACATTCAAAATTGTAACAAATTGTTTATTGGGTTTACATTTGTTTGGAATTTTATGTGGGGGTGTTTGGATGGAAAGAAAAGTGAATGAGGGAGATGGAATGGAATAAGGAAAGAAGTCAAATGGAATGAATTGAAAGAACATGCAAGAGTTAGGTAAAAACAGAGCCTAATATTGCATGAAGAAGAAAGATGAATAACTAACACAAATAAAATAGAGTTTGAGTTAGCTAAACGAGAATGAGTAAAAGGAACACACGTGAGCAAGTAAATAATCAAAGCTTGATCACTGTGAACTAGAACAACATATTAATAACGTTGACAATAAGATCAAAGACAATATTTGCATGCAAGATTTAAACATCTAACATCTAATGAACATAAGAACATCAAATGTTACAAGAGACAATGAATGAGACACAAAGTTCGTATTTCATTAACTCTAAAATGTCTTCACAAAAGAACACAAAGTTTCTTTCTGAAACAAAGCTTACACACAAAAGTATTTTCTTCTCCTCTCTCAAAGTCCCCTTACAAATGAGCCCCTGACTTCCTTTTATAACCAAAAAGTTGGTTACAAGGTAGTTAGGGTTTTAAATGCACATTAAATAGGGCACTTAAGTGACTTTGACTTTTTCAACCAACTTTATTAAAAACAACTAAAAATAGAAAACTCATAAGTTTCTTCAAAAGTGAATTCAACAATAACATCATTTAAAATACCACTTTCAAAACATTCACCAAAAACTAGTGCCTTATCCATTGGGGGTGGGGTCCACCTATCTCAATCGTATGAGAAATGGACTCTCCCACCCATGAGAAAATATAGGAAATCATCCTACTATGTTGTTGGCAAAACAAGGATCCTGATTCTTTGCCATTTCAAAAGATTTGAGCTTTTGCAATGTCTGATGCATCTTCTCTTCTTCTAGAAAACAACTCGGGAGAAGACCAACCTCACAGAGTACCTGCATTTCAAGAATCTTACCTGGTATGGTATGCAGTCCATAAACTTTAGATTGGATTTCTTCAAAGATGTTTGATTCTGAAACATTGATCCATAGAAGAAGTGGAAAAAACATCAACAGAGTATACATTTCATGTATCAATTTTGTAAATTGCTCCACTAGATGTTGTACTGAATTCCTTTGGTTGTGTTCGTTGATGAAGGTGCATGGAATCTCTTCGATGAAGACCTGAATGGAAGAGAGCGCGGTATAGGCTTCATTGCACAAACCGTCAAACTAAATTACCAAATCTTCTAGGATCATTTTCCTGGACTTAGCATGATTTAACCATAGAATTCATGTGTCATGCGATGATCAAACTCAAGTATCCCCTCCGGAGCTAAGAAAGTAGATTCCATGGGCAGATCCTGAAGAGTTGGAAAAATCTGATCCAGTGTGATTAATTCTGTAATGAGGCACTCCTTGAATGGAAACACTGGATCGAGGTAGGCATAAATATTCTCAGATATTTTTATCACTTCAGCAATTGTTTTCAACCCACCACTTTCTATCTCAGAAACCCATGACCTTAGAGTGTGTCCTAGAGTGATCACATCTTTGATTGATTGAGAATTTCTTGATCCAGATAGCCATCATTTCTGGAATAGGAAAAGAAGACTCAATTGGGCTGATCAAATGCTGAACATATGAAATCAACTGATTCTTTTCTTCCTTGAGTTGGGAAATTTGAGATTTGTATCTCTCCAACCTTTTAAGCACACTATTCATTGAATCTTTTGCCATAACAACATCACTTTCAAAAGTGGTCTTACCAAGGGCTATCTTGGATACTTCATAATCGGTGATTGTCATGTCCCCACGATCCTTCTCAGTAGTAGGAACTGCAATTTCTACAAACTTATCTCCGCTATCATCAATCACTACTCTGGAGAAGACCTTAGGATTTTTGGGCACAACTTTATTGGAGAGGGCAGAAAGAGACTCCAAATCAATGTTGGCCACTTTGACCAATCTCTTTCTCTTTTTTATTTCAGAGTCAACCCAGGTCGGTGTTTCATTCATTAATTCGACACAAAAATGTCGAGAACTGGAAGAAAAATCCTCTTTGCCTTTTTCATGACTAAAACCAGTAGGCAGTGGTTCTGTGGCCTCAATCCTTGGTGAAGTAGCATTCAGCAACACATTCTTGATTATCCTCATGTTCTTATGTGGAATATCCTTATCACCTGGATGTTCGGAAGAATTAGATATCTGCACCACTGGGATTTGCTTGGATTCTGGTGTATGACATTGATGATTTAGATCTTTGGTAGGTCTATTGGAACTCTCAGTGATGTGAATAGATGAGTTTGGGGTAGAAATACCAGAAACACGTTCTTTTCCTTCCCGAAGATGCACACTCTTTACCGATCCTTGAGACACTACTTCTTTATTAGAGATAGGTTTGGGTAACCACCGGCTTTGCCTCTGAGATGCGTGTGATGATGTTGGTGGGGACTGGTGTGAAGAAGTTTGCACCACCTTTTTCTGTGTCACTCCTCCTTTCACTGCAACCTCTGTATTTCTGACATATGTGCCTGAAATGGGAGAGGATTGGCTATCTGATTCTCATACCACTTCATAGTCCTTTTTAACACAGGTTGGTTTATAACATCTAGAGAAGTTTCATCTCCTCTACTCCAATCAATACCAGGGAGCGGAGTGAAAACTATCTGATCATAGGCAGGATCCATAAGATCAATTCCATTATCGGCAAGGGTTAAGGGAGGATCCTCAATCCATAATTCTCTATCTGAGCCAGTGTGAGATGAGAAAATTGTCATCGTCTTACCTCCCTATCATCCACACATTCCACCCAATAGTCTTCTATGTTTTCCTTGTGCTTATATCTTTCCCCTAGGGCTTTTTCCATAGATCCTTTAATATCGAATTGAGCCCTACTTGTGAAAGGATGTATAGTTATGAGAGAAAATTCTTTTTCCATAAGTTCTGCACTGTGGGAATTTGGACATTTGTATTCCCCAATCTGAATTGGGAAATGAATGCCTCCTTTGTGTTTGTCCACCAATAGGCAATGGATTTTGAAAAGCTGACGTGAAAGTTCCATCAATGCTATTTTATCACTGACATATTTAGGAAGTCTGTAAGGAGCTCCCACAAATCCATCAACTCGTATATAGGAGTAAGAGGGAAACTGGATAAACCAAGTTCCCCATTGTTTTATCACCGCCTTGGCATCTTCTGAAAATCTTTCCTCCGGGTTTCTTCTTAGTGACCGGATTATATAGAATAAGAAAGCATCGTTTACCCTCCGAAATGGTGAGAACCATTCTTGAACTCCAGTTGTGGGTAAAAATGAAAAACACTATTCTTGCCAGGACCCATTGCACCTCTAGTTGTTAGCCCTGAAAATATCCTCCTTCTCACTACAACATAAATCAAATATGAGGTCATGTAAAAATGACCTGTCATCCTTACCTCAATCAATTGCTTATGGAGAGTATTGCTAATGATACTTGCCCAATCAATGAACATCTTTGCATCAAGAATGATACAAATGAACTTGTACATCCAAGGGTGAAAATTTTTGGTAGAAGGAAGACCAAAAACCCTACTGAGGAGAGTAATCATATCTCCTATTTCTTCATGAAACTCTACCCAAACAACTCTTTGGGAATTCTTGAAGTGTGAGTCTTTGGTTTGACCAACCAATTTTTACTAACCATCTTCGACCATCTCAAAGGATTTTCATCCCAAATCATTGTGTCGATTCTTGTGTGATGTCAACATTTTCTTCATGGAGTGGCACTCTTAACAAATCTTCCATATGATCTGGAGAATTGAGCAAAAAGGTTCATTTTTGTCATTAAAAATTCCCGACGCTCAGGGTCATAATGTTCAACACAAGCTAGGACAAATTCGGGGCATTGTATGGCAATGGGAAATGTGCCACTTGAGGTAAACCGCAATGATAAAGCCTTTTTGAGAAAATAGTCCTCCCTTCCCATCTTACCCTGTCACAGAACTGAACCATATCTACGTGACCCATATCGGTATCCAAAATATTGTCATATGCTGAATTTAAAGACGATGCTGGAACTAATCCTTGGTATGCATATTTTAGTGCCGACTTATTAGAACGTTCACCCATTATGAATTTTTTTTTTTTTTTAAACATGGAGAATGAAAAGAAAACCAAGACACTGGAAGGTGTCAGGTCTAAGTCTCCGACCACCGTTGTTGCAAGAATAATACGACTCTTTCTATTATTTATAATTTATATTTTTAAATAAAAAGAGATTTAGTGGATGCCGAATTCAAAATGACCATACAACAATATTGAGGCAAAGCTCAAATCACCATCCGAAAAATAATACAATTTTAGATCATTGTTACACTTTTAGCAACGTGTTGAATCTTCGAAGCTCCTTATTATTATTATTATTTTTAAATATTCACTATGTGCGTGAATATCTCGATTCACCCTTGACGTGAGAAATCTATCGTCTCCTCAGCATGCGTAGCACCATGAATATTTTAATTTAAAAAATAAATAATAAAAAGAAACCTGCGTTGAACTCCAGTCAATTGTGCATGCGTGAAATCTGAATTAAGCTTGTGGCTCTCTATTCAGATCTATGTTGGAAATGGATCAAAATGATGCATGTGTTAAAAACTTCATATGGTTTTTCTTCCTTCCCACGTGGTGAGAATCCCTTCTTAACTGTTGTTTGCCTTTTTGCTCAGGCATGGATGTATGATTTCATTTTTTCTACCCCTGCATGGTGATGACTCATCAAAAACAAACAAAATGTCCCTTTTTTGACTGTTCTCCTTGCTACATGGGCTTTAGACTCTTTCTTATTTTGCACAAAGATGCGTGGAAACTTCTTTGGTTGTTTTTCTTTTGCTTGTTGTTCTTTTTTCACGTGGCCATAAAAAACAAATACATAGGCTCACCTTCTTTTATTTGTTTGTCTTGTGCAAGTGCGTGGATAAAACTACATTCTTCCTCCCTCTCTTGTGCAGTATGGAAACTGCTTGATGTTTCTTTTTTTGTAAAGTCAATGAGATGTGTGGATTTCTTTCCTTCAAATTCCACTGATTTTATTCTCCTGGGCAGCGTATCATCTCCCTGAAATGGATGGTGTACATGGAAAACTTGTCTTCTTCCTACACAAATCAATAACAAACAAAAACAAACATGTGGAATTTCACCTTTTCCTCTGCTACATACGGGATTTATTTGAGATTCCAGATCAATCCTTGCACGTGCCTGAGATTGCCTTCACCTTTGCAAGCGTGGATCTCAGAAACTTCTTGCTATCGCTTCCCTCCAATGAAGACAACTACCTAAAACTCTCAAGGTCACCTGGCTCTAGCTAATGCCCGTGTCAGGTTTCCATGTGAAAGCCGGATAGCGCCTGTAGAACAAGCTTTCCTTCTTCTGGCTCTGGATATCTGCAAGATCTCCTTGTTTTTCCTTCTTCCCAATTTCCTCTACTTCTGCAACCTCTTGTAACCATCTCCTCATCAATTCCCGGATGATAGAAGCAAAATCAAAATTGTCTACGACAATTGGAAGCGGAAGAAAGATTGCCCCGACACTTGCTCACGGACAGTTACGAAAATTAATAAAAAGAAGAAAAGTTCTCCCAAGTTTGTCGAACAACTTCCATCCAATATTAAAATTAATATTTATTAATTAAAAACCCTAAAATTTAATAAATATTAATTTTATTAAATTAAATATTAATTAAATAATTAAAATACGGTTTGTGGTGTAGCGGGAGAAGGGCTTATTCAAAATGGATGAAACAAAAACCAAAATGACCGTGAGAATAAGACGATTGCGATGGAGGAGAACAATCATGCAAGATAACACTTTTGAATTTTTTTTATAAAATTTTTCACGTTTACTAATTCCCCTACAAGTATTCAATCTATGATATACATATCAGTTTTAGGTCCTCTCATTTGGGCCGCCTCCTCCTACATTTGTCACATGCACCCTAAATGAGGGGGGCAACTATTGGGTGAACAAATCACCCTTCCAACAACACATAACTCCATAATAGAACAACACAATACATAATTGGAAAAGGCACACAATTACAAAGTAGTGTATAATCAAACTTGGATCACAAACATAGAGCAAACACTAACACCCAATATCAGATAGGAACAGTGGGCCCTTATCCCCCACCTGGGCACTTATGTCATGGGGTAAAAATAGATAGTTTTTTAGTTCAACATATTTTCCAGCCATAAGTTACAATGCAGGATCTATAATATCGTATAATTGGCTTAATTTATAGAATTCAAATCATTCAACTACAATTGACTTACAATTGAGTTACAATTCGATGACAATTTGTTACAACTTGGTGACAATTTGGTTACAACTCAGTAACAATTCAATTACAAATTCGGTTACAAATAGGGACATGTCAATTTGCAGTAGCACTTATCATTTGAGAAATGTCATGGAAGGAGAGAAAAATAGAACTCTCTCCCCAACACTCTTATCTTGGTCAAGATTGCCCAAAACCTCACTCTTGGTGTGATATCTCCCAAAACCTCATCCTTGGCAAAAGACACTCAAATCCGTGGCTCGATGCTTTCTTGGTTGGGAATTGATCACTCCCAATTCCATCCGACAACATCTCTAAGACAAATAGGACAACTTTCTATCTTATACTCTCTTATACATCAGCACTCTTTCCTTAGTTACTAATTTTACACACTTTTTACTTACTTATACATACGTTACTCTAATTTTTCATATACAGGACTTTGATACTTTCTTTATCTTATTTTGTAGTTCCATCCTTATAAGAAACAAGAAGAAACTCACATCAATAAGCACAAGCTCCAACAACATGCTACTACGCATATGATTCACCCCTAGGGTCTACCTCCCTTTCCTAGTTGCCACGCTTCACATTGCGATCACTTCACACTTCACATGGCTACTTGTCCACTTGACACACTATCGGCTACACTCCTCTCCGTAGTTAAAAGGTATACATCTTCTATCTACTTTATGCTATCGAATATTCACTCAACAACATAAAGTTGGGAAAATGTAGACACAAAATCTATGCACTTGGGTACATTTCTAGGTCCTAAAGCATATTAATGTATACATGATTCCTAAGCAAGAGAAAACTCGGTAGTTGAAAAATCCTTTTGACCTTTTTTTTGGTTTTATCTCTTACACTTTACTGACTTTACACATCTTACAGCTCCGCAAACACTTGACTAATTTACCTTTTTGATGGCTTTAGACACTAGTGCCCGCTTAGGATGTGAAGCGCCGAGGCGCTCTTGTCCCTCCTAAATGCTCATGTCCCTCTCTTTCTTCTTCTTACTCTTTTGGGTCCTTTTCACTTCTTGTTCACCTTTTAATACTTTAGGTCGGCCTTTCAGTTGTCAATTATGAAATTCAAACAAGGGAATCATATATATACTTAGTTACTTCTTCTAAATAAGGGGGACAAACACTATAAGCATTATTTATCACCACCTAAGCTTGCACAAAGGCACAAGAGCACTACAAAGTACATATCTAGCACATCCATACAAGGGTCAAGGCATTGATTTGCATACATCTGCATAGGAGGGGAGTTCATTCTATTCCATCGCACACATTTTGCATATTCGGGACAATATAGATCTAGTTGCTATCATTGTGCAACTTGCACAAGGGAAACCTAGGGCACATGACACATATACACACACACATACAAAGAACTACACAAATTATGAGATGTAGTGAAACACTCGGTCGTAAGTTCACTCTTCAAGTGACCGTCGGATCAATCCGACTCCCATTCTACATATTTTTTATTAGGTTTGATGTGGTTTGTGGGCATGTGTAGGTATTTGTTTGTTTTACAGGTTACAAGTGCGACCAACAACCTAAAAATAAAACCAAAACAACAAAGATGGAGTAGAAATGAAGACCTTCCGACCTAAAAAGACCAGATCATCGAGACTCTAACTGAAATAGGTGCCCAAATTAGTCATTAGAGCTTTGTGCTCCTACCCTCTTGGGGTGCTTTTGTCCTATACATTCTTGGGTTTCAAGCCTTAACGAGCCATTTTGACATTGTTTCTAACCTGTTCCAACAGATATACAGCCTCAATCAATCCCAAGTTGCATGAATCAACTAAGTCATCATCCATCTCTCATTTACTTAGGGTTTTACATCTTTGAATGCTTAGTGCTTGCCATTTACTATACTTAATTATTTGAATATTATTTGTTATAAAAGTATGTTACTTTGAAATAAGATTTAATTCCATTTAGATAAAATCACTTGCATAGTCTCGCATTAACTAGGCCAAGTCCTTAACTCTTGCTCCCTGATTTTGGCGAGCTCTAACATTCATTTCATGTTCTAGTTTATATCCTCTTAACCTCAACATCAATGAACATATAATACTTTACCCAAAAATCCTCTTGTTAGAAGATGCTCAGTAAAAACATTCTACCCACTTTTTACAAAATGGAAAAAATCCAAATTCTTATCATGTAATATTCACACCTTACGTCCAATAGTTACTTATTGGAAGATGTTAGAAATGAAATTATACCTGACAATCACATTGTGGAAATCTATAAAATATTACTCGTGTCACTTTCTCACACATTCTATCCAATACTTACTCGTTAAAAGATGTTTACAATGATTTTCAACCCACACTAGAAAGTTTGGAAAATCACAAGGATCTCGT
Source organism: Taxus wallichiana var. yunnanensis (assembly GCA_018340775.1). Classification (NCBI taxonomy): domain Eukaryota; kingdom Viridiplantae; phylum Streptophyta; class Pinopsida; order Cupressales; family Taxaceae; genus Taxus; species Taxus wallichiana. The sequence continues at coordinate 477,708,186 of CM031243.1, read as the reverse complement.
TATGCCTCCACTCCTTTCTTTGATACCAAATGATGCAGATGGGGTCAAGTTGCTCAACAAATAACATCCTTATACCTCACAACCCTTAAAATACATGTAAAAAATAAACAAAATATAATTGAAATTGCGCACATGTAAGAAGATCAAATGAACACAAAATTGAACATTCAAGTAGAAATTAGGCTCTTATTCATATAATCAAAAGAATAACACTCTCAGACCAATCACCATGGATACCATCATTACATCATATAATCATTTCCAATGTGTTATGCCATAGTTTAGATCATGATAACATTTCTATCATCTATATACCAATCTCACTATTCATAGATCACTAAGCTTGCATCCAAACTTTACTCTCAACGAATACTCTCAACTTATTTATCTTCCCTTCACTTTGCATTCTCCTATGACAATTAGATACATTCATATATTCATCCAAATTAACCGATTAAACTTCTACTTTAGAACTCTACAAATCACACAATTATGTTGTTCTACTTTCAACTTTGGAAAATGACATTTTCAGAGCTTAATGACTGAATTTATTAGTGTTTAGAATAGAATTGTAGAGCATGCTAACTAAATTCAACACACAACACAAGGATTTTTATCCTGGAAACCTCCAATGGAGGAAAACTAGTTGGGAAGGGAAATTGCTCTTTCTTCCCACTTGTATTGGCCAATTATATAAAAATTACAGATTATAATAAGTATAGAGAGAAGAAACAATGTAAACCTTCCCTCTAGTTACTTGCTTGCTTTTTTCTTGCACCTTTCTCCTACAAATCCACTCCAACACTAAAGTTCTTTGCTCACTTACTCTCATACAATCTAAATATTTCTCTTGAGATCTCCTTGATCCTTCGATGCCCCAATTATCTTGTTCCTCCTTGTATTTATAGCCTTCTCCCATTTCCTCCCATGCACCGGAGAATGGGAAAGGTCGTAGGGGAGGGAGAGACACAATCACCGTGACACTTTAATTTGCATCCATTCACGCTTGATTTTTTCTATTCGTAGTGTCAGAAGATTTATCACCCCATGCAGACCGGCAGTTTCAAGACCGCCATCATGGGTGGGTAGGTAGTTACGGGACCGCCGCTTAGGCTGGCGGCGATTCTGCAACCGATGCTCTAGAAGCAGTGGTGGTTCTCTATAAAAATATGATAGAACCTCCTTTTCTTCATTTTTTTCACTTTTCCTTCTTGTGCTGATGGAGTGATGAAGTGGTGTGTTTTTCTAGATCCCTATGGATCATACCTCCCCTACTTAAGAGGCTTTTGGTCCCACAAAAGCTTAATGGGGGAGTGTTATAGGAATCAATCCCCTCTCGCTCCTTCAAGTACCATTGGTCTCGCCTTGGTGTCTTCTCTCATCCAACCCGCCAAAGCTCCTGTGGATCTATGGTTTCATATTTCAATGCTACATCCTCCTCCGATTTGCCGTGAGTACAATCCTCTTTGAAGGTAGCTTTTTTATATTTCCTTCTTTCTCATGCATAGATGGATTTAGTAGGTACGAGCTCTTATAACTTGCTATCACATGCATCTACATGAATCAGGGCCTAAAGTTTTCTTTTCCAACCTCCTCAAAGTATGGCGACGGTCCCATACTATAGTGGTTTAGTATTTCTTGCTTGTTTTGTCTCTTGAGATGGAATAGCCAATCCTCTCCATGTACTTGTGTTATAGTCACCATTGTTCCTCAGTATCTCCTCTTCTCTTTTGTTGCCCCATGATAAGGTCCAATGAATTAGTAGAGTAGATACAATGACTACATAGTGGAATTTTGTATTAATCCTTGAATGAGCAGCCTCGTGGTAGCTTCTTCTCCAAAACTAACAATTGCTATCCAAAATATTCATGCTCTCAAGTCCATTGTGCTTTTCTTCCAATGAAAGTAAACAAAACTAATGATTTTCCCGAATAAGTATTAGTGTTTGGTTGACACTAACCATAGCCTTCTTTTGATTTGCTTAGTGTGCCTTGATGTTGAAACTTACTCCGTCCTTGACCCATCTCAGTATCAGTTCTCCCTCCTTGTGAACACAACATCACTTTCATACAAGTAAGGACTTCCAAGACAACATCAAATGCACCAAGTGGAATGATATCAACCTCTAATACATCAATATACTCTATATTTATCCTAAATGAAACTTACACTTTCTTGTAACCTGTATTTATACACCCTTATTCACCCATCCCAATGAGTATGGATGTGGATGTGTGTAAGTCTCTAGGCCAAGTTGTTCTACAACCGCATCGTAAATCAAATTTTACGAACTAAAAATCTACTAAAGAGTTTACCTTAGTCTTCTTGATTTAGATTTAGATTTGAAATAGCTTTACTCATCTCTTCTTATTATTTTTCCCCGTATATGTTGTGGTCATGCATCCCACCTCTCTCATCTACATCTGAATCATCCTCAATCTCCACCTCCCCTTCTGTCTTCATAAGGGCCATGGATTTCTTGGGATCCTTGGTTTGGTGCTTTGAGTTTACTTCCGGATGCAACTTCTAACATGTAGCATCAAGATGTCCATTTATATCACAATTCTTACAAAAGTTCTTAGGATCTTTACAAGTATGCAAAATGGTGGCAACATGTTTACCTTTCCATTTACCTTTGTTTGTCTTGTTGACCTTCGCTTCTTTTTTGTCATGATTTGTTGATTGGTATTTCTTTGGCTCTGCTTCTCCTTGCTTCTTCTCTTCATCAATGTAGTATGCTTGTATACAAGCTTTGTTGAGATCCTTGGGCTTCGTGGAGATTACCTTCCTTCAAAGGTGAGTGTGAAGTCCTCCTAGATATTTTGTCAGAATGTCCTCATCCTCCAAGTCCATATTAAGCAACATGGTTTGTCTCTGAAACTCCGTAGTATAGTCCAACACGCTTTGACCACTTCCTTGCTAAATTATTTCCACTTAATCATCATGTCACCTTATGGCCAATAGGATAGAAGTTAGCTCTAATCATTTCTTTAAAACTCTTCCAATGCACTTTCGAAAATGAGACGTTTCTTCTTTTCACAAGTGGCTAGATGGGTTTCCCACAAACAAGAGCATGACCCTCCATTTTGAGACGTGCAAAGGTGATCCTTTGTGCCTCAGTTACATTATGTATATTAAAATAGACTTCCAACTGTTTTAGCCATTTATCAAGTGATTTCACATCCACTTGTCCTTCAAAGTTCTTTATCTCAACTTTCGTTTCTACTTTAAAGGGAGTATGGGCATATTTTACCTTCTTGCTTAGAATTGATGTCTCTTCTTCACACTCTTCCCATTCTTACTCTTTTGGCTCTTCTCAATACCGATTTTTCGCTAGTGCTCAAACCACCGAGTCCATGGAATCTTTGCTTAACAAAAGCCATCTTTTCACAGATCTAGAGCTCTCTTTTTATCTCTAGTACAAACTATCCATCATGGTCTCCAACATCTTGACTCTATGGACCAAGTTCTCTTCTTCCATTTGAGCTCAAATTATTTGTTTCCACTTCTTCGTAGAAATATCTGGTCTACAAGGTAAAACTTCTTCACCTTTTGACCTTGTCATCATATACAAATCACAAGAAAGAATCGAATACCACAATTCCTAGATATATAATTATCTCTATACCAAAATGATCTCGTAAAATTCTACTTTGGAACTCTACAAATCACGCAATTATGTTGTTCTACTTTTAACTTTAGAAAATGATAGTTTGAGAGCTTAATGACTGAATTTCTAAGTGTTTAGAATAGGAAATTGTAGAGATGCTAAAAAATTCAACACACAACACAAGGATTTTATCTTGAAACCTCGAATGGAGGAAAACCAATGGGAAGGAAAATTGCTCTTTCTTTCCACTTGTATTGGCTAATTAAAAATTACAGATTATAATAAGTATAAAGAGAAGCAACATATGTAAACCTTCCATGTCATTACTTGTTTATTGTGTTCCTTTCATCTTTCTCCTACAAATCCACTCCAACACCGAAGTTATTTGCTTGCACTTGCTCTCATTACAATCTAAATCTTGCTCTTGAGATCTCTTTGGATCCTTCAATGCCCCATTTCTCTTTGTTCCTCCTTGTATTATAGCCTTCTCCCATGTCCTCATGTACACTAGAGAATGGGAAAGGTTAGGGAGGGAAGAGACATAATTGGACACTTCAAATTCGCATCCATTCATGCTTAATTTTTTTATGTTCGAAGTGTCGATCGCTGCCTGCCCTCGCAAGCCACCGGTTTCCATGACCGCCCCATGTTGGGCGGTAGTTCTATAACCACCGCTCTACACGAGTGATGATTCTATTAAAAAACCTCTAACAGTACCTCCTTTTCTTCATTTTTCTTCACTTTTCCTTCTTGGTGCTGATGGAACTGATGAAGTGGTGTGTTTTTCTAGATCCCTATGGATCAATGTCACATCATAAGACTCCTAAAGTTGTAAAATTTAATGCAAACTCATAAAGGACCCATCAAAATACCCAATACACAACCGGTTGGTCTTTTTGAAATCTTGTGACTTAAACATTCAATTATCTATTTATGGATTTAAATAACCTTGTAGTATTTTGGATCCGAAAATATTATAGCACCTTTAGATCATACTTCACAATATTGTGTGACTTAACCGCACTTCACAACTTCCAAAATAGATTCTAAATATTTTGTGGCTTAGAGAAACCCACATTTGATTGAAAACACAACACATGCTTGCACATATCAAATAGAATTGTGTGGGAAAGTTGAACATTTATATAATTATCTAGCATACACGAACTATGCACTAAGAAAACATTGTGTAAAGAACTTGCACACTCCAAATAATGCAATGCAATATTCCACGACCTACCAAAAACATGCTTCTTAACTACACAAACGCCAATAACACAAAATGCATAACGTAACGCAAACACAAATTAAATCCAATTGTTTAATTATATTTTATTGATTTATGCATTCTTGTGAATGTGGATGCTATTGCATCACACATAAAATGAAATTTCGACGTCTAGCTATGTGGATTTTGAACTAGGTGTTGCTTTTCTCAATACAATCTATTTCCTATGTTTGACTCTTACTTGAGCCACCATGTACGTGATCCACTCACCTTTCGAAGCTCAACTTTTCCTCTCTACGACTCAAATTTACCTTAGTCAACAATAACATTATGTTCACATTTTCACCAATTTTCAATTTGCTTATAATTTCCCACCACCTCCCTCATCGACTCGATCACCATTTTAAAATCTACCAAAACTATAACATGTTACGTACTCAATGCCTAATTAGCGATATCCACTCAATGATTCATGTTATTTGGTAGGATATTTGATATGCGAAATGAGAATAAGGAGGTAAGGAAGCTTTGAGAGATGGTAAAAGAGGTATTTTAACCAGATGAACCATCCCCCTAGCTTGGAGTGTTAGATCCATTTGAATCCACTCATCTCATGCACACCTCATGCTACATGTGAGCAACTTTGTTTCAAAATATAATTGAGGAGCATTGATTCAAGGGCATAAAGATCGACAAATGTGATGATAATGTTGACTATGATTTTTTCGGAAACATTATGTTGTCTCTTAATGAAGATGATAAGTTGGATGAAGAAGACATAATCTTCATTATATGGGTAGAAAACATTCTTTTTTTTCTTTCTAATTTTTTTTTCATTAAATGTATATTTTATTAATATTGCTAAAATTTATCGACTTTGATGTGACCCTAATAATATGTGTCCAAATTTATTCTTTATATACCATATTTTTCTACTGTGTTTACCATTTTTAGGTATTAGATCAACACTTATATTATTAAAACATATAATAGTGTGATTGTAGTAAGCCCAAAAGGGACAAATCCATTAAAAAGTAGGAATTTTCAAGGTGACAATTATTAAGATAGATAAAATAATCAACAAACATTGCCTTAAACAAATTATGCAATGATGGTAATAATTAAGTCTTTTTTTCACCTCGTGAAGTTAAATCTCTTATCTATAAAGTTGGTGCAAAACCACTTGGCTTTATGCTTTGTGGTTATTGAATTCAACAACTACATTGATTATGAAATGGTATGTTAAGACCCCCAACATGTCCATGTCTCTACAGATTCCCTATCACAAGGATAAGTGAATTCACCTCATCATGGTATGGGCTCTAACCGTAAAAAAGACAAAGGGGCAACATTGTAAAATGTAATTGTTGACATTGAGAGTATTGAACAACAAGAACAAGTACTTTTATAGCTATCTTTAGAGTTCATTTCCTCAAGTATCTACGCATCGCACCCCCTTCCCCCTTAAGTGGTTAAAAAAAATGACATGTCATCCATATGTGGCTTATTGGAAGAAAGAAGAGGATCACATATGTTAATCCCTCCGATAGATTCCCCACCACGAGAATTCTCCTCCCTCGATCCCCTTCTTCATCACTCCTCTTCCCCTGTAATGCTTCACCTTCAATCCTTCAACTTTAACTTCTTCAACACCCCACTGTTTGTGTCTCCATTGCAAAAACACCTTAAAAATTTTATTGCAATTACAAAGCAAAGATTATATATGTAAACAAGATTTAGTTAGATGTTTTAATGTTTTGTGATTAACTAGTCTATATATAGAGCAAGAGATTGTTGGTTTTCTTCTTGTCTATATCTTTGAATGTTAGCATTTTAGTAGAAACACACAATCAAATTCCTTCTAAACCAACTCAAGGAATTCTTCTTCTTGTCTTACCTGTGGTGCCCCTAAGATTTCACCCTAAAATCTGGGGCTACCCCTTTTTAATTTTTGTGATCTTTTTTAAAGTAAAAGGCCATGTTTTTGTTTTGTTTGCTCATATTGAGGTATCTCCAGGAAGTCATAGAGCCACATTCACCAAATACCCACATGCTGAAGCTCACTCAATTCACTTCCGAAACCCAGTCTAGTTTTATAAAAGCACTTTTACTTTTTATATTTTAAAAAGTAAAAGTTCATTTAAAAATAGATTGAGCTGAAATTAAGAAATTTGGGTTATATAAAGCACTTCACCCCATCATTATTACCACATAGCATTCACCCGGGGAAGAATTTTTACAGACTATCTAATTGGAGAAGTTTTTTTTCGAGAAATTGCCCAGTAGCTTCTTTCGGGTATTTTGTTTTTATTTATTTCTTTTGTGTTTTGGTTTTTGGTCTTTCTCTATTTTTCATCTGCAATCCCCGTAGCCTAGTTATTTCTTCCTGCTAGACCTTTTCTTGGGCTTGGGGTTTTGAAAAGCTATCCAGTGTTTTTAATTGCAAATCAATTTGTCTGTCAAAGCTTGTATTTGAAGGTAACCGAGATCAAACAAGAGGAAAGCTCAGGATTTTTGCCTTGTCTGAGGTTTAATCCAGGTTGAATGATTAAACAGATCATGGATCTGGAAGAGTTTGTCTTCCTTTTGCAGAGCAGCCATGGCCAAGGAAGAAAAAGCAACATTCTGGAGGGTCATTCAAGGGGCAAAATCACTCGGAAATGCGTTAAGGATCAAAGCAAGTCTTCTAGTGCAAATCGTGGTTTTTCAATGCTAAGTCTTATGTTTTCCATGATGATATCCTCTTTTTGATTTCAACGCAAATACCAAGAAGAAATCATGGATTTTGAAGTGCTTGTTCATTCTATGAATATGAGAGCCAAATCATGGTTTTTCGAGTCCTGTGCAATAATCGCCTTGTTTTATCAAAATCCACATATTGAAGCTTAGTCATGGATTTTGGCTGCCTTCCTCCTAAATTTCCACACCATTTTTAAAAGGAAATTTCACCTTTGTAATCTGATTTCCTTCTCTAAAATTCAAGTTGTATTCCTTTCTAATTTCCATGCAATTCTCCTAGTACAAGTCGTGGAAATACAAGCTGCCCTCCATCTTCAATTTCCACAAAATTTTTAAAATAAGTTTCACTTGTGCAAGTCATGGATATACAAGCTTCCCTCCATATTCAATTTCCATGACAGCTTTTAAGTGAAAATCAACGTAACCTTGTGTGATTTAAAGCAAAAGTCACTTAACCAAGTTGTGGTATTTAGTTGCCTTCCACCTCTAATTTCCACACTGCCTTGTCTTATCAATTTCCACACAAATATTAGGAGTTTGCAAGCTAAGTCGTGGATTTTGAGCTGCCCTTTCACTCCAATTTTTATGCAAATATTAAAAGGAGAAATTGCAAGTCATGGTTTTTGAATGCTTTATCCTCTAATTGCAAGTTGCCTTCCTCCTTCAATTTTAACACAACTTTTTAAAGGAGAGTTCACTTAAGTTGTCGTGAATAATCATTGTCTTGTCTTCCAATTAAAAGTAGTTGCCCTTCCACTTCAAAATCCACACAACTATCTTCTAAATTGCAAGTATCCACTCTGAAAGCCCAAACGCAACCCATGTGGAAAATATTCATAAATTGCATGCAAGGTCTCCCAGTTAATCCCTCTCAAAGCTCATGCATGTTATTCCCAATCTCCTAGTTGAGCCCATGTTGAGCCTACTTCTCTTTGCTTTCATCCAAGTAATTCCTAGAGTTCAAGGCTGCCCATATGCAATAAAAAATAAAAGGGGATGAGTTGAATGTTTGTCTGAATTCTTTCCGGACAATTCACTTGTGCACATACTTGAGAAGAACTGCAAAAGCTTCAAGGACAAGAGGTGAAGACAGGACAGAGGCAACATCCACAAGCAAATCACAGTTAGCTGCTCAGGGGGAAATAGATGGAATCATTATTCCTCTCACGGGTTCCTCTCACGGGTAATCCAGTTGAGAAGTTGATAAAATCTACAGTGATGCCAGACCCAGTTTGATGAGAGTCAAAGGAAAGGATTCAACAACATATGGGAGAAAGAGTTTCTCAGATTCAAGGCAGAGATATCATTCATATCATTCATGAGGCGGAAGTACAATACATGTTGGATCAACATACAAAGTATGGAAGGAGAGCAAGGTTGTGAGTGTTACTGACCTTCTAATTTCTTCTCCTATTTCTCTTATTTTCTTTGACAAAGTAATTGAGTAATCAATTAAATTTTAAAACTTAGGTAATTGGTTTAAAATCCGTTACTTCAAGTTACTAGAAAAATTCAATTACTTGGGAATAGGTGGCAGTAAATCTGTGGTATTGATTTAGTATTTAGTTGTAAATCATTCATGTCATGCAAAGAGGAATTCTAGGAGGAAGATTGCTAACTGATTTCCTTTCTTATAGCTTCCACATGCAGGAATTCATTGAAAGTTACCTATTTGTATTTTCCCTCTATGCACTATAAATAGAGGAAGAACCTAAAAAGATCACAACTTGTTCATCAAAACTTGTTTAGCAGAGGCTTTTGTAACTAGAGCATTCTTGAGTTTTTAGACTTTGTGTTGGAACCCTTGATGTGATTTCTGTGAAAGCTGGGGATTGAATAAAAGGTGGATTTCTAGAGAACTTTGTGTCTACAATGCTTTGTTGAGTACTTCTATTCAAAGGTTTTAGATAAACTTTGTGTTATCTTAGATCTAGGTTAGAAGTTATTTCTTTCCTCTTTGCTGAATGTTGTGATTTATCTGTTTATTTAATTTGTGTGGATGAGACCAACTCTGATAACTATTGGTTGAGTCAACACATCTTCCTTTCTTCTTTCCCTACTTCTATTTTCCCCTTCTGCAAATATCCCATCACAACTGCCTACCTACTTCCAAATTACCCAATTGTGGTTCACGAGTTGAGGGAATTAAAGTAAAACCCCTGAAAGTAGTTATTAGGATTCACCCCTGCAAAATAGATAAACATATTACATGGGAGCTTCACCGTTAAATGAAGGAGATTTATCTCATGACTTCCTAGGTTTTACGTTGTGCATAAAATCTAGCCAACATACCATATTAGTAGTTTGTGGTTACTGATAAGGAACAATCATGTTTGTATCTCTATATATCAAATCTCTTCTTATTCTTATATCTTATTTTTTTGAGGCATAGTTATGACTTTAGACTCTTATGACTAAAATTTACACAAGCAATTTACACAACTAATAATACAACTTCAATTGAAACTTTAGTACCATATAAACTACTCATATTCCTAATTACATTTCAGGTGTTAGTAGTGTGCACTAATACTCATCTTAGTGGTGTAGATTTTGATAATGACTTCATTAAAAAAATTATAGTTAAAGCGAGTTGAAGGGACACATTCCCTATTTACATGCAGAGGCCAAGCCTTGAGAATTCTTTAAGAAGGGAATCAATCCCCCAACTCCATTGAGACAACAAAACACACTACTAGGGATGCCTAACCCACATTTTCCTCTTGTTCTAGTTCCACCTTCACCATATATTGGCAGCTTCAACATTTGCCCAACCCAATCAAAGGAAATCATAAGCTCCCCCCATGACCTCCCTCAACTCGGCCCACCCAGTCGGGACTGGTTCCAATGGAGCACTGAGGGCCTGCACATTCGGGAGCATGAAGCAGACGCGGTTTATAACATGATCCCAAGCATACAACACCAACCGCTCAAAGAAATGCCATCGAATGTCAAACCTCTTCTCAAGCTCTTTGAAAACACCCACATCCACCCCAGATGCATGCCAAAGGTGAATCCTCCATAGCCTAGAATGCCAAACTACAATTCGCCACTTCAGAGGCCAAATTTCCATAGAACGCAGGTCGAAGCCAATGTAGAGCCAAATTTACCACGTCTGATTTTGAAGGCCGATAATCAACAAATTTTCCACAAACACAGAGGTGACGCCACTGTTGACATGTGGCCATCCTTCCATAGACAGAAAAACACCCCCAAAATGGCTTTGATGGCTTCTAGCTCTTCCACACAGGTAATCAGAAAAATCCACTTCAACCAGTTATCCGTGATCCTGGATCAAATGCCATCTCCCTCAATTCGCAGCTCAAGGCTATACGTGGAAGACGCGGGGCAGCCATAAGCAGAAAAAGAAAAAGAAGCAAGGAGAGACCCTTAACGCCCGCCTTAAATAGGCATAACCCTCACACAAGTGCACAATCATGACGATGGATTCACTTAAGGCCGCATCACGTGAAATCATTAACTCTAGTCCTTCCCACACTTTGGCATTGAAGGCCACTTTCTCCAATTGTACTTGTTCGATCCCGCATTCACCAACCTATCTACGCAATGATTACATTCCCAAAACACATGCTTAATGTTCTAGGTATTAAATTTCTTGAGTTTCCAAAGGATATAAGTCCAATTTCCAAGACAGAGCTTTCTTCTTAATGATTGCATTCACAATTACTAACGAGTCCCCTTCTATCTCCAATTTATCCACTTTCAGGAGGTAACCAAGTCAAGGCCCTTGCTTAGAGCCTGTAATTCTGTTGAATTACAAGTACCATCCCGAAGCTTGAAGGAAGCCACCCAACCACAAGGCCCCTTTCGTTTCTCACAATGCATCCACCACCCCCGAGGTGCCCTGGATTTCCCCTGGCCGCTCCGTCAAAATTGAGCTTGTGGAACCCTGGGCGGGGGGATACCACTTAGCCAACCTTGAAGTGAGGCTGAAGGAATCGCAGGACGCTGGGCCCCCCCCGGGTTTAACAATTTTAGGCCACCGACTTCTCTAGCTCTCGGTCAAAATTAGAAAAGTGTTGAAAGTGGGACCAATTAGAAGAGACCGCCTCAGAGATAGCCCATTCTAGCCTGAGAATAACCCATTCCACTAGATTCTTTTCCTCTCGGAAGATTCTCTTGTTTCGCTCCCACCAAATATGCCAGAGGAGAAGAACAATACTACACAACCAAATAGAGAGAGAGAGCCATGATGCAAATTGATTGGCCATGCCAAAATGGCCTCAGGAAGGGAAGAAGGTTGAACCCAAGGTAGATTGAGCCTGGACACACAACCAGTTCCAACATTCCGCTTGCAAAGGGGCAATGCAACAATAGATGGTCCCGATCCTCCTCATGCTTCTCACATAGAAAGAAAATCGAGGGCCCATGAATCCCATATCTTTTCCTTCTTTCCTGAGTGAGGATTTTGCCTTTAAAGGCCATCCAGCAAAAAGGCCAGCTTTAGGAGGACAAGAGGAGGACCAACAAGCATTCCAAATCTGATTCTCCGCTCCATCTCTGCATGTAATAACTTGTAACCACAATTTGGGAGTATCTCCCAGAAGAGGCCGTAGTCCAAACAATTTCATCCTTTCCCCCAGAAAGCATGATCTTCCGCTCCTACATGACCGAATGAAACTATCTTTAGCTTCCACTGAGATGTCCAAGTGATCGATACTTTTCCATTCCATCAAAGCAGGGGTATTTTCTGGAGCCTACCCATAATTAGATACATATGGACCCCATTCTTCCACCAAAAGTCTCTTAATTTCCCCAAACTCAGGATTATCCCCAAGCACAGGAAAACCATTCCAAGGATCATCCTAGAATAGCACCCTGTCACCTTTTTCAATTTTCTAGGCCGCATTATATAGAAATACCTCTCTGCATTCCACCAAGAAATTCCAAATGTGGGAACCACGAGGGGGGTTAGCTATTCGAGAATAGATTTAGGAAGATGGGCACCCAGATATTTCTTTTCCACCACCTAACTGCAAAGACTAAGCGGTTTCGAGAGGAGATTCCAGACTAGCTTGGCGCCTAGGGCCAGATTTTGTAGGCCCAAATTAAGGATGTCCTCCACCCAACTCTTTGGGTTTAGAAAAGTTTCCCAACTAATCAAAGGAATTTTTCTTTCCTCAGATGATCCTTGCCATAGGAACTTTCTCATAATCCCAATTAGCTTCTGCTAGAACACCTTTGGGGATTTTAAGAATGGAAAGCATATATAGAGGGGAGGCACTAGAACATATTTGATGAGTACCAATCTCCCTGCCAGTGATAACCACTTCCCCTTCCAAGAATTAAGCTTCGAATTAACCAAAGAAAGGAGATCATTCCACAGAGAAGCCCTGCCCGAGCCACCAAATAGGGGGACACCAAGATATTTGACTGAAGGGAGCCTTTTTTAAAGCCAAAAATTCTCAAAATTCTAGCCTCCAAAAGAGGGGGAACATTAAAGAAGAAGATGGAGGATTTAATAAGGCTAACCTCTTGACCAATAACAACCACATACGCATCCAACATCCCCTTCAGCTCTTTGGCCTCTGAATACTGGCTTTACCAAACAAGAAGGTGTCATCCACAAATTGCTGATGTGAAATAGGATTCACCCCTCCGTTATTTTCAGGCCCTGCAATTTACCCTCCCGAATTCGATTGCAAATGGCCCTACCTAGAGAATTTGCCACTAGAATAAATAAAAAGGAGGACAGAGGGTCCCCCTGCCTTAATCCCCATTGCCTTCAAAGAAACCTTCCGCATTACCATTGATCAAAACAGAGAAAGAAGGACCAAAAATGCAGCTATACACCCAGTTACAAAACTGATCCGAAAAACCAAACTTCCTAAGCACCCTAATAAGAAAATGCCAATTGATCTTATCATATGCCTTGCTGATATCCAATTTTAACAGCATACCCAGAGTTTTATTGCTAGAAAGAGAATGAATAAGCTCATGGGAAAGAAAAATACCATCGAAAATTGACCTCCCGAGCACAAACCCAGTTTGTTCCTGAGAAACAAGAGGATCCAACACACCTTTAAGCCTGGAAGCAATGGATTTTGAGATGATTTTGTAAGATGTATTACACAGGAAACATGCCTAAAATCCACAAATGAAGAAGGCTGAGACATTTTCGGAAAAATACTTATAAAGGAGCAATTTAGAGATTTAAGCATTGATCTAGACCTTTGGGATTCCTCCATAGCCACCCACACATCATAACCAACAATGCTCCAGAACTTCTGAAAGAAATCCACCTGAAAGCCATTCGGGCCCAACGCTTTATTCTTGGCCATAGAAAACACCACTTTCTCCACTTCACCCATGGAAAAAGGCTTAAGAAGGGCCTCATTTTGAGCATCAGAGATCAACGACGGATATTATCCAGAAAAGAGGATTTCTCTTCTTCAAAGGATGTAATATCGACCTAAAAGGGAGGTGAAGAACTGAACCCCTTCATCTGAAATCTACTTCTGATCAGAGAGGACCACACCTTCACTATTCTAGATTTCAGAGATGAAATTCGAGCACCTCCTAGCTTTGACCACCGAATGAAAGAATTTGGAATTCTGTCTCCTCCCTTAAGCCATTGCTCTCTCGATTTTTGCTTCTAGTATTCTTCCTCTCTCAGGAGAAGCTCACCGAGCTCGGCCAAAAGAGATTTCTCCTACAGAAACTCCTCCTCCCCCATTCTGGAAACAATTTTTTCTCATTCAGAGCTTTCAAGTCAGCTTCCACTCTAGCCTTTTCTTGGAAAATATTCTTAAAGCAGTACTTATTCCAATTCCTCAGGTCCCCTTTGAGAAATTTGAGTTTTTGAGCAAGCACAAACATCTTTGTTCCTTCAATCTTATAGGAATTCCACCACTTTGCTTGATATTATTTTCCAGAGAAGCATCCCTCAACCACATAAGTTCAAACTTAAAAGGGGATTTACGAGGAGAAAAATCGATATTAACCGAGAGGGATACCAGAAAGTGATCTGAACCAGACCAGGGAAAAACCGAGCACTCTAAAACAACATTATTAAGAGACCAATGGGGCCAGCTAAGAACCTATCTAACCTCTCGGCAATATTACTGAAACCCCTTCTACGATTGCTCCAGTGAACCACCCCTATTTGGGCTCAATATCAAGAAGAGAGTTATCATTAATGAAGGAACAAAAATCTACCTGGGACTGCAGATTCCTTTTAAGACCACCTTTCTTATCCTTCTCCGAGGTAATAACATTGAAGTCTCCCCAAGAAGGAGAAGATGTTCCTCCAAAGGAAGCAAATACCTGGAGATATCCTGCCACACTTCTCTTTTTCCAATGATGCTATTTGGACCATACACATTGAAGAGGTAGAAGACCGATTGAGAACGCTTAGAAAGACACGCCTAACTGCCAACTAAAATTCTGGGAGATAAGATCAACCCGCACTGGTCCTCCTTCCACAAGAAACCCAAACCCCAAGGCACCAACGACATCCGAAAAAAAAATACTTCCAACCCTTAACAAAATTTCCCCATAGCTCAGCCACCTCCCAACAACCATCTTGGTTTCTTGAAGCAACACCACGCACGCCTCCGAAGAAAATAGATAACGCTTGAACAAGTGTTCATTGCTTGTCAGGGGTATTAAGACCCTTGACATTCCAAGAGAGGATCTTCATTTAGGGAGGGAAGGGCATTTGCCTTCCGGACACAACTTTGGAAAAATTTAGAACACTCTGTTTCCCCGCATCCACTTCCTTCTGGGCCATCTCCTGCTTAGATTTTTACCTCTCCTACTTGCAGCCACAATTGGCCTCCTTCAAACCCTCTTGCACTGTACGCCACTAATTTTGAAGGAACCAAAGCTAGTACCAACATATCAGGCTCAATTTCCCATCCTCCAAAATGCCACCACCTAAAAGGGACTGAAGCATTTTAGCCTCAACTTTATCCGAAAGCCAAATTTGAAGCAATTCAGAGATTCCACTTGCCCTTTCTCAAACCCTTCTTTGATCAGGGACATCAGTTCCCCTGAAATTCTTATGCACCTCTTCTGTTTCCTTCAACAAAGAGAGAGGGGATAAATCCCCTACCAAAGGGGCTTCCAATCCTCTCGCAATCTCCAGAGAAGAAATTGACAGACCCTGACCCAGAGAAGGATCGGTTCCAAGCAACAAACAATCCTCCTTCGAAGCCGCCATCTGTAGACCCACCTCCTTGGAACCCTTTGCCAATTTCATAGTGCAGACCTTACTCAAATGCCCCAACTTCCCGCAATAAAGCACTTCACATTCAGACCCTCATACTCGATGGTGAAGCACTTAGGGCCGAATTTAGTTTGGAGGCACAAAGATATCGAAAAGGGGCAGTCAAGTCCATATCCACACAGAGACACACCATGATTTCCTCCAAAAATTCAAGGAAGGGTTTTGAATGGGCACAAAGACACCCAAAGAGTTCGCAATAGGCTTTAGGATAGACCATTTTCAGAATTCAGAGGACAAGCCATGTATGCTTAACCATAATGGGGCCCGAGAGATTTTTTCCTTCCAGGGGTCAAATTTGGAGACCAGGGGGAAAAAGTACAAGTTGGAAGAATTCATGAACCAGGGGCCTCCTTTATAAACTTGATCCAACAGATCGGGGGAAGGAAAACATACCTGGAAGAAACCATTGGCAAGGAAGCTGACCCTAGGTTTAGCTTTATTGCCCCAGAACCATGCTACCAAGCTCAAAATCCTTCCCCGAGAGAAGCGCCCTCCAAAAACTTGCAACAAATCACCCGTTTCACCGAGAATCCAAAAGCCTTCCTTAGGTAGTGGGAAGAGAAAGTCAAGACTCTCCGTGATGATTTTAAAATCGATTCCCTCGACCTTGAATTCCTCCGAACACTGTAGCCCAAAACACTCCATTGGAATTGGATTGGTAGGGGCCTCTTAAGACACTCCATCAAGGGGCTTGGCCAACACCAGACTTTTCTCCGTAGCCATGTTATCCAACACCAATTCTCCTAACAAAGAAAACATAGATTTAACAACTAAGCTAGCACCGAACTTTTTGCCAATTCGAGACATCTTATTATCTCCACCTCGATTTCCCGAGCTTGACCCCGATAGCCTTCACCCCTATTGCTGCCCACAGAATCTTGTTCGCACTGTGAGGACCCCAAGTGCTTCAGCGTGAAAGCCCCAACACCTTTACCACCTTATTTTTTAAAAATTCAAACTTTTCGCCCTTTTTGCAATTTTCACTATTTTCATTTTTACGGCTCTCCATCCTCCTCCCAATGATAATTAATTCAATTTAGGGTTTCCCTATTTCCTATAATACTTATAATGACTTCATTGATTATTGTACTTACTCAATGATTTTAGAACATCTTAATTGTTGATTTGTGTATTTGCGATAAAGGATGAAAAAGTCAAGGATGTTCATCGATATAATGTAGGACAACACATCGAGCTTAGAAGACCTAGTGTTAGATAACACATCAATGAAAATTATTTTTATGCGGTTGTTTGTCGATGTCATTTCTAAGACAATGGAGAACTTTAATTTCTTGTGTATGCGTGAGAAGAGTACACAAAAATGGGAAGGCCTTTTGTTGGCTAGATTTTTTGCACAGCTGAAAACCTAGGTAGTCATGAGATAAATCTCCCTCATTTACCAGTGAGGCTCCCGTGTAAGATTTTTTCAATTATATTTCCTAATATCTATCTGTTGGTTTTACTTTAATTGCGTAGCTCATGCACCATAGCTAGGCAATTTTGCAACAAGTAAGTAGTTGTAAGAAATGAATATATGTAGAGGAGGGGAAATAATTAAATACGAGAAGAAAGGAAAGAAGATGTGCAATCTAACCAATAGTTTGCAGAGTTGGTCACATGCACATGGACAAAACAAATAGATATTGAAATACATAATTTAAAGCAAAGGAAAGTTTCAGATCCAGATCTAAGATAACACAAAGTTTATGCAAAGATCTATACAGAAACAAGAAACAAATGCACCGTTGACACAAAGTTCTCCGGAAATATGCCTCCTTTCAATTCCTTAGCTTTTAGAAAAATATCAAGGGTTTCAGCTCAAAGTCTGGAACACAAGAATGCTGATTACAAATTCTAATCCTTTAACCCATAGGTTCTTCCTCTATTTATAGTGTATAGAGGGCAATTACAAATAAGAAGCTTTAAATGAATTCTGGCATGTCTTTGAAGCTATGAAAAGGGAAACAACTGGCAATCTTCCTCCTGGAATTCCTCTTTGCATGACATGCATGATTTATAACTGAAAAATAGAACCTTCTATTTTGCATGTCTGCCACCTATTTCCAAGTAATTAAATTCTTCAAGTAACGACTTTTAAACCAATCACTTAAGTTTTATAATTTAATTGATTGGTCAATTACTTTGTCGAGAGAAAATAAAAGAAAGAGGAAAAGAAATAAGAAGAAAGCTGCAACCCTCCTAGTCTTGTTCTTCTTCCATATTCTGCATGTGGTTGACTCTTTTGCCTTTGATTCTCACCAAATTGGATTTGGAAGCTATGCATGATTGTGATTTGCTTGCAGGTATTGCCTTTGACCTGTCTTCCCTTCTATCCTTGAAGATTTTGCAATTCTTCTTGATCAAGACATGCTCCAAAGGTCTGATGTTTGTCACGTAAATAATTCGGAAAAAACTTATCATTTTTATTTTTAATTGCATATGAGCAATTTTAAATTCTGAAAGCACTCTGGGTGAATGCAAATACAAGTAAATTCAATGAAGGCTTCAACTGGAAGATTGGGAGCACATGCACAAGATCCTGGAAGGAATTTTCCATGCACTGACTTCTACACTGTCAAGTAGAAACAAGAGGATGAATTTTTTTTAAGCCTTTGCAATTATGAGATTTGGATCTGTTAATTAAATCGGTGATAGGTTTAGGGCCTATGTCTGTATCATTGAATTCAACAAATTTGGAAGCTATGCATGATTATGTTGATCTTTCTCTTTCATCATGCTTCAACATGGTTGGAACAATCTTTGTTTGAGCTCTTTTTCTTTTAATTCTGCCAGAATCCCTTGCAATTGGATCCATTTGTGTAGATCTGGCAACTTCTTCAGATTCGAAAGATATATTCAATGTACCTGACATTGATTTGAGCACCTGTGATGAATACTTGTAATTTTATTCAGACAAAGATGGAGTCCATGACACAAATACTTGATTTTTATCACCAAAATCTGCATATAAAGCCTGCTGCCCTAAAATTTGAGGTTTTGCTTGCATGCAAAGCAAGCAAAAATATTATTTAATTCACCCAGGCACATATACCAACATGCAGATGCTCAGAATGACCAAAATTAGGCTATTCCAACCCTAGGCACCAAAACTGGAAGCTTCCCGGCAGTGGAAAATAAACTTTAATGCAAAATCCTCCTTTTGGCGCCAAAACCTGTCTGGGCTGCAATCCTCATCAAAAAGAATTAATTGTCTCTCCCTTATGGCGTCCCATGCTTATATAACCTCCAGCATGCTATTTTTAATAATTGTCTCTTCCTATTTCTGGCAATTTAATTAATAGCCATGTTTATTCATCCAATTTGGGCGCCCAAGTCTGCATGCTTTGTTGATTGTTTTTTAAATAATTTATTTTATTTATTTTTAGCATGTATCCTTGAATTCTCCTTAGCTCTTCCACTTGTTCTATTTATGGTGCACAAATTGGGTGAATAAACCATTAATAAATATTATTAAATGCATTGTTATTCACCCAAGGTGGGTCGCACTTTTTGGCAAGAGGAATTGCTAAAAATAAGAAGTCAACTTGATGGGAATTTCTACCCTGCACTGCAGCTCCAAAAATCCCCTCTTCCACTTAAGTGATTTGACTTTCATAATGAGAATTTTTACCTTGCAAGGCAGGTAAGAAATTCCTACTTAGTGCTTTAAGTGATTTTTCTTTTATAATGAGAATTTTTACCCTACAAGGTAGGTAAGAAATTCCCGTCTGCCTATCCACCTCTAATATTCCCATTGCAACTTAAGTGACTTTGACTTCATGGGAAAAATTATTCTGCATGCGGGTAAGAAATTCCCTGCTTGCACACGCCAAAATTTCCATTGGCAGCTTAAAATTTTCCTTCCAAAAAGTGTGACTTGCATGAAAGATATCTCTTTTCCAAAAGTGTGACTTGCATTGTGACTTCCGCCTTTAAAATTGCGTGAGAATTCATCACTTAGGGCAATGTGAAAAATTGACGCGGAAGGTAGCCTTGAAAATCAAGTACTCGACATAAAAACAACATTTCTTTCCTTTTTGGATTTTTGGATTTTGGAAAGGGTCTCGAGAAGATGTAGCAACAAAAACTTGCATGTGCCATAACTTTCATTCTGTGGCTCCGTTTTAGGTGTCGTTTTCTCTAAAAGTGCATATCTTCTCGAGCTCTACGCATCGATGGCAATATTTTTCTTGTTTTCATAAAATCTATTTTTGCACCTTTTTGACCAAACAACTTCTTGCAATCTTTTGAAAGAATCCCGCTTTGATCGCCTGAGTAGAGATTAATCTTGGATAGCTTTTTCAAAACCCTAGGCCCGAGGAAAGATCCAGCAAGAAGAATGAATAGGCTACGAGGAATTTCTGGAAAAACAAACCAAAACACAGAGAAGAATAAAATAAAACAAAACAAAATAATCATGGGTAATTGTTTGAAAAATTCCTCTAATTAGCCGATCTGTAGAAAATTCTTCCCCTCGTGAATGTTCAGTGCTAATAATGATGGGGTGAAGTACTTTAAATAACCTAAATCCTCCGATTTTAGTTCAATCTATTTTTAAAAGAACTTTATTTATGTAATAAATAAATAAATAGAATTCTCTCGAGACAAAACTTGCAAAGGGATAGGGTGAGTTTTAACATATGGGTATTTGTCAAATTTAACTTTTATGGCTCTCTGGGTTACCTTAGAGCAATGCAAACAACTACAGACAAAACAAACACCAAATGACCCGTTACTTTGAAAGAATGTTTTTAAAAAAATGGGTAGTCCCAAATTTCAGTGGTGAAATCTAGTGACACCACCTTTGCAATTGAAGGTTTTACCATTGACATGAAACTTGTGATGAGTTCATTTTTGAGCCAAATTTGCACAAGAAGAACTTTTAAAAGAAATGTACGGGCATTTCAACCCTTAAACACTTTTTCCAATTTTCTATTATAATCAAACTTGAAAAATATATGTTTCGGTTACTTTTTAACATACCTTTTCATACACGTCTTCTTGGTAATTGTTCATACATGGATTAATTCGCCATACACGCTTCTCGGGCGTGAGGAACATGAGGAATAGGAGGATCGATTCGCTGCAAGGAACACATAACTGCCTTCATCTCGCTCCAGATCCAGATCGGGTATTCAAAACGCTCCAGATCCGTTTGCTCAACTGCTCTAGATCGGGTATTCAAACCGCTCCAGATCCGCTTGCTGTCAACAATCCCAAACCATCACTCCAGATCCATTTGATACAGAAAGCTGTTCGTAGTTCTTTCTCCTTCTCCTCAACCATTGCTCCAGATCCGTTTGCTGTCAACAACCCCAATCACAAGTGCGAGGGAAGCAAGGCCGCCATTGAAGCAAGACTAAGTCGTGGACAACGATTTGTTGAAGGGAGTCTTTCAGATTATCATTGGAACCCTCCGCAGTCTAAGTCTCACGAAATCATTGGAACCCTCCGCAATCACACGGGGAGATTATCAGGATCTCGTCTCGTCTGCAGATTATCAGATTATCAGGATCTCTCTTGCGACTGCTCCTGCGACCTGCGCCTCAGAGGTAAGTGGGGCTAGTGCGGCTACTCCTACGCCGGTGAGTGGATTCTTTTCCAAGCATTCTTGTGGCGGCTCCCGTGCTCTCGTGCTCGCACCTCAGATGTAAGTGCGGCTGCCCTGCATGGCTGCGCACCGTGCTAGTTGCACTACGCTGCGCTTACAACCTGCACTGCAATCGCACTCGCGCACTGCTGCACCTACACTGCACTGCGCTGCGCCTCGAGGCGAGAGAGTTTGATCTGGGCAAGCTTGGGAGGGCAAGTGGTGGACTCAATCGACACGCATGGCGAGGGCAGAGACAACGATTGCGAGAGAAGGCGAGACAACGAGGATAGACAACGGGTTAGCGAGCAGGGTTGATTATCACGTGGAGACAACACAAACAAGGTGCAGACAGTGGGGTCAGCACAGACTGAAGGGCAGACAGGAGGGCCCGGGTCAGAGAGGCAACCGGGAGTGGATTCTTCTCCAAGGGCTCAAACCAACACGCTCAGTCTAAACAAGTCAAGCAAACCATGGTTAAACATGAGTTTCCCAACGACAACCCAAACAAAGAGATACAGAAGTACATTGGTCCAGTCACATATTTAGCAGAAGCACACAGAAATGCAGGAAATACAGGAAACTCTCAAAAGCATACACTGGGGACAGGGAACAAGCTAGTTTTTGTGAATGCAAAACAATATAAGGGAATTTTGTGGCGCAGACAAGCCAAAAAGTTAAGGCAAACCCAGAAGAAAAATCTAACTTTGATTCTACCTAAAACGACAAACAACAAAGGTACTTTTGTCTTCAAGGATCAACTTATTCAAGGAAAGCAAATAGTGCATAAGGAAGGGAGAGAGGCTACAAAGCTGAACAAATCAGAAAATTTTGCAAAAACCAGCGAGGAACGAGAGGAGGTGATGCAAGACCCCAAACAACTATATAGTCCTTCATCTACGCCTCTGCTTTGGTCTTCCGCACTGTATGTAACTGAACTCATGAGCATGAAAGAGAGACTGGGACTCTTAGAAAATCAGATGTTACAAGCAGACATTGAAAGAAGAAAATGTGCAGAACATAGACACAAGCTAGAAGGGGAAAATAAAGATCTCAAAGAGCAGGTTCTAACTCTACAACACCTCATGGAAAGAGGACAACAAGAGTTAGTTGCTTTAAAACATGACATAGGTCAGCTGAAAGCAGCGGGAGAAAAAAACACTGAAACGGCAAAAGGAAAGGAAACAACACAAGTAAAGGAATTTCAAGAAACAATCAAAAACTTGGAAATAAAAGAAAATCAACTAAAAGATCAGATAGAGGAGGTCAAAACATGGTCACAATTGGTCAGCAGATCAACAAGCGAACAAAGGCAAGCCTTAGAGAAACATGTCAAATTTCAGATAAAAGAAGAAAAAGATCAGCAGGACAAAGCGTTAAATTTTATTATCAAAGGTTTGAGAGATTTTGGTGAAAGAGAGAGAACTGACATATTGACAAGGGATTTTCTTAAAGATCAGTTGAAATGGACAGGATATATACAACAAGCTAATAGGATTGGCAAGGGAATAGAAGGAGGAAGAGATCGACATGTGCGAGTGGTCATGAGAAATATAGAAGACAAGCAAGCTATTCTAAAAAGTAGGGGGCTTCTTCGAGGCACACATATATATCTAGACGAGGATTTGACATTCGCACAACAAGAAGATCGTAAGAAGGAATGGGAGAAAGTGAAAAAGGCAAGAGAGGCAGGAAAATGGGCACAATTAAGGAATGGTAAAGCTCAAATCAGCGAGTATTCAACAAACAAGAAATAGGAATTCGGGGCCCCACGGGATCCTATGCATATAGTAAGTTGGAATTGCAGGGGGTACCCGTGGAGAAGAGGACCTGGTTTGGGGCCCGTAGCAGAGGGGAAAGATATTATAATCCTTACGGAAACACATGAACATGATGGTTGCAGAGTTCCAGATTTTGAAGGATACAAGAAAATTTCAGTTTGGAATGAAGGGAATGAGACAGGGAAAGGGCATGGAGGAATCACAATTCTAATCAAGGATACATGGCTTGGGGTCGTTAAAGTGGAAAAAGAAGATGCAAATAAGCAATATATATGGCTGAAAATAGCGGATAACAAGACAACTATCAGATTGGTTGCTTGCTACTTTGCTCCGCAAAGATCAAAGACATATAAGAAAAGAAATTTAGATAGTGAGGACCCTTATGCTTCAATAAAAAAAGACATTTCTTTGTTTGGTGCTGACGGAGAAATTATTATGATGGGAGATTTTAATGCAAGAACGACAAATAATCAATCTCTTCAGTTGGACAACACCAAAGGTGACGATGGAAATCCACTTTGGCTTGATGAGGCAGATGACAAGTTTTGGGAAAGATTATCCCAAGATGGGAATGGAGGGGTGACGCTCTTCGGGGTTGAGCTCCTAGGTCTATGTAGCCTACACGACATGGTTATTTGTAATGGCATGAAGACTTGGCCTAGATCCGGAAATATCACTTGCAAAACGTACAATGGTCAAAGTGTTGTGGACTATGTTATCTGCACTCAAAGTTCTATTTGTAGACTGCTCGAGTTCGAAATTGGGGATTCTCCTATTGAGCTCAAATCTGATCATAAACCTCTCTTAATCAAACTTGCCACCAGTACAAATCAACAACAAGGAAACCAAGGCCATCACTTGCCAGAGTCATATCCAAAACAAGGCAAAATCATTTTGAATAAAGAAAATCAGGAAATCTTTTTGGCTGCCCTTGAGCAACAATTTCAATCGGCAAAAATTGATTTAAAGTGCAATACGATCAAGGGGGCAAGGGGGTGTGTTGGCAGTAATCTAATGATACCTTTAATTCACAAGGCTTTAGGTGCTTGCAAAAGATCTAAGCCCAGAAAGGGAGCTGCAAATACTTTTCCCACTAATCCATGGTATGATGAGGATTGTAAGGCTGCCAAGAGAACTATAAGAGAAAGTGGAGGGAATAAAATAAATAAAAAGAATTATAAGAGACTGGTTCAATACAAAAAAGAAACCTATGTGAATAGAAGGAGGTCGGAATTAATTGCTCTCGGAAAACACAATCCCAAAGGATTTTGGAGAGAGTTGCAACAAAAGAAAACACACATAGAAAACAATATCACAGAAGCACATTGGTTGGAATATGCGAAGCTTTTATATGAGCGGTCTCTTCAACAGGATAGCCCTCCCATCCTCCAGACTTCAGTCAAGCTATTCTCAGAAGACGACATCAAATACGGCATTCAAAAGCTAGCAAATGGAAAAGCACAAGATGTTGATGGGTTACAAGCTGAATTTTTAAAATGGGGGGTCGAGGTGCTTGCTCCACATATCAAAACAATCTTCAATAATGTAAATCAAGTAGGGTTCCCAATATAATGGACGACCAAAGGTGGTTATTCCTCTATTTAAAAGCGGGATGCCAATAACCCTTTTAACTACCGCACCATTATGATCAATCCTCTGTTTGGTAAGTTGTTTGGGGGCATGATAGAGTGCCGAATCAGCGGTGGGCAGAAAGAGAGGGTGAAAGAGCAAAAGGACAGCAAGCTTCCGACCTAAACATTCAAAACCATTGATCATTTCATAACTCTCGGGCATTTGATTGAAAAGGTTTGGGATTCTCAAGGTGAGGAAGCTTTTTGTTGTTTTGTTGACTTTAAAAAAGCATTTGACACGGTCCTCGTGACAAACTTTGAACGAGATGGAAGAACTTGAGATTCCAGATTTAGTTTAGAGCTCTGCAAAGTGCAACAGTGCTTTATGAGCGTGTCGAGCTAAAATCAGAACTAGAGAAGGCATGTCGGAATGTTTTGGTAGTGACATTGGTGTCAAGCAAGGCTGCCCTCTTTCTCCCACTTTGTTTGGTCTATACATCGACAAGCTTGAAGAATGGTTACACAATACCGAGGGAGGGGGTGTTCTGGGCCAGCGAAATACGTGGTGAAGTTTGCTCTTATATGCTGATGACCTTATCTTAATATCAACAACAGCTCAAGGTTTGAGAGAGCATCTAAAAGCTGTAGAACTCTTTTGCCAGGAAGTCGGGATGCAAGTGAACATTGACAAAACAAAAATCGTGATTTTTTCTCTAAAAAGGAAAGGGACGCATACTAACTTTCTTTTTGAAGGGAGGCCATTGGAAATTGTTACAGAATATAAATATCTGGGGATTGATTTTCACCACAAATTGAGCTGGGAAACATGCAGAGCAAAAAGAATTCAAGGAGGTTGGAAAGCATCATACTCGCTCCAAAATAGATGTAGGAAAGCTGAGCTTTGGGACTGGAATACTAAGAAAACCCTCTTTGGTCTGTTGGTCACTCCGGTGGCCCTTTATGGGTGTGAAGTCTGGGGAAGTAATATGTCAAAGCATGGGTGGAGACAGGTAGAAAGAATCCAAAAACATTTAATCACAAGCACTCTCAAGGTTAAATCAACGGTCCCTTATGAGATTTTACTGGCTGAAGCAGGTATGTTACCAATGGAAGCTTCGGCAATCACTCGGCTAATAAGCTATTTGAAAAAAGTGGAAAGCATGGACAATCATCGTTGGCCCAAAATGGTTATAGAGGATAACCTAGAGCGCAGAAAGAAAACTTGGATGAAGCAGAACACCAAATGGATGGAGAAGTGGGGCATCCACTTCCAGGAGTGCCCTAACAACAATAGGGAAATAAAAAACTATGTGGCGGAGAAGTTTAGGAACAGCATGTGGACAGAAAATATTGGTCGTAAGAAAGCGCACTATATCAAATATTTCAACCCCACTTGGGCTCATGATAACAAAGCTTATTTAAGGGCGGATATCAAAGGTAAGGCTAGGATTATTTTGGCTCAGTGAGGACCGGGTCACATCATCTTCGCTGTGAAACGGGCAGATGGACTATTCCCAAAGTAGAGTGGGAAAGGAGAACTTGTCTTTTCTGCAGTACAGGGGTTGTTGAAACAGAATGGCACTTCATCATGGAATGCTCAGCATATGATGACATCTGCTTCCAGTACGAAAATGACTTACAAGTGGACAACCTAGATGAGTTATTTGAGGAAGCAAAGCTTCAAAGGATTGCTAGTTTTGTGCTCAAGATTCACAGTAGGCGAGAGGATTTGGAAAAGAACTTGGTTTCAGCTTAATGTTTCTGCTTTTCTTGGTCCCTTTGACTCTTCAGTCACGTGGACGTCATTAAAATCTTTCATTTCATTTCATTTCATATGAAACCTCGTGAATATAATCAAACTGAAATCTCCTCACATACTATTGTGGCTTATGGTCTCTTACATTCCTTTCTCCTCCTCTTCCTAACACTTGAATTTGTTTTTGTTTTCCGTTCTTTTATTTTCTATGCATGCCTCAATACCCCTATTTTCTATTGCACTCGGACAGTATGTCTGAAGACAATGACCACCTACGAGAGCCGTTTGAAAGCAAAGCACACCAAAAAAGCAGATTAGAACCGTTGCAGATGAGATCCGTTGAAGGTAGAGACGTATAAATAGCCTTGCCTTCCCCTGACCCATCCCTTAGTCTTTTCATCTCATTTCATTCCATTGTTTTGATTGTTGTAACTTGTGGTGTGGCCACTCTGTACTGTGTTTGTGTAGTCCTATGTACCGTGCTTATGTACTGTCTGTGTTTTGTGAATGGAATGAGATGATACCATGGCATTGCATTGGGACAGGGAGGCTGAGTTTCCAGGAGGAGCGTTGCATTTCTTTGCACAAGTTTAGAGGAGAAGCCCTGTTCCATTTCTCAAAGGCCGGGTAACCTACTATGCACAGTTTTATTTCATTTGCTTGAAATGCAATGCATTCATTTCGTGTTCCATTATTGCCCGATTGATTTATAGTGACTTATTTTCAGTATATAATCAATAGTACAATCTGCAAATCGATTTGGTTTAACATCCCATGTTCAAGATCCCTGGAAACCCTTACAGTTTATTATAGAAGTTAACTCTGAGAAATTCTTCCTAGTGAATAAATATGTCAGAAATCAGATGGGTTTCAACACAGCAACCAATTTTATTACTCATATACAGCCAGACATGTTGAATTCCCACATACCAAAAACAGTGGTGGTATCACGAAGCCAAATACATGAGATGCCCTGTTTCAAATAGTGTATTTCATTTTTCGTCTTCCTTTGTCCCAAATTGGACTCTTATGCGTTCTTCTCGATATTCTGCTTCCATTGTTTTCCTAGAAATCGCTCCAATACTTTGTATGTCTTTGTAGTCTTTTAGAGAATCCAGCCTTGGGTTCATTTTCAGGAACTTGGAATCAACATTATTGAATGCATAATCTACCTTTACCTTCTGAAGGCCAATGTGAATCAGATGCCAATTTGAAAGTTAAAAGCTTGCAGCCTTTTTGGTAAAATTAGTACTTCTGGCCTCAACTTTTAGCACTGCCTCTAGGCAAAAATAATCTTAGAATCAGACGCTAGCGAGTTTTACACATTTCTTTTCTAACTCTGTATTTAGGCTTGTGATCAGTTGCACAAATTCATTAAGGTTCTTCGCATAGCTTCTTTTACAATATGGCATTCAATTCCTTGTTGCAAGTTTCCACTCTAAGTGTTCTAAGATTATCTAGTGTTATTCTAGGAGTTGTTTTGATGCATAGGCTTATGTCAAACAACAACCATTCAAACAGTTAGAACAATTACTTGAATTCATCATTCAAACCATACCAATTTTTAATCAAGCTTTCTCAAAGCCAAAAACTTGCTCTTTTACCCAAATAACTGATACAAGACTCAAGAATGAGCTACAGCAGTTTGAATTCATGATACTATCACGATCAAATGCTTGAAGAAGTATCAAACCTTCATTCTTACCCAAACTCACTCTAGACCTCACTTCTTCCTACTAGCCCTCCAAAATTGCATTTTTGAGCATAAAAGACACAAAACCATGATCCAAGCTTCACTGGTAAACTTTTCTAATACCCTTTAAGCCCATTAGAGAGCCTACAAAGTTTCATCACTCAACTCTTTACCAATTTTCTTTTATACTCCTTTTACCATTTTTGCACTAGGTTGCTTTCTAGCCCTAGTTTTGTACAAATCACTTGTGCCCAGAGAAAACTATAAATCTTCATGCAAAGGTGGAATATGTTCCAGATTCCCATTATCCCATTTGTGCTTTGTGCAAGATTTCAAGACCTAGTTCTCCTTATTTCATTCCCAACTCCACTTTTCTCCTATTCTAGGTCTCCTTTTAGGTCTTATTTCTTAGGGTTTGTCTCCTTGAAGTTTTTTTAATAACTCAGACTTCTTCTATCGCCTAAGTCTAACTTGGTTAAAGTCTTTTTACATCTCCTTACCCTTATTTCTTAATTCTTGTCATTTTTCCACCTTAGTTGCTCTTTAAGGCTTCCTTCCTTCTTAAGTCTTAACCATCTTCTCAACTCTGTTTTGCCTCAATTTCCAACTTACCTTGCCTTAGGGTTTGTACTTAACATGTCCTTTTGGTATACTTCTAGTTCTCCTCAAGTTTCCATACCTTTCTAGTTAGTACCACTGTGTATTGGGTTTTCAAAGGCTTCATACAAGGTTTTCTTGACTGAGACAGGGACAGCTACCAATGACTCTACACTCTTTAAAACCTCTAAATGATCTTCTCCACTGTTATAAAACATCAAGACACACAAAATCTATTCCCTTGTAGTCTTAACAATAATCTCCATCTTCATTTCCCTACATGAGAAGCACTGTAATTTTCAGTTTGACTGTCATAGCCTCATGAAGCTTGCAAATTAGTTCTTCTCCATCACTTGATACTCTTACGTTCAAACAACATCCCTAAACCCTTTTAAGAACCTCATCCATCTCATAAACTTATCCCAGCTTCACCAATCCACAAAACTCATGCATTGATATCTTCTCATACGATACACTCCTCCCAAGGCTTCCTAACTAAACATGCACAATCAGTAAGAGTTATCAAGTTTGTCTAACTTGTCTTCCTTGGGGGTTCTTCCTTTCTACCAAAGCCTTAGTACATGCTAAAGAAACATTTCCAATCTCGTTCTTGAACATCTTTCTTTACCTTGCCTTCATAAGATCTCTGAAACCCTCTCTTTGACATGACTGCCCTAACCTTTGACTCAAGGATTGTGTTTCAACAATCTTGGCTAGAGTCTTCTTCTCAAAGGTCTTGATCCTTCTTAAATGCCTCGCATTTACACCTTAAAAACCTTTTGAAACCTTCTTACCAAGTTTGAGCCTTCTTCTCAACCAAAATAACGTTATCATACACTTTGGTAGGCACGAGATAGGGTGTTATGTCCCCAGATCATGAGAAGCTAATAACCGTGACTTACTTGAATTGATTCTCATTGCAGACCGAAACACCTTCATAAAGACGTGATCCACACCTTTTGTTCACTAATGCATGTTGTGAAAGGTCTAAGGTTATCCTCCTAATCTCTCGGCAATTTTTTATTTATCTCAAAACTCTTTTCTTAGTGTCTCGGTGCTGAGACAGGGAGTTCTTGGCTATCTTACCTTAGGGTTCTCTTATACACTTTAGTAGGCACGAGACGGGGTGTTATGTCCCAGATTATGAGAAGCCAATAAGCTTGTGACTTTCTTGAATTGATTCTCATTGCACGAGACACCTTTATAGCACATGATCCACACCTTTTGAATGCATGTTGTGAAAGGTGTAGACACCCTAATTTCACATCTGTCTTAAATCAATTAATTCCCCACTCATTTCTTACAAAAATGCACTTGAATTAATCAAATATAATTTGATTAATTATCCTTTTTAAATCTAAAATAACCTAATCCTTACACATGTCATTATTCTCCATGTTTTTCTACTATTGAATTAAAAATTTAAAATTAAATTCTCACCCACTCTTCGTGGTCCCCATTCACTTAAATCCTCCACTTATGAATTAAAAATCCAATTCAAGTTTTCACCCATTCTTCATGGTCCCCACTCACCTAATCTTGCCCACATTTTCAAACCATGATTGCTTAAATTATTCTAAGTTAATCACTTCCCTAGGCTATAAATACAATCTTACCCCTCCCCTCTAAGACACGGAGAATACGTTTGAATGCCAATCCCTCGAGTTCTTGCATCCTTTGAGCAAGAACATCCCTCACCTCGTCTAATGCCCCGAATAGCCTCATTTTAAGCACCCAAATCCATAATCCTTTTCTCCATTTTGGTGCAAAATAAGTAGATATTGTTCTTTGGAAAGTCTTGCTGTTCAAGAAAACACCTACATATCACGCAATCGAGGCTCATCTATGTTTCCTTGCCATTCCGAGGTTTGCTACTGAAATCACGAAGAAGAAGGTATTATTGTTAGTGTTTTACTTTCTTGTTAGCGATGCATTTTCATAGTTCACATTCTCGTCCCATTAGGCATGCCGAATTTAAACTAGAAAAAAATACGATAAATAAGAAAGTAAAATACTAATAATAATACCTTCTCTTCGCGATTCGGTGAGTAAACCTCGAGAATAAGGAAATATGGATGAGCCTTTATCATGTGATACGAGGTGCTTTTCTCGAAACAGAGCAAGACCTTCTGCGCAACAAGATCTACTTACTTTTACAAAATGGAAAAAAAATTATGGATTTAGGAGGGTGCTTCAAGTTGAGGCTATTCGACATTAAGACGAGGTGGAGGGATGTTCTTTCGCTTCAAAGGATGCAAGAATTGACAGAGCATTCACATTTATTCTCCGTGTGTCTAGAGGGGAGGGGTAAGCATTGTATTTATAGTTTGGGAAGTGATTAACTTAGAGTAATTTAAGTAATCATGATTTGAAAATGTGAGCAAGATTAGTGAGGAACAAGAAGAATGGGTGAGGATTTGAATTAAATTTTTAATTCATAGCCAGTGGAGGATTTAGGTGAGTGGGGACCATGAAGAGTGGGTGAAGATTTGATTTTGAATTTTGAATTCAATAGTAGAAAAACATGGAGAATAATGACATGTGGTAAGGGATTAGGTTATTTTTAGATTTGAAAGAGATAATTAATTAAATTATATTTGATTCATTCAAGTGCATTTTGTGGGAAATGAGGTAGGAGAATTAATTTATTTAAGACATATTTGAAATTAGGGTGTCTACAAAAGGTCTAAGGTTATTCTCCTAATCTCTTGACAATTTTTAATTTATCTCGAACTCTTTTCTTGACTGTCTCGGTTCGAGACAGGGGAGTTCTGGGCTATCTTCCTCAATCCTCTTATCCAAGGTTTATCGCGACAATCAATAACTCAACCTCATTTCCGTTAAGCCTTGACACTACACTAATCTTCGATATGAGTTTTGGGTTACACAACTCAACATGCGAAAGGAATTTATTCTGAGCTTTTCCACTCGAGGTGCTTAGACACATCCACATGCAAGTCTCAGCAAAGCATAGTATCAAAACACCGATATTTCATGATCTAGAACTATTAAACACAACACTGCATCAACAAGTTTCTTTCACTATAACTCTTCTAACTTACACTCATTCCATAGTTCACTTACCTTTCATAAAGTTTTTTGTTTCCTTTAGCTTAAGATCGTATAGATTTGTTAATATCAGCCCATCAAACCACTTTCTTGCCTTCCAATGATCTCGTGCTTCCATATTACACCCGAGAAGCCACTTTTACAACATTCCCAATAAAGATTCTTTAGCCACTTCATAAGCATTTTATCCAAAATATCCGAAATACATAATCATATACAATTTTATCAAATGTAAAGAAGCTTTCATTAGATCATTCATGCAAATACCAAGCTCTAAGAGCCACCAGGGCTCTAAATCGAGAATACACCTTCCTTTCCTTCGTTACACACTCATGCCTCATAATCCATTCGAATAGTCTTCTTAGTAATGAAAAACTAAGAAGGTAGTTAGGGTTTTTAACCACTAACTCATGCTTCATAATCCATTCGAATACACTTCTTAGTAATGAAAGACTAAGAAGGTAGTTAGGGTTTTTAGCCACTAACTCATGCTTCATAATCCATTCGAATACACTTCTTAGTAATGAAAGACTAAGAAGGTAGTTAGGGTTTTTAGCCACTAACTCACCTAGGGATGGTCTAACCAAACGAGTTAACACCTAGGTGGAGTTGAGTAAGTCAAGTTAGGATGGAAAACATATCTCATGACCCCTTCCAATTCATTTATTGCACTTTTATGGTCTAACCAAACGAGTTAACACCTAGGTGGAGTTGAGTAAGTCAAGTTAGGATGGAAAACATATCTCATGACCCCCTTCTAATTCATTTATTGCACTTTTACTAACACCTAGGCTTATGAACTACAAACTAGAGAATTTGAAAATTCAAATTTGAGGTTTTGGAGGGAAACCTCTTATTACAAGAAAAATGAGTCCAAATGGACTAATTATATTACAAAACCTCCAAATGAACTCCACACACACCTAGAAAGCTAGAATACACCCAAAATTGTCTAACTACAAGGATGCTCCTGCATCACGTTTCAATTTAATACACTATTTTTCCATTTTTGCTGTAGATTCTTCGGGTTGGTTTTGGCTTTACGATTAATCACATCATTACGAAGCTATATGGGTTTGTACATTCTCGTGGTTGAACATAAATTCCAAGAACTTGTATGTACATCACAAAAACTGAGTTTTCAATTAAATGCAAAATTTGATGATGTTCTTTTCGATTGAATATTTCTAGAGCATCAACATAATAGAACTTTGCATTACTCACAAATTCACTTCTCTCTTAACAATTATTCTTCAAGGTGTTGTTTCAATTTTATACACTGGTCTTCCATTTTTGTCTTTAGGGCTACTGAGATGGTTTTCAGTTTCTGCCTCAATCACTTGATTGCAAGATATATGGGCTTGCAGATTCTCACAATCCAGCTTTAGATAGTCGAACATAACGTCCAAGAAATTGTATGTTCATCACATAACCCAAGTCTTCGATTAGATTCAAGATCCGATGTTGTGATTCGTGATCTAATGTTTCTACTACATCAACACTAACGAAATTTGCAATACATTGCAAAATTTATTTTCCCCTCCTAAGAGACAACTTTATCATCTGCTACTTCCCTCCAGCTTCCTCTTCATTTGCCATCCACAACGACCCCGGATGGAGACCCCTTCTTTGACCTTTATGCCGTATCTCAGTTCTTGGGCTCTGGGAGATCATCATCTTAGGGGACTTCAATGCCCGTACCAAAAACATGCAGATTTCGAGGCATGACAGGACCGACGATGTACTTTGCACCGCTGAGGTGGATCCAGAGTTGGTTGGTTTCAACGTGATTCTGAGGACACGACAGGGCCCCTGACATCCTATGGTCGACACTTTCTCCAATTAGGGGAATCTCATGACCTACTGATCCTGAATGGCATTCCTCGCTTTCCTAAATCCCGGTTCTTCACCTGCAGACCATTTTGTGGTGGGGCCAGTGTGGTTGATTACGTCATGACTACCCCGACTTGATTCCTTACATACACCACTTTTGTGTCTCCCCCATCCCTCTTGCTGACCATGCGACCCTCTCCTTTTCCCTCCAGGCTATCCTCCCCAGGACCCCACCCCCTCCCCTCCCCTTGCATATCACGTACTATTTGGAAATTTGACATAGGGGATCCCGACACCTTTTCCTCCTGCCTTCGTCTGCTTCTCCCCCATTCCCCACTTCACCTCACTCACCTCGGATCAGATGTTTAATACCCTCTCTGCGCTATTCTTGAGGCGCACGAGTTCCTTCCCCCACGTCACCCACTCCACCCTACGCCATGGTACATGCCTT
The DNA here is from genome assembly GCA_018340775.1 of Taxus wallichiana var. yunnanensis. Taxonomy (NCBI): domain Eukaryota; kingdom Viridiplantae; phylum Streptophyta; class Pinopsida; order Cupressales; family Taxaceae; genus Taxus; species Taxus wallichiana. The sequence continues at coordinate 477,674,017 of CM031243.1, read as the reverse complement.
ATGAACAAATGGTACGACGAGGAATGCAAAGCCTTCCATCGAAACTCGCTTTGCTTTCCTGCACGCCCTTCCCTCCTTCCCCTCGAAGTCAACCTATCGCCGTCTCCTTCGACATAAGAAACACACATTTATCTCTCATAGGTGTCGTGAGCTTCGTTTGTCACTTATCTACTCTCCTAAACTTTTCTGGCGCACCATTCTTCCCCGTCATTCACCTTTACCCCACGGACCTTGACCCCAATTCCATGTTCACCCACACCTCCACTCTTTATGACTTTGCGGGCCAGCCCCACATCTAGGTTCATTCCCCTCCCTCCCTTTGCCATATTTTCACCCACACCAATGTGAGGAATGCCATTCTTAGCTATGAGTTGCAGTAAAGCAGGGGATGAGGAAGGGTTCCATGCGGAATTCTTCAAATATGGTCGGCAGACGCTCCTCAGTTATCTTGTGGATCTCTTCAATCAGGGGGTTTGTACAGGTTTTCCAGTCTCTTGGTCCCACCACATCATCCACCTCTATCGGGATTATCCAGAGAGTGCCAAAGCAAGTAAGTTCCGTGCTGGTTTTATGCAATACTTTGTGGCACAATTTTTAGGGTTTTTCATTAGATAGTTGCTCTGTTTTTACCTTTAGTAAAGCTGCGAACAAGTTCTTGTTTGGTTCCAAGTTGGTATCGAGCGTAGTATTGTTAAATCTTGTCATAATGGACCAAGTTAGTACTTACGGACGAAGTGAATTATCAAGTATTCATGATTTCATGGTTGAACATGAATCACAAGAAAATGAAAAAGGGGAATTTAGTTTTCCTAAGATAACTCCTAAAGACCTATAAAAACTAAAGGTTTTATCCCCTGTATGTCTTTAGTAGTTAAAGCTAGTGAAATAAATCTGTCGGTAAAAGGGACTGGAATTAGACCCCTCTTCCTTCCTTTTGTAACTCATGAAGATGTGTCCGCTTGGTTAAAAAGGCTACTTTCATCTTCATTTTTCACAGATTGATTTCAGAGTGCACCCTCACTTTAATTATGAAATTGAGGCTGAATATTTTGCAACTCTCATAGATGCCCGTAACCCAGATTGGGGACAAGGCATGATAGCCCAATTCGCGGTGTTTTGAACATAGATGGAAAGTGTTCAGTCCAACCTAACTTCACCCTAGGTCTTTGGACGATAATATACCTAATGCTTTTTTATTATGTATTGAGATTAAAGGTGTAAATCTTATACCAGGAGTGTGTATTGTACAGTAGCTAGTAGATGTACTTTTAGATTGTTAAGTCAGTTGTGTGATACGCCTGAAGGAACTGCTTATCCTATCGGTGCTACAAATCTTATTGACTTTGGTAGGCACATTAATGCCGATGGATTTACTCTAGGTTATCCATTAATCGATTCTGCCTTGTAAATAAGCCCAAAATGCCGAGAGCTGTACCTACCTAAGAGGTTACTACCAAAAATTATTTTAATCAGTCAGTTGACCTCCATCGCAGAAGATTGGCAACAGTAGACTTGGTAACCTATTATCCTTCCACTCCTGCTCCAGTCCAGCCACAACCACCTACTACCATTCCTAGATCCATTTCTGGATATGCAAGTACGTTTGGTAAATCTAATGTTTCCTATTCTATGAAAGGACCCAGATCATTGGTTGTTGGAGAAACCAGTAGACGCAGATCTACTGATACACGAACTAGACCTGCACCCAGCAGAGTTGACTCAGATCTGCTCCTCAGACTAAGTCAACGACCGGATGTTTTAAAACTTCTAGATCAAGGAGAGTCACCTGAAGAAGATGTGAAAGTGGATTACGACATCGGTATGATCCGTGAGAGATGGACACTCCCAAGACAAAAGGCAGAGCAGCGAGAAAAGTTCAAGATCACTGTCGCAAAGACGAATCTGTTGTCGAATCAGTGGCACCAGGCTGATGGCCTAGTACAGAAGAGTTTGGTTCATACAACATTGACAAGGTATTCTTCCACCCGTCCTGTTAAGTTTGGTGAGAAGATTAAGGATAGCACTAGTCAAAGGACCTGGTTAGCCAGATGGAACCAGAGTGCTCAAGCAAATCTAGATGATATGGCGGAAGATCTTTTGGCTCTTCAAGATGTCACTTCTGAACTGCAAAGGTATGCTATTGACCAAAAATCTGCTTTTGGTCATGTTATTAATACCACCGAAGAAACCTTGCAGATCTTGAAGAATGTACGGTCTGACCGATCGAGACCAAGAATATGGTTCGAGATTTTCATCCTGTTGTGAAGAAATTGGATCGTGCAGCCATTAAATCTGAAGGCACTTTTGATGTCATGGTCCAAGCAATCAAAGAACTACATGATGGACACAGATCTTGGCGGATAGTATTTTATCCCGCGAAAAGAAGAAGGAAGATGAAGCAGCATCCTCCTCCCACTCTGAACAACAAGAAGCTCCTGTTCCGATTAAGTATAGCTGAAATATTCCCAATCGGTTGATCAGAGTGCCAAAGAAGAAAGTTGCAGAGCCTTATCAGTTCCAACAACTTCCAGATCCATCAGTATTTGCTGTTGTGGATGAAGTCGACTGGCTCGCACATGCAACTCAGGTCCAGCAGCAAATGATAGAACCTGTTGGCCACATCAATGAACCAGAAGAAGAAGGAGCTACTTCTGAGACCACTACTGAAGATTCTCAATCAGAGTCATATTCAAAAGAATCTCAGTCAGAAGAATCTATCACAACTTCATCTAGTTCTGAAGATGATGAAGTTCCAAGGGATCTGGTAGCAATGGCAAAGTCAAAAGTGAAGAATATCATCATGCTGATCCAGATCTAAATCAACCTCCCATCCTAGGATCGACGCCAAATGGAGCCACAATGCGCGTTGCAAACGTCAATGGTTCTATCTTGAACATTGATAAACTGGTAGACCCATTTGATACTATCAGTATCTGGATAGACAACATGTGCAATGTTAAGATGCAACACCCCACATGGACCACATCAGAATCAGTCCAGTATGCAGCCAGAAACCTGTCTGGTAAACTTGCAACTGGTGGGAAGGCATCCAAGATAATGGCATTCCAAATCTTGATGGCACCTATGAAGACTATAATTTAGGTAAGATTCAAATCCAAGCTCAAGGTTTGAACTATTTATTTGGTGTCATGATGGGTTAATTCTGTTAAGAGAGACCAAGCAAAGCTGTCCAAGCTTCTTCAAGCTTCTATCAATGAAGTTATGTGACTTGAGTAAATTCTTTGAAGCAACAAGATAAGATAAGATGATAAGATGACTAAGATTCATTATCTTTCGTCTTTACCCTGTAAACTTGGTGAATGGCTACAGACCAACGTTCACCAAAGAAAAGATGGACAACGAAGATTACAATTTGTTTGAATTACGCAACTATCTATCCAATAAGTTGATAAACAATGCTTGTTTAAAGAGGTAAATTCTAACCTCCATGATTACAATACTTCATGCAATTTACAGCAATACTGTAATAACAGTATGCCTACCAAGCATTGGGGTTGTAAGAACAAGTCCTCTTGTTCCTGCCATTCTCAAAAAAAGAAAAGCATGCATGGTATTTACCATCGGGAAGGCGCTGAAGCCTTCCACTCCAAAAAAAAAAAAAGAGAAGATATAAATCGTCCCGACATTGTTATCGGCCCAGTCCGATACCAGCTCGCAAGCTTCCCAAGCTTGCTTCCAAACGCAAACGCTTTGCCCTTCGCAGCGCCCAACAAAATGTTCTAGCCCACATAAAATGTTACCGCTGTGGGAAGAATCACTTTGCTACGGACTATCCCTGGTAAGAATCACGATCTCCCGTTAAAGCTTTCTTTGAATCTCATTCAACACAAGCGTGGTGGGATTATATACCAATATCAGAAGCACTCCAAGAACCTGATCAACAATATTATGAGCTTTTGCAGATACCTGAGCAATATGGTATGATCAGAGACAACAGAGACAGACTGTTGAGAAATAGGTTGCTCAGAGGTAAAGAAAAAATGTCCAGTGATGAAGAAGCAGACCCTGTCATTAACATGATCAGGCAAAAACTGGACCACATCAATGCAGCAATCGATGTCAAAAAGAACTCCGATATTTTCAAAAATATCAGGAGCAAGAAAGAGCTTGCAGAGTTAACCAAGAAAAATGATAAAGAACTTGCTGCAGCTTAAGCAAGAAAGAAAGTTCCTGAAGCAGAGAATGAATAATCTCAAAGGAACTGATTCAGAACCTTCATGGCGTACCAGCACCTATCCAGGAGTTGGCCCCAAATCTAGGCGGATATGTTCAGCCCAAATGGCGTGAAAACAATCCTAAATGGAGATCTAAAGGCATACAATACTCAGGTCATGAATCTGAAGATGAAGAAGATAAGCCTCAGTCAAGCATGGAGCTCGACATCAGTCAACTACTAGAGATCAGCCTAGATAACAAGCAACAGCTTGCTATGATAGCCAAAGGCATCAGCCTGCTATCTACAGTCATGAAGAAGATGGCAACAAAGATTGCTAACATTGAAGAGAGGATAAAGAATATCAGAATCCTCAAGAAGAAGGAGAAGTGGCTTTCCCTGAACCGAAACAACAACAATGGTAAGTACCAAAAATTCCATACATATTGCTGTCATGTTTAGATTCTCTGGTTTCAAGCCTTATACTTTACATGCCTTTCTGAATACTGGATCTCCTAGAAGTTTTGCAAAACCCTAGCTATCCCAGACTCATTCTGGCAAGCCAACACTTTAGGTATAGCAGGTGTCAGTATATCAGGAGAATCCTTAGAATTTGGCCGCAGTGCTCCCAACATCCCAGTAACCATTAATGGAGTCTTGTTTCATATAGATTTCATTGAGTACAATGAAATGGGTGTGGATATACTATTAGGAAATATCTTCCTCTAGAGCACCAGCCATTCATCCAGAATAGGAACCATGTCATTCTCCATCAAGGCTATCAATCGGTAAAAATCCCTGTCCTTCATAAGGTCATATCTATTTTCGAAGATTGATGTGCATTGGAGCAAAGAAATACAGCTCCATTACAAGAACTTGTTGACCGAGAAACAAGTTCGCACTAACAACTCGGGCAGTTATTGAACCAATCAATCCGAAGCTGGAAAAGATTGCAGAGGAATTTTGTCAAACATGTTGCAGCCTGAATCCTCTACAATTCTGGAAACCTGAGTTAGAAGAGTGCACGATCAGCAAAGATGGATGCACAAAAGTGCCAAAAGAAAAGCCGTACCAGTTCAGCCCTTCAGAAAGAAAAGAGCTAGACAAAGAACTGGAAGAACTTCTGAAAAGGTGGGTTCATATCACCTTCTAAAAGCAGCTTTGCTTGTGCGGGTTTTTATGTCAAGAAGAGATCTGAACAGGTCAGAGGAAAGAAGAGATTTTGTATTAATTACAAACCTCTTAATGAGATCATTGTTCCTTTCAATTACCCTCTGCCTTTATCTACTGATCTCATGAAGCAGCATCGCATGCTAAAATATTCAGCAAATTCGACTGCAAGAGCAGTTTTTGGCAAGTTAAGATTGATGTATCTGATAGGCACAAAACTGCATTCACAGTGCCTCAAGGGTTATTTGAGTGGAATGTGCCTTTCGGCTTTACTGCACCAGCATTCTTTCAAAGAAAAATGGACAATGCTCTTAAAAATTTGCATGAATTTTGTATTGTTTACATTGATGATATATTGGTTTTTTCCAATACACTTGAGCAACATCTACAACACCTCAGAGAATTTAAGCTGCAAATCCAAGATCATGGCATCTGCATATCTGCTACAAAAATGGAAATTGGATGGCAAGATATCAAATTTCTTGGATTGCACCTTAGCCGGGGAAAGTATTACTTCAAGAACACATTTTGCAAAAATTGTTGCATTTCCTACCGAGCTTCGAGATAAAAAAGTCCTACAAAGATTTCTTGGTTGTTTAAATTACTGTTCGCCATTTTTTTGAAGATTTGGCAACATGGAGAAAAACATTGCAGAGACACTTGAGCGAGAAGAAAGGAATCCCATGGGATCAGGATTCTACCAGAGCTGTTGAGCTCATAAAGAAAAAATGTTCTGAATTACCGCCCCTGTATTTGCCTATTGATAATTATCCACTAACTCTATTTACAGATGCTAGTAGCCATACATGGAGTGTTGTCTTAGTCCAGACACATCCCAACGGAGAAGAGCAAGTTTGTGGTTACAGGTCAGGAACATTCAGTGATACTGAGTCTAGATATCATGCTTATGAGAAGGAAGTTCTTGCTGTTGTCAATGGCGTCAAGAAGTTTTCTTTATTTTTAAGACCTGTACATTTTACTATAAAAACTGATAACCAGGCTGTTGTAAGTTTGATAAAAAAGAAGCTTGATAAAAACTTAGCTCAAGGCCGAATAGCTAGATGGCATATGTTCCTGTTGAGTTTTGATTTTCCATTTGAATGGATAGCAGGAATAAAAACTCTTTAGCCGATGTGTTAACCAGAGAGATGGCCGTAAAACCTGTTTCTGGGTTAAAACAGAAACCGCCCTAAGTAAGCAATATTACTTGGTTCTCTGGCATATCCCGAAGCCATGACGTTCGGATGAACGACAATCATCCTTGTATAGTGTATAGTTTTCTTGTTTTTCTTCCTATCTTGCTGATCCTTCTATGTGATTACAGTGGTTTGGATATTCATGTTAACACCTCTGTTAGATGAAGACAAAGCTCATTACTGGGACATGTGTCCGACATGGGAAATGCTGATGCATACTGAGAAGTTCAACAAAGTTACTGAACTCCAGGAGATATTCATTGATCCACTTCCGCATGGGAGCCCGAAGCACAACTTCAATGTCATCTTTGGCTCAATGAATTTAATGTACTATCAGTAGCTATCAAAAAAAGGCAACTGGACGCGCAGGCAAATAGAAGTCCTTGAAATGTTTTACTGTCATGGATTGATTTCTAAAATCTTCTTTGATACTCCGTGAGATTTGGCCATCACCTCCAACAAACGCATGGCTAACTCACAATCTCTCATACACACCATGGCGCACATATTTACCTGAAGGATGCCAAGGCACTATCCATTTAGTGGTTCGTCAACCCCACCAAGATTGGACCGGTCTGCCATTACCTTGTTGTGAGGCATGGAATTGTACCTCCCACGAGATGACAACCGATGATGACTATATCAGATGGGTGGACAGCTTGCCATCACCAGCCAAGTACAAGTAGTGGACATGAACGTGGCATGACTCCAGCCGATGAACGTGCTTTTTGGGCTGGCACTCCGACAGCAGCTACGGATATGATTAAAGTAGGAATCTTTACTTTGATAAAGTTAAAGTGCCGTCACTCCACTGCATCGGATACCGCACTATGTTTAGATTAGATTCGACTAGATATTACTTTATGTGAGGTCCACGGGAAAAATTGACATCCACGGATGCTTTATCACTACCATGCCCCACTATGTCATCCACTGGCTAAAGTAAAGTTGAAAGCTGACCTAAAGAGCATCTTGGAGCCCCGAGCATTTTACTATATATAGGGGCAAGAGCTCATTGTAAAGGGAGGCCTTTTGAGAACTTCTAAGAGTCTTTGCGAAGATCTTTTGTAATCAAGGAAAGCAATAAAATTCTAAGTTTGCATATTTCTGAGTTATGTTTTTACTTGTTATCTGGTAATTCCCGGGCAAGAGGCCTGTAAGCATTAAAGGTGCATCGAGTGAGAGCCGAGAGGAGGCAGAAGAGGCGTTGAGGCGTTTAGGCGGCAGTGGCCGTTTAGCCGTGTAGCCGGGTAAGACCTTGAGGGTCGGTGAGTGCTTTGTGTAAGACGACTAGTAATCAAGGCGGAGGTATCGGGATTATCCGAACTTAGTTGCTGCCACTCTCTGGATAATCCCGATAACTTTTTGGTAATTATTCATATTTTATATTTTTAAAAATTTATAATTTTTTTGAGCCAAACCGAACCGAACCGAATTTTTGCAAAATTCCGAACTTCCGAACTTTTTTCCCTATCCGAACAACCCGAACTTTTCGAACATGGTAACTATGGTTTGTATGCAGTCACAATTTCTAACTCAACTTAATTTTTTCAGTGTCTTTTAGCAATCCTTCTCGTACCCTTGTGGCATCCCTATTATTAGGCAAAGTGGGTCTTGCATGCAGGGCACAAGGCAACATCTAGGGTAGTTGTATTGAGTTGTCTTGCCAACTTCATACATATATAAGGGAAACCCGATTTATAGTTATTTATCCTCACATTACCAAATCAAAAGAAGATCAGTATTATCACCTTATCAGTCATTCAAAATTACATAGGTGTTGATCTGAAGTCTTGTCATGACCAGAGGGAAACAATGACCTCAGATATGTGTTTCCAATTTGGTACTGCCCAGTTAGATTTCAGAAAGATCCAACTTACATTGTTATGCTTCACAAAGATACTACTTATTACAAATTTACAATTTCGTTGAAGACGGTAGGGATAAAAGCTCATATCTTGTAGAATAAACATGGTATGCCAAGCCTTCTCAGTCTGCCCTTGTTTCATTGTTACTGGAGTATTGGTTGGATTAAGGAAATGATTTCATGATCTGTGTGCAGCCAAAAGGGAAACAATGACCTCAGATATGTGTTTCCAATTTGGTAAGTACTGCCCAGTTAGATTTCAGAAAGATCCAACTTACATTGTCATGCCAAGCCTTCTCAGTCTGCCCTTGTTTCATTGTTACTGGAGTATTGGTTGGATTAAGGAAATGATTTCATGATCTGTGTGCAGCCAAAAGGGAAACAATGACCTCAGATATGTGTTTCCAATTTGGTGAGTACTGCCCAGTTCGATTTCAGAAAGATCCAACTTACATTGTGATGCTTCACAAAGATACTACTTATTACAAATTTACAATTTCATTGAAGATGGTAGGGATAAAAGTTCATATCTTGTAGAATAAACATGGTATGCCAAGCCTTCTCAGTCTGCCCTTGTTTCATTGTTACTGGAGTATTGGTTGGATTAAGGAAATGATTTCATGATCTGTGTGCAGCCAAAAGGGCTTTAAAGTGCAGCCAATTAGATTTCAGAAAGATCCAACCTACATTGTAATGCTTCACAAAGACACTATTTATTACAAATTTACAATTTCGTTGAAGACCGTAGGGATAAAAATTCACATCTTGTAGAATAAACATGATTTACCAAGCCTTCTCAGGCTGCCCTTGTTTCATTGTTACTGGAATATTGTTTGGATTAAGGAAATGATTTCATGATCTGTGTACAGCCAAAAGGTCTTTAAAGTGCAGGAATCTCATAGTCACCGCTATAAAATCCTAGAGTATATTTGACAAATCATGTGAAAGATGAGATCAATTTGATAAGAATGAATTCCACCTTCCTCATCTTTCCCTAGTTAAATGAAACTAGAGAGTTCATTATCCTAAGTGCCTATACACAGAGTTGCTTCATTAACACTCAATACAATTAAACATTTTGTTCAAGATTGTAGCAATAAAAGTGGATATATTGTAGAAGAAATGCTATATACCGAGCCTTGTCAGTCTACCCCTGTTTCATTGTTACTGGAGTATTGGTTGAATTAAGGAAATGATGTCATAATCTGTGAGCAACCAATAAGGCTTTAAAGTGTAGGAATCAATAAGGCTTTAAAGTGTAGGAATCTCATAGCCACCCCTATAAAATCCTATAATATATTTGACAAATCATGTAAAAGATGAGATCAGTTTGATAAGAATGAATTCCACCTTCCTCATCTTTCCCTATTTAAACGAAACTGAGAGTTCATTGTCTAAAGTGCCTACACACAGTTGCTTCAGCAGGCTAACTAATGCTCAATGCAATAATTTTTTTTGTTCAAGACCGTAGCAACAAAATTTTATATCTTGTAGAAGAAATGCAATATGCTGCGCCTTGTCAGTCTACCACATCAGTCAGTCAGTAAACAACCAAATGACTAGACTGCTGGAATCTTTATTCAAGACCTGTTAAAGTTGAGGATTACAATGGGTGAGCTCAACTAGTTAAATTACTTTATTTTTTTGAATCTGTTCTATCTTAGATATTACTATGTAGACTATTTGGAATAATGCTCTGGTTGAATGCCAGTTTCATTGTTTGTAATAGATTTTATATTGGGTATTTTTGCCTATATCATATGCTATAGCCTATAATTGTTCCCTTGCAGATTTTGTTTTAGGGGTTATATGGAAAAATAATTTTTATTTTTCAAATAGATTTTATCTTTTGGCATAGTTTTGACTATACCATATTTTTACATGTTTCAAGTACATTTTCTATTGGATCTAGTTTTGTCGGCTATTTAATATCAGTTACATTTTATTATCGCTATGTGTAAGATACTTAACAATACCCAAGAACTATACTTTTTTATTGGCACAAAATACATGAAGCTGTAATTTCTCTATCAATTTGCCTAAATTTTTGAAGATCTTATTCTTTCACCCACTCCAAATTAGTTAATGGAAGCCCAGGGTGATCTAGTAGCCACAACATGTCTGCAATATAGAAATAGGTTCTGTAGGACTGTCCATTGGTGCAAAAATAATAGTAACAGTTCTGTTTACAATTGAGCAGCCATGCCTGTTGGGGTTGCTATGGCGTTGCCACTATCATCAGAATCCTTACGATTTTTATGGAAATAAAAATCACACAGCCGTCTATTTTAGACCTGCTAATAAACAAGCAAACAGAACATTGAGAGCCCGAAAAGTTATGCATTCGATAAGTGTAATACTACACTTCCATGATAGCGTAGCGCTGTTCCTCCACAATTCCTGACTGCCTCCTCAAGTTTGCTTTCCAGTTGGGCCATTCCATCATCAATCTGAGTGCAAATTTGATCTTGGAAAGCTGGCATAGTATGAACCATGCCATTTGAAATCTGCCCTTCTGTGATTCCATTTATGGTTTTGGAAGCAAGCCATGTTAAGACTTCCAGCCACATTTGTGAGAGCACTGTGAACCAGCCCCTCAAAACGGCCAACCATCTTCTATGACCCTAAATTACTCATCCATTCTAGCATCACGGCTGCTATTCAAGAATGGGATGGCCAAACTAACCATGTCACGATTTTGCTGCGCATTTCTGCAATTGTGACTGTGAACTCCTCCTTCCTCAAGTCATGTTAAGACTTCCAACCACATTTGTGAGAGCACTGTGAACCAGCCCCTCAAAACGACCAACCAGCTTGTCTTCTATGATCCTAAATTCCTCAGCCATCCTAGCATCATGACTGTTATTCAAGAATGGGATGGCCAAATTGACCACGTCATGATTGTGCAGCGCATTTCTGCAATCGTGACTGTGAACTCCTCCTTCATCACAGTCCATATCTTCTACTTCCTGATTCACCGGTTACACTATAAGTGCTGCAGCAGAATTAATGGTCAGTGGTCCCCATACCTGCTCTGTCTTTCTCTCTCAAAATCACAACACCACAAGAAATTCAAAGAATATAACTACCAAATAGAATGACTCATCGTCACTTTGTACAGGTTCTGTATCATTACTATGTGTGTAATAACTATACAGGCTGCTTCTTCTAACTGTGAAGGGATTCAAGCATAGTTGGAAAACTCGCAGGTTACTCGCCGAGTCCTCGAGTAATCGCCAAACTTTCATGCAAACGAGTAAATCGCCAAAAACTCGCCAAAACTTAAAAACTCGCCAAAGACAGCATTTCTTTCCTTTTTGGATTTTTGGTGAAGAAAACACAAGCATAGAATAAAATTTGCCATTTTTGGAAAGGGTTCGGAAGATGTAGTAGCAAAAACTTGCATGTGCCATAACTTTCATTCTGTGGCTCCGTTTCAGGTGCCGTTTTCTCTAAAAGTGCATATTTTCTCAAGCTCTATGCATTGATGGCAATATTTTTCTTATTTTCATAAAATCCATTTTTGCACCTTTTTGGACCAAGCAACTTCTTGCAATCTTCTAAAAGAATCATGAGCTTTGATCGCCTGTAGACAGATTAGTAATTAAAAATACTGGATAGCTTTCCAAAACTCGGCGAGTACTCGCCAAAACTCGACGAGTATTCTCCCGTGCTCGGACTAATCGTCCCACCTGCCAGCTTGGTCGCAACCTGCTTATTCAAATGTTGACTTCACATATCAACAGATGCGTAGGTTTTTTTTTTTTGCTATTTTAAGAGTTTTTTTGTGTTTACACTCCAATTTGCGCATCCTCAGACACAAGACTGAAGGCTATCGTAAAGGTCCCAACAAAAAGAAAGCATTAATAGCAATGAAAGAAAACGCTGCAAATACATGGTTTTGGCTGCAAATTTATGGTTTTTAAAGAAATTTGAGGATTTTTAAGTTGCTGAGTATTCCCAGTATCGGCGAGTATCGCCAAGTTTTTTTTTTGTTTTTTGGGGTCTGCCGAGTATTTGCCGAGTGCGAGTATTCCAACTATGGATTCAAGTCCCATTGCAGAAAAAGAGGCCCTATCAGGGTACAACCACAAATGCCGTTGCTTCACATGAAAAGATCATCTCCTTTGTTTTTCATTATTAATCCATCATTCTTTGATATGGGATTATATAAGGGTTTAAATCTAAACCCCTGCTGCTTGTTCCTAAAGACCGTGCAATGTCACGTCCCTTCCTATAAGACAGTAGCAACTGCCACCCGTGTGACCAGAAGTCTACTGTAATTTAGGCGGAGTTGCTTAATTTCTCCCACCCATTTATATATTTGGTGTTTCTGCAGTTCACCATTACGTAATATCTCATTTTTGAATCAGCTGCACAAGTTTCAAGTCAATCTTCATGACCCATATTACGTGAGTGATAATGGTTTGCAATAACTCATCTCTCATGAGCATGAAACATCCACTAGGCCCTCGGCACTTGGCACTCATTGCATTGAGGTGATGCTTAGAGGGGGTGATGCATTGGGACTCCCTGGGGTAGGAGGTCATCTATCCCTATACTAAGAAGCTTTCCAACTATGGGTGATTAAGAAGCTTTCTTGCGTTGATACTTGATATATTAACTTGATGCTTTGCTATAATAATCAAGAAGCTTCTTGAATGCTCGAAGGCTTTGGATTCTTCAACCTTATCCTTGCCATAAATAATCCATGAATTGATCGTGAGTTTGGGATTAAAAAAAAGAGCATATTTTGAGGCCATAGATGTGCCTGAGTGTTTGATGAACATGAATTTCCTGCCCAAACTTCACCAGCAAGATGAACAGGTAAGGAGAATTAAGGTCTCCTTCTCCTATACTAAGAAGCGTTCCAATTAGGGGCATTAAGAAGCTTTCCTGCGTTAATACTTTATACATTGACCTGATGCTTTGGTATAATAATCAAGAAGCTTCTTTTGGGTTTTTCAACCTTATCCTTGCCATAAAGAATCCATGAATTGATTGTGAGTTTGGGATTAAAAAATAGAGCATATTTTGAGGCCATAGATGTGCCCCCAGTGTTTGATGTTTCCCTGCCCAAACTTCATCAGCAAGATGAACACGTAAAGAGAATGAGTCTTGAAGGCTATGGATTCTTCAACCTTATCCTTGCCATAAAGAATCCATGAATTGATTGTGAGTTCGGGATTAAAAATAGAGCATATTTTGTGGCCATAGATGTGTCCGAGTGTTTGATGAGCATGAATTGCCCTGCCCAAACTTCATCAGCAAGATGGACAGGTAAGAAGAATGAGTCTTCAACCTTATTCTTGCCATAAAGAATCCATGAATTGATTGTGAGTTTGGGATTAAAAAATAGAGCATATTTTGAGGCCATAGATGTGCCCGAGTGTTTGATGAGCATGAATTGCCCTGCCCAAACTTCACCAGCAAGATGAACAGGTAAGGAGAATGAGGGTCTCCTTGTTTGATGCGTATGCAAGGTCTGAAAGAGCTGGCAGCACTGCTGTTGATGAGAAATGAGAATTAAGGGGAAGAGATGGAACTGTTATCCCTAGCACACCAATCATCCCAAAAGTCAAACTTGGCAAGGATTTGGAGAAAGTTCCAATCTACTCTATCAAAGGCTGTGCTGATTCAAGTTTCCTGACCATAGCCTGATCTTTTCTAGCTTTGAGGAATGGAGGAGTTCATGAGTCATCACTGTTCTGTCAAGAATTTGTTTGCATTCTAGAAACCTTCCTTGTTCTGGAGAGATCAGAGAAGGGAGAATAACTTCCAGATGTTCTGCCATGATTATTATTACAAAGGGAGATTGGGTAGAAGTCTCCAAAGGATTTGACTCCAGGATGAGAGCCAATATGGTACAATTTCAATCAGACAACATCTTTTTGACTTATGAAATTTGTTAATAGCTTTAAGCACATCCTCTGTGATCTCCTAAATTGCCTGGAAAAAATCTGCTGGGGCCTTATCTTTCTTCATTTTGAACAAGGAAGCTTTTGCTTTGTTAGTAGAAATAGGGCAAGAAGGGAACTGTTTTGTCTTTTCAGAGACAAGAAAGGTATGTTATGTAGGAAATAGGGGTACAAGTCCAGCGAGTTGTCTCTTGCTGAAGCAAAAGAACATTAGAAGAAATTCACAGTCTCTAGGAAGAGGTGTATTGATGACCCCAAACAGGGATTTCATGGGACTTCTATAGCCAAAAGGTATCCTTCTTGGAGTATGAGACTTTTGGCTTTTCAGAGAGAAGAAAGGCATGTTATGTAGGAAATAGGGGTACAAATTCAGCGAGTTGTCTCTTGTTGAAGCAAAAGAAGATTAGAAGAAATTCACGGTCTCTAGGAAGAGGTGTATTGATGATGAAAAACAGGGATTTCATGGGACTTCTACAGCCAGAAGGTCTCCTTTTGGCTTGCCTTCAAGGAGTTTTTCCTCTAGGATAGGATTTGAAAGACTATTCAGGTGCCAAGAAGCATAGATATTCAACGCCTCCAAGATTTTAGATTTTTTTCAGTCCTTAAGACAACTTAATGACGTTTTTGTGATAGTTGGAACATCTTTGATCGAATAATGTGAGGCTATCATTTCTGAATAACTAGAGAGACCACTTCTAAAAAAATGACATTGACCTGATCAATTGTCGCAGAATATCAAGAGGAACCAATTGGTAAGCAATCTGAGTTCGTTGAAGTCTCCCTAGTGCTTATCAATTGAGGACTTTGTCTCTTTTTTTTATTACTGGATTGCAACAAATTGACTAGTTAGTGCTTTTAATGACAAACGATTGATCTCAAGAGCAGAATCTTGTCCTCAATGAAGATCTTCAGTTTATCTGACGTGGTTTTTGTTAGAATATGCTGAAAGAGAAAGAAAAAGAAAGAATAGAATGTACAAAGATGGAATGAAGAGATGTTTAGTGCAAATGGGTTGTGTGTCCGGATTTATCATGCAAAGTCCTTCCTGGCCGCATAACCATACAAAACAATTATAAAAGGGTAAGTCTTATTCGTTTATTCCTACACCCCCTCTTAAGACTTACAATACTACAAATATGTATGTCACAACTAGAGATTATAGAGTCAAACAGTTCGTATTTTAGAAGCGTATTTGCTTGAACAACTGCTTTTTCCAAAGCGCCCGTCAAGTTTCTTGACCTTCGTAAAGGTGTTGTTCCTTAGAGCGAATTCCATCTCCCCGAACTCCCGAATCATTGGACAACCATCCATACGAGCCATCCACAAGCTCCGCCAAGTTGTCTCATAACTCGTGAAATATAATTCCCAAGATCCATGGTCTCCTAAACAAGTTACAACCATCCATAGGTAATACCGCTTTCTCTTATATCAACATGTGCTCCTTTGAACACGGAACTTCTTCCTTGGTTTCTCTAAAGGACATATTCCTGATCAAAATCTTCTCCACCTTCATCATCAGGTGGATCTTCCATGTGGGCTACATGAACTTCGTGAGACTTGAGCTTTCCTTTGAGAACATCATTAGCACGAACACGGCAATCCCATGTTGTATGACCCATTCTTTTGCAATAATAACACTCTATGTTCTTTTTGTCCTTATGCTCTTTTCTATCTTTATGTGACCTTTTATGGGAATAGAAGGCACTTTCCTGATGAGAAGTACCCTCATCTTCAGCAAGTGTTCTGCGTTCATCTGCAAGAAGTGCTGCAATAGTATCATCCAAGGACTGCTTAGACATTTGACTGAGGGTAAAAACAATATTATTATATTTTGAAGGCAAACTATTTAATAGAATAGCCTTAGCATCCTCGTCATCGATCGTGGTCTGGACATCTGCAAGTTGTCTAATAAGAGATCGAAGATTGTTAATATGACTTGACATAGATATGCCTTCTTCCATTTTGAAACTAAACAACTGCAGTTTAAGCGAAAACTTTCGCACCAAACAATTTATTCAAAGTTTCCCATATTTCTTTGGAGGATTTTTCCAAGTCAACATGGTGTAACTCTGAATCCGAAAGTGCGAGACCAATAATAGCCTTTGCTCTATCATCTCGCGTACTCCAGTCCAGGAACTTCGTAGGATTTGTGGGTGCTTGGCTCTTTCCCGTTAACAATGCCCCACAAATTTTTATGCATGAGTTGCATTTGAATTTTCACCTTCCAAGTATGAAAATTTAAACCGGAATATTTTTCTACGGGAAGTTCCATAAAAAAATAAAAAAATAATTATGACTGAGATGGGAGATTTTACCCATGATTTTTTTTTTTTTAGCCCTTGCTTTTTCCTTGCTAGGTCGATTTTCATTGGTGTGCCCTCAAGGTCAATTCATTGTTTCCTCTGTTAAATTCACGTTTTCTACAGATCCCCACGAACAATAGCGTTTTCCTCTGTCAGGTTCGCGTTTTCTATAGGAACAGTTTTCTGCCCCCACGAACAGCGATTTTTGTGCCTTGATGCGAGATTTCTCCACACGCTTTTTTTAACTGCACTATTCGTGTTTTTCTCCACCTTCGCATTTTCTGCCCCTCCTAGATCGGCCATGATTTTTCTTCTTTATTCTACAAGTCAGGTCGGCCACGATTTTTCTGGTTTCTCTTTGTTTGCCCTTCCAGCGACTTCTACTTCCTCCGCTCTGATACCACTGTTAGAATATGCGGGAAGAGAAAGAAAAAAGAAAGAATATGTACAAAGATGGAATGAAGAGAAACCGGAATGCACACTGTGCAAATGGGTTGTGTGTCCGGGTATTTATTATGCAAAAAGTCGGTTACAAAATTAGTTAGCGGTTACAACCGCATAACCATACAAAACAATTATAAAAGGGGAAGTCTTATTCATTTTTTGACGGTGTTTACAATCTAGGTAGATGAGTCTTTGGTAGCATGCTGTTCACCTGTTTTGTCCGTTTGTGAATGTCTTGTGGAGCGAGAGGATTGCACAAGTCCTTCCTGGCCCCAACTTTATGAGACGAATAGTCTGACCTGCAATCCTGTGTATTTCTTCCTTTTCCCTTGACACAGTCTTCTCGCTGCCCTGCTTTTCCATTCATGCCCTGTTTTTGATTATTTGCCTCTTAGAGACGGTTATGTTTTAAATAAAAGAGGGTAATACATTTGTAGTTCCTACATAGATAAAGTGAGTGCGGTCTTGAAATATAATGTTGACTTCGTAATTACACTAAATAGGGAATAAAGCTTTCTTTATATAAAATTGATAAGATGACTTCTATGTCCTTCAATTCAAAGTAATCTCTAATACATATTAAAGTGCCTTTATCCTGCAATTGACTAGTTAGTGCTTGGTATGACAGACGATTGATCTCAAGAGCAAGAATCTTGTCCTCAATGAAGATCTTCAGTTTATCCGAGGTGGTGTTTACAATCTAGGTAGCTGGGTCTTAGGTAGCATGCTGTTCACCTGTTTTGTCTTTTTGTGGATGTCTAGTAGAGCCATAGGACCTGCATGAGTCATTCGTGGCCTTAACCTTATGGGGCGAAGAGTCTGACCTCCAGTCCTGCGTATTTCTTCCTTTTCCCTTGACACAGTCTTCTTGCTGCCCTGCTTTTCCATTTAAATAAAAGAAGGTATTTTGTAGTTCCTACATAGATAAAGTGAGCATGGTCTTGAAATAAAATGTCCACTTGGTAATTACACTAAATAGAGAACAAAGGTTTCTTTTTTATATAAAATTGATAAAATGACTTCTGACGCCCTTCAATTCAAAGTAGTCGCTAATACATATTAAAGTGCCTTTATTTTCCAACAAGATTGTAGGCTAAGAAAGCTTATTCTACATATTGTTTGTTGTAACATGCTTTGTTACTAGAGAAATACTTATAATACTTTGGACGACCCTGTTCTAGATGACCCTTTTGGAACCAATCAAAATTATTCAAGACTTATTCTCATTTTATTCTAGAGTATGCGATGCTCGGAAGGGGATCACTTCTCTTTGACAATCATTTGGCTTGAGCCTTTGACTTGGCATATTGTTCTTCTAGGAGATTATACTTTGCTACCTGCAATATTCAGATAAACTTGACAGATTGTTCACCTTAAAATTCTATTTCAGCTTCGAAAAGATAGAAATTTTGATATTTTCAATTCTATTCTTCTAACAGGCAACTTATTGTAAATAACAAACTTCTTGTAATTGCGACTCTTATGCCATATTTAGACACATGTGGAGACAATGTTGTCATGGAGAGCACTTCAGGATACTCATTATCAATTGGGAGAGTGCTCTTTGCACTGTAAACAAGGTTGTTCTAGATTACCTGCCAATTGGACATCAAAATGCCCTTTGGTTTGGGCTGTGGCAATGACAACATGAATCATTTAGGAAACAGTCATTATAGAAGTTGTTAGGAATTAAGTATTAGTGTGTACATTATAAACATGCATATATGTATGTTATAATTATTGTTGTGGTTTGAGAATAATTAAGTAAATATAATTGTGGTTATGTGAGTTGTTTCAACAACTCACTAACATTAGATTAAGGGAGGTTATGTAGGATTTGCAGTTATTAAGAACTCCTATCTTGAAGGAGATGTAATTGCCTATATAATGGCATGCTTATTTGTTGAATAATATAGAAGCTTAGTATTATTTTGTGTCATATTCTTGGATAAATTTGGCTCTGCTACTTAAGAAGTTGCATTCAACCCACTTCATAGGCACATTATATGGGTTCCTCCTCTTCCATGGGGGATAGGTTTGCCAAAGTTGGCACAAGCCATTTCTCCCACTTGACCTGCTCAAGACGTGCACGAAAAGCTGTAAAAGTTTTGGCTGTATAATGACACAACATGAATCATTTAGGAAACAGTCATTGTTATAAAAGTTGCATTCAACCCTCTTCCATGGGGGATAGGTTTTGCCGGTTGGCACAAGCCATTTCTCCCACTTGACCTGCTCAAGACGTGCATGAAAAGCTTCAAAAGTTTGGGCTGTGGCAATGACACAACATGAATCATTTAGGAAACAGTCATTGTTATAAAAGTTGCATTCAACGCTCTTCCATGGGGGATAGGTTTGCCAAAGTTGGCGCTAGCCATTTCTCCCTCTTGATCTGCTCAAGATGTGCAAGAAAAGCTGCAAAAGTCGGGGCTGTGTGGCAATGACAACATGAAAAGTTCAAAAAGTTTGGCTAAACAATGCACATATGAGTTGGAACCCTTACATAAACAATGCACATTTCAACTTCCATGGGGTATTGAGGCAATCAGCCTGATTACAAGGATCTCCTCACATTATTGCTCCTCCTACTATTTACTGGTATTGTTCATGAAAATGACATGAATTTTACAGTTCTTGTTGGTATTTTACTTCAACCCACTTAGTGAACAACCCTCTTCCATGGGGATAGGTTTGCCAAAGTTGGCACTAGCCATTTCTCCCACTTGATCTGCTCAAGACATGCAAGAAAAGCTTCAAAAGTCCGGGCTGTGGCAATGACAACATGAAAAGCTTCAAAAGTTTGGCTCAACAATGCATATATGATTTGTGAACCCTTACATAAACAATGCACATACAACTGGCGGAAAAGGTTGAGGCAATCAGCCTGATGACAAGGATCTGCCTCACATTATTGGTATTATTGCTCCTCGTACTGTTTACTGGTATTGTTCATGATGATGGACACAAATTTACAGCTATTATTGGTATTTTGCTTATTAGTGGACCAATTATTTTATAGAATATAATTCTCAAGATTCGTGCCCAATATGAATTTAGAATGTGATACCTTTTTTATATGTATTTTTTGTGATATGTTGTATTATTTTTTCCCAAGTTGATATAACAAAAAAGATTGTTTCTATGACTATTTTGTTTAAAACAATCAAATTTTGATACATAAACTTTCTTAGACATGCACTCTTATAAATTAAGAGGGATTTTCTTTGTACAAATTACGAGTGAGGGATTGTCTTGGGGTGGAAAATAATATAATATAAGATGACTGATTTTAAACATCTTTAAGGTTAAAGTAGTCTTCAAAACCTGTTTTTTTGATAAAAGCTACATTATATTAAAGAGAAATAGTTTTTCATCAGACACGCTTAGAATTTTTGAGGATATAAGATGACGGAAAAATTCAGGTCTGATTTGAAGGTGCTTTACAATGCAAGGGCTTGAGAACCAAAATAAATACAAGGTAGGCTGCAGAAAAAACACAGCTACGTAGAGCATACTAAGAACTACTTATACTTTTGGGCCCCAAATTTTGACTAAGTGTTTTCACGCCACATGGCTATATTGAATGCGTGGAAGGAGAACCCTTTTCCCTTTTTGAAGTAGGGGCACATACGAACTCTTTTTGACAAAGGTGTGAGGCATAGGTGCATGCGAGGAAACAAACAACACAAAAGAGGGGCGTGCGAGACGTGATCAAGAAACAAGACACTTGCATGAGACCCAAATAACAGCGTACGAGACTTGCAGAGAGATAGGGAGAGCAGGATGTGGAACATTGGTTACACGAAGTGGAGTGAGAGAAGAAGAAGAGAATGGGTCAAAGCAAAATCAAGGGCACCACAGGGAAATACGACCGAGCAGATGTTGCTTTTGCAACATGGATCTAGTGTTTTAGTAGCAACATGGATCTAGTGTTTTGTAGTAGGATTCTAGTTCTACAAGTGGATAATGATTATAATTGTGTGGACCCATTCCTACGGAGAAGCTCTTATGTGGTAGTGGGGCAATAATTGTTGTAAACTGGTGAGAGTAATACCCCGCTAATATAAATACCCCTATACTTTATGTAACGGTGGGTTATTGAGGGTTATTGTTGTTGTTGATGTTGGTTATTATTGTTGTTAATCCAAGGCTTTTTGAGTAATTATTGAAACTCATTGTTGTATTGTTGTTGAGTCGGTTGAGCTATGGGATAGAGTTGGCTATTGTTCTTTGTCATATGGGACATTATGATTGTCATGTGATGTGTTAACTTGTGTTGGATGATGGAAGAAGTCATGGATGTAGCGGTCTTTATTTTCTTTTATGGTAGTTGATATGGTTGCATGTTTATCAATGAGTTACCTAAGTCTCGGGACGGCAAAAATTTTCCCAAATTTTGTGGACGACAGGGGGATGGCTTTTAAAATAATACATAAAAATTAATATTTCAATATTTTAACTTTTTTCAATGACATTTAGGGATTTAAATTGTATTGTATGTATTTAATGTTTTGCTAGAGCAAGTGGAAGAGGCATTTGTGTTTAGGAATCCAGTGTTGGAACCACTCACCGAGGCGTTGGGTCGAAGAACACTTGTACGATGTTTTATATGAGACTTTCTTTGTAGATATGCCTATACATTTGCATGTATTGTTGGCAACGTATGGTATGATATGAATAAACCTTGGAACTTGGGATGAAAAAAATCCTTAGACTAAGGAGTTCCTTTTGTGAAGCTTGTGCGATACTAGATTTTCCTTGGACTCGCGTCGTTGATATTTGGTAGAGTAGAATGCTTTGTAGCTACATATTGGACTATGCCATGTCCACTTTCGGTTTTGTATGAACTGGAAGGATCCTTCTTGAAGCATCAATTATTTGAGATTAAGAACCTTATGGTAAGCACTGGGATTGAATACCTCTTGATTCTTTGGCTAAGTCCCTACACATATGGCATATGAGTAGCGTGGAGGGTTGGAGAAGGCAAGGGTGACATTGGCCAAGGATTTTCAACATGGATTAGATGAGTGAGCACTTAGGCGACGTTGATATGAGGCTTGACAAAAGGCAATAGCCGAGAGAGACTTAAGAACCTTATGGTAAGCACTTGGGATTGAATACCTCCGATTGATTTGGCTAAGTCCCTACACATATGGCATATGAGTAGCGTGGAGGGTTGGAGAAGGCAAGGGTGACATTGGCCAAGGATTTTCAACATGGATTAGATGAGCGAGCACTTGGCGATGTTGATATGAGGCTTGACAAAAGGTAATAGCCGAGAGAGACTTAAGAACCTTATGGTAAGCATTGGGATTGAATACCTCCCGATTCTTGGCTAAGTCCCTACACATATGGCATATGAGTAGCGTGGAGGGTTGGAGAAGGCAAGGGTGACATTGGCCAAGGATTTTCAACATGGATTAGATGAGAGAGCACTTAGGCGACGTTGATATGAGGCTTGACAAAAGGCAATAGCCGAGAGAGACTTTTGCGCAGACGAGGGAGTCATTCGCCGGAAATCTTTGTGGAGATCCATGATGAGTGAGAATGGCATGAGAATGACTCTCGAAGAAGAAGTGTGCTTGGTGGAAATTAGACTGTGTGTCGTGCTGGGGCAAAGCAAACTTTGATAAATGTTGAGACTCGAGGAACCTTGGAGAGCTCGGTTCTCAACCTGATGTGCATGCTCATACGTCCGGGTTATTTGGTACAAAGGTATTGTGAGTATTAAAGAAGGTGATAGTGACAAAGATAGTGGAATCATAAAGAGGTTGGATAAGGCGAAAGATAAGGAGGTTTTGGATGGAGCAATGCCTTTTGTTTTGTAGCAAGTTGCCCTTGTTGAATGGAGTATCATCCAAACCTTTAGTAATTTGTAGTAGCACACAAACATTTGGATTGATTCGTAGTGGGTCGACTAACCAAACCCCAAGTGATGTGCAAGTCAAAGGAACTAGTAGTACATGAACGACACAAGTTTTGACTTTACTGAGACTTTTCGGGCTATGGCGACGATCCCAAGCGCCATGACAACTAACGCTGCTGCTTGGTGGACGTTAGATTGTGTGTCGCGACAAAGATAGTGGAACCATAAAGAGGTTGGATAAGGCGAAAGATAAGGAAATTTTGGATGGAGCAATGCCTTTTGTTTTATAGCAAGTTGCCTCTGTTGAATGGAGTACCATCCAAACCTTTAGTAATCAGTAGTGCCGCAAACATTTGGATTGATTAGTAGTGGGTCGACTAACCAAACCCCAAGTGATGTGCAAGTCAAAGGGACTAGTAGTACATGAGCAGCGCAAGTTTTGACCCTACAGACTTTTTCGGGCTACGGCGACAATCCCAATCACCAAGACGACTAACGCTGCTTGCTGGTGGAAGTTAGATTGTGTGTCGGCATGGGATAGAGGAAGCTTTGATAAATGTTGAGACTTAAGGGAACCTTGAGAGTTCGGTTCTCAACCTTATGTGCATGCTCATACGTCCGGGTTATTTGATACAAAGGTATTGTGAGCATTAAAGAAGGTGATTTGCGACAAAGATTTTGGAACCATAAGGAGGTTGGATAAGGCGAAAGATAAGGAGGTTTTGGATGGAGCAATGCCTTTTGTTTTATGCCAAGTTTCCCTGCTGAATGGAGTACCATCCAAACCTTTAGTAATCCGTAGTAAGTACACGAAACATTTGGATTGATGAGTTGTGGATCGAATAACCAAACCCCAAGTGGTGTGCAAGACAAATGAACTAGTAGTTAGTACATGAACAACACAAGTTTTGACATCACAGACCGTTCGGGCTACGCCGACGATCCCAAGCACCATGACGACCAACGTTGCTTCCGGTGGAAGTTAGATTGTGTCGCCAGGGACAAAGCAAGCTTTGATAAATATTGAGACTCAAGGGAACCTTGAGAGCTCGATTCTCAACCCGATGTGCATGTTCATACGTCCGTGTTATTTGATACAAAGGTATTGTGAGTATTAAAGAAGGTGATAGTGACAAAGATAGTGGAACCATAAGGAGGTTGGATAAGGAGGTTTTGGATGGAGCAATGCTTTTGTTTAATAGAAAGTTGCCCTTCTTTGAATGGAGTACCCTCCAAACCTTTAGCAATCCATAGTAGCTCGCAAACATTTGGATTGATGTGTGGGTCGACTAATCCAAAGGTGTGCCATCAAAGGAACCAAGAGTGCACCAATGAAACAAGTTTTGACTTCACAGATGCTCAAAGCTACGGCGAAGATCCCAAGTACAATGATGACTAACGCTTGCACCTCTTGTGACTAGAAGCGATGGTTGAGACAGTACCTTTGGAACATGCCGCATAACAAGAAAGCAAGGACAACGAAAGATTCCCTCTGTGTGCATAAACAGTAGGGAGCATGGAGGTGCAAATTGTTGTTGCTGCAACTTAGTTAGAGAAGTTGATTGCAAACAATGCAAATTACACACACAATGGTATATGATGGTGCGTTGATTGTGGTATTCGGGAATGCACTTGATTGTGGTATATGAGACGATGGGACTTGTCATAACGCACTTGAGCCCCCTTTAGAAACAATAAGGTGCGAGAATCTACCCCTTGCAATAGGTTATCTTGAAAGACAAAAACAAAAAGACATCCTCCATGAGATGACGAGACTTGTTAGAGAGCTCTAGTGGCGAGCTTGAGTTTTTGAAAGAAGCTAGATTGTGCATCCAATTTTGGAAGACTCCAAAACCAGATGATGTTGACTGTTTTCAAAGAGCTATGCAAGTTAGTGCGCATCAAGGGACCATTCTCTTGCTTGGCCAGTGGCTCACCCAACAAGTCAAACAATTAGTGGTTATTTGTTCACACAAGAAGCCATGAGGTGAGATCTGCGTAGAGTATTGGGTATGAGAGGGATATTTTGGTTGATGCAATGACCATTGATGAATGCCATCCTTGTGGATACGAGTGCAGAGGTTAACATCCTCACGGTGGATCCATGAAACAAGATGGGGTGCTACACACTTCATCTGTCGCCTCATGTGTTGTTTATGGCCAACAAGACGTGTGTTTTCCCTAGTAACGTTCAAGGCAAATTTTGAGATAGTCGAGTTAGCGAGGCTGATAATTTTCTAGCTCTCCTTGGAAGACCTTGGTGTTATACTAATAATACAGATTTGCGCTTTAACAAGCATTATATCACCTTTGAAAATGATTCTTAGTGTGTGGTCATTCCTTTGGATGGTGACCTTGGGCCACCATTCGTGGAGTTAGTATGTGATGGAGAGGAGATTAACCAAATCTATAACATTATGGCACAAGGTATGGAGCAACTTAAGCCCATGACACATGGTATCTCGAGGTAGGATGATGCACAATCTCTCTTTGACACCACAAGCGTAGCTTTGTGATCGCGTGGGCCCAAGGTTCCTATGAACTTGTATTGTGGTGTTGTGAGATCAAATGAGCGTCTTCTACCTTGTATCTAAAGATCATCAAGAATCAAACATGTGCACCGCTACCAAAGTATCAAGGTGAATACGATGTTCTGCGATTTTTGGATGATATGGAAACATACCTTCCGTGTGAGGAAGATTGTATTAGTAATATGACCTACGATGTTTTGCAATTCCGGGATGATAAGGAAACATACCTTCTGTGTGAGGAAGACTGTATTAGTAATATGACCTTTGTAGTGAGGGGCATTCTTGAGCATTAGTTGGTGACCCATCAATCCATGTTGTGTACTTCCGAACAAGTACTAAGCACTTCAGGTTGACCTTTGTGCTTTGGGGCACTTTGGTTTGAACGAACTAATTGCATGTGCGCATTGCCGAAGCTATAGGGAGTCACTCCCTCGAGAGGACCATGTATTAGAATCAAGCAACTTGGATCACGGAATGATGGCCTTCCTTTTCCCCTTTGGACACAAGTTCTATTATACTTTGTGGGTTTGGGCTCGTGTGTGTACATGAATTGTGAAGCTTGTCAAGAGACAATAAACCGGGAAGACTTCAAGGTTGCATTTGTGTTTTCCTCACCCTTTCCAAAGTTGCATCGATTCTTCAATAGGTTTGGTGTACAATCATGGGGAATAATGCAATTGTGGAGCGCATACATCAAATGTATGATAAGAAAGGCATGGTGCTGCCAAATACGTTTGAAGAATTGCAGAAAGGGATTAACAAAGAGGGGAATAGCTTGAGGTGAGCTATTGCGTAATGGCCTTATGCTGGTTGAACTTCCCTTTGTTGGTTTATGGGTTGGAAGGCTT
This sequence comes from Taxus wallichiana var. yunnanensis, assembly GCA_018340775.1. Taxonomy (NCBI): domain Eukaryota; kingdom Viridiplantae; phylum Streptophyta; class Pinopsida; order Cupressales; family Taxaceae; genus Taxus; species Taxus wallichiana. The sequence goes on along the minus strand of CM031243.1, from coordinate 477,647,700 downwards.
AGGAGTTCAAAGTCCCCCTCAAACAACTTTTATGTTGTGACGATTCTTGTAGTTTCTAGTGTAAAGGTTTAGGGCCCTCCTTCGGCTCCAAAGATGTTGAACTCTACAATCGTTACACATCTTTCTTCCTTAAAGTGTGAAAATGTCGATGCTTCGACAGAGAAGAGTGCACATGCAAATGCGGGCAACTTAGATAAGATCCCAGGTCTCCCCAAGTTTAACTCTCATTAGGTCTTGGTGGTCAAAGGATTTGTTGGGAATAACTCAAAGTCATAATGTATGTTGTTTGTTTAAGGGCGGTTTGGTGGTTCGTAAACAACATGAAATTATGGCTTGAAATCACTCATAGGGATTAGTCTAGTTACGTAAGCAAAACGAACTGATTAGAACATATACATATTAGCTAGAATTTCACTCACAACGACCTAAAGTAAGTCTTTATAAACAAATTACAAGCTTTAATGGAGAAGAGTGCACATGCAAATGCGTGCAGCAACCTAGATAAGATCCTAGGTCTTCCCAAGTTTAAATCTCATTAGGTCTTGGTGGTCAAAGGATTTGTTGAGAATAACTCAAATTCCTAATGTATTTTGTTTGTTTAAGGGGCGGTTTGGTGGTTCGTAAACAACATGAAATTATGGCTTGGGAATCACTCACGGGGATTAGTCCATTTCTGCAAGCAAAACAAACCGATTAGAAAATATAAATACTAGCTAGGAATTTCACTCACAATGACCTAAAGTAAGTCTTTATAAATGAATTACAAGCTTTAACGGAGAAGAGTGCACATGCGAAATGCGGGCGACCTAGATAAGATCCTAGGTCTCCCCAAGTTTAACTCTCATTAGGTCTTGGTGGTCAAAGGATTTGTTGAGAATAACTCAAAGTCCTAATGTATGTTGTTTGTTTAAGGGTGGTTTGGTGGTTCGTAAACAATATGAAATTATGGCTTGGGAATCACTCATAGGGATTAGTCTAGTTCTGAAACAAAACAAACTCGATTAGAAAATATAAATATTAGCTAGGAATTTCACTCACGACTTAAAGTAAGTCTTTATAAACAAATTACAAGCTTTAGTCCTACTTAATCTACTCTAACAAGGGTTACAAAAAGTGCAAAAATGAGCGGTAGGGTAGGGAGAAAAGAGGATTAAGTTTGCACTTGCAATGATGCAAGCTCCAATCCATTTGAATGCCAAGGTCTAATCCATGGGAATCACTCATAGGGATTAGTCTAGTTTTGCAAAGCAAAACGAACTGATTAGAAAATATAAATATTAGCTAGAATTTCACTCACGACGTAAGTCTTTATAAACAAATTACGAGCTTTAGTCCTACTTAATCTACTCTAACAAGGGTTATAAAAGTGGAAAAATGAGCGGGTAGGGAGAAAAGAGGAATACGTTTGCACTTGAATGAGCGGGGTAGGGAGAAAAGAGGAATAAGTTTGCACACAATGTGTGCACTTGATCAAGACAAAGGTAGGTGTAAGTGTCTCGAGAGAATCAACTAATAAGCCAAGAGGAGCACACCGTTGTTGTCCTACTTAATCTACTCTAACAAGGGTTATAAAAAGTGCAAAAATGAGCGGGTAGGGAGAAAAGAGGAATATGTTTGCACGCAATGAGCAGGGTAGGGAGAAAAGAGGAATAAGTTTGCATGCAATGTGTGCACTTGATCAAGACAGAGGTAGGTGTAAGTGTCTCGAGAGTGTAACGCCTTGATTTTTGTAAGTTATCATGGTGATTACTTTTCATAATGTTGTAACTGCTGAAATGAAGACAAACATGTTAAGATATATTTTTGATCTTAAAGGAATGTGTTGCTAATCAGGACCCTTGTATGCTGTAATTTGTTTACTTGGGACAACAGTTATTATTGCTTGTATGTTTCTGATGTGACAACAGATTTGTCGTATGCTTGATGAACTCTATTCGCTGATTGACAGCACACCTTGAATCAATTCCATTGATCCAAGGTATCTTGCGACCTTCTAATCGCTTTGTCGATTTACTTTTAAACCAGATCAAGGTTGATATAAATGTTGCAACACCCGATTTCAGGTATGAATATCCCAGCACGTAGATGCCAATGGGAAAGGTTCGATTCTCGAACCATACCTTGTTGTAACGCTAGACCACGTAAGGCGATAAAGGCCTGGATGCGGGTGGCTCAGGTATGTGGAACGTGGGACGAAATGTCCTGCTTAATGTTAATATAACTGTCAGGCGGAAAGATCTTATATGGAAATTGATTAATTAAGTATTAGGGGACTAAGACCCTAACCTACCCCTAAGTTCTACCTTATACCCTAACTACTATCCTATATGGATTTTTAAATTTTATAAGGGTGAAAATATACCTAAATTCTATTAACCTATGAACTAGATATGGACACTATTAAAAATCCTAAACTAATCCTAACCTAAGGAAGGGGACGCACAGACCCATGTGGATGGAAAGGATAAGGAAGGATGGTAGGAAATTTAATAGGGCAATGAATGAGGTCCTTGCATGTGCAGCGCCAAGTTTGGCGGGAACATGGAAAAGTTAGAGGCATCCAGTTAGTTATGAGACTAAACTTTGATTTCATGCAAAATTTGAAAATTGGAACTCGCCAACCCGAGTCGGCGGTGGCGTGAGGAAAAAGGAAAAAGGCAGTGCCTTCAATGCATTAATTGTCTTGGTCTTCGCGACCAGCCCGCCTTGGAAAGAGGATAGAGGAAATTTTGTTGGTCATTGTGTTCTTTCGGGTTTTTGAAGTTGCTCTGCATTTGGTTTCTTCACGGTTCTGTCGAACCAGCTGTGTTTGATTATTATCTCTGTCTTCTTTGGAAAATCTAAGGCTATTTTGAGCCTGTGAAGGTGGGTGACTATTGGGAAGCTTTACTACATCAGCCGAGGAAGGAAACAACTCCAGTAGGCGTGGTTTTCTTCGAGCTTCAAGGAAGATTATCAGGCATGTTAAGCCCTTCTCCTTAAAATGCTTGCTTTTGCTTAATCGTCTCATTAAAACAACCCTGCTCTTCTGATGGGGGTTTTGGTTTATTCGATTTTGCTGTCATGATTGAGGTGATTTTGGGTTGAGTCGTTTTCTTTGTTGTATGCGACTTGGGTATTTCTTTGCCAATGGGTAAGTTGAATGAATCTGTTCTTGCTGTACGAGTCTGCATTGATAGTATTGAGTAATTGTTTCTATTACCCATATGGATTCGAGTTGGTGAATGTACCAATGATGTGAATGTTGTTTTCTGGGTTCTGCGCATCATTGTGAAATAGGAGAATGAGATTTTTGGGTTGAAATGTCTGTTGAGAAAGAACTCGAACTGGGTATTTCTTTGCAAATGGGTACATTGAATGAAATTGTACATGCTGTGTGAGTTTGTTTTGACATTGTTGAACAATCGTTCTATTGCCAATATGGGTTTGAGTGGTGGAACGTATTAGCTATGCGTGTAATATTTCTGAGTGTTGTGCTTTTCTTTTGTAAAAATGGAAGGATGAATACGACTTGGGTATTCTTGGGTGTTGAAGAAAGTGATTGTTCTTCTTACTGAATTTATTAATGAACTATGTTTTCTCCTTGCTGTTTGAAATCAGAAGGTGATGGAAAGTTGATTTTATTGTGTTTTGTGGATGCGGTTTGATCTTCTAATTCGAACTGTCATCGTGAAAACGATCATGGCTTAGTATTTCTGTGCAAATGAATGAAATACATGAGAATTGGCTTGCTTTGTTGAGACTGCTGTTTGATGTACCTTGCTTGCGCATCTAATACCTTATGCGGGTTTGCATTGATAAAGGTATTGTTAGGTGAATATTGTATTTCTGAGTTCAGTAAGAGGAAAAGATTGGGGAAAAACAAGTTCTGATAATGCAGAGGAACTGTTGTGTGAATTAAATTCTCCTGCTTGTTTTCATTGCATTGAATTCGATCTTTCCATGGACAGGGAATTCCTTTCATTGTTTTTCCTTTGTTGGTCAAAACGTTTTAATATTTCTTTTGGAAATAAAGAACGTGACTGGTTCTTCATTCCTTCTTTTGGAGAAAATATGATGAAAATATGCTGCGGAACTTTTAACCATTCCAGACTAAGCTGGGTTTGACTTTTTTTTGATATATATATATAAATACGTTTGTTTTAAATTATATATATATACTCCATTCGCAGCCTGAACTCTTGTTGTTTCGTTAAGACTGAATCGAAACGGAATTCTTACTTTGAAAGTTCAATATAAAATGACTCTTTTACTATTATGGTATGAATCATGATTTCATAGCTAGCTGTACTTTATTATTGTTCAGGTCTAGCTGAAATGCTTGTTTTGACGCAGCACTGTTTATAGACTAGCTGTATATTCTTGCTTGTTTATAGCTGGACAAGAAAGTCCGTTGAGTGAAATATAATAAGCAGAATGAGTCATACTATTGGATTGTGTCTGTTCTAAATAGCGGATATTTGGTTAGACAATGAGAAGAGGTAATATGAGCCATCTTCCTTGTATTCGGTTATTGATTTCTTAAGTTTCACTCTGAACTGTTATCTTTGATTTGTGTCTCGTTTGGATTAAATTTTCAGTACAGTCATGAGGAAAGGAAAAGGAGTGTGGATGGATAACTTGGAATAATGATCATTTCTTCTCCCATACGGTTGGAAATCAGAATCGTTAAGGAACGAATTTTGTGTTGCTTTGGTTTAAGCATCTACATTTTACTACATTGTTTACTTCTCTCATCGGTATTTGATTGCTTGAAATCAAATGAGTTAAATGAACCGAAAGAGAAATAATTTGGTTAATATTTTTAGTCAAATTCTATCCTTTGAAATTATTACTAATGTAAGGGAATGGGATTGATAATAGTTATGTTAGAACAACGATGCATACTTGTGTTCCTAGTTTTACGATGTTATGTCTGGAACCTGTTTGAAGGAAATTACTTCTTGTAATGATTATTTGGGAAAGAGGCATTAGTCATTTGACCGATTGGGATGGTAATTAGATGATTCATTTGTTATCTTTGTTCATTCCTTTTGATACTTATTTCTTGAATGATGTTCATATTAACGTTTCATAAAAGTAGGGTTCTTTTATTGAGACAGGTTAATTAAAAGCACCTCATTTTAATGACAAGTGCTTAATATGCTCTGACCAATGAACCGACCGTGCAAGTAATTTTGAGATGAAACTTGAGTTTAAACGAAGACATGGTTGTTTTCTCGATACTTCTTTTGATTGATCAAGATGGATTGTAATTGATAGTTATTACTCCTCTACGAGGAATTGAGAAAGAAGAAATTACATTCTTCTATCTTATGAGTTGTAATGTTGTTTAATACAAACAAAGTCCAGTCATTTGGACCGGCAATGTATAGATTATAAAACGGATGGATGAATACAAATACAAGTGTGATATTTTTAATGATCAGTATCACTTGATATTGTTGAATAAGTTGGGAATATAACATTATTCCTTGATTTGGAATTATTCAATGTTAATGAATGGATTTAAAAGGAAATGACATCTATTCTTACCTAAATGCAACTTTTATGTTGAAATGTGCAATTAGTTCATACTTGGGTTAAGATGAATTTTTAATTGACATTAAAAAGGATTTAGGAAAAACATGATCTCTTCATTGAAAGGTATTCAAGATTAGCTTGGAAGCTAAGGAATATTAAATAACTTAGGAGCAGCCGAACCTTGTATTCGGACTTCGTTAATAGCCTCGAATGTTAAATTCGGAAAATAAGGATATGGGAAAACATATCTATGGTTAATAGACCTTAACTATGTAAGGTTAAGGAGGATAAATGAATAAATTCATTTAGAATTAGACCTCGTTTAAATGACGTCTAATAAGATGGAATTTTGAATTTGGTTACGCTTGTGGAAAAACTTGGTTAAGTTTAATAGGTTAAACTTATTAAGTTTATTGATAATGGGCTGCTTAGTCCAAGGATTAAGAAAGGAACCAAGTAGAGAAAATGCAACCCTTCGGTTTAAGGAGGAGATGCGTAGTAAGCTAGAAGACGGATTAAGTCTCTCTTAGCTACATACAACCGTAATAAGAACGAGGATAAAGGATCAACATGGTTCTTTGAAAGTTGATCTTAGATATTAAGATCATAACCAAATCACGCTGAGTGGATGTGTACTCTCGATGGGAGGATTCTCGTAGACATTGACATATGCCGCCTTTCTGATATGGTGTCATCATGAAGGCAAGGCCTTCATGACGCGACACAATGTTATAGCCGACATATTACAATGCCCTTCCGAATTAAACCATCGATTACATAAGGTGGATACTAAGTTCTTGGCCGGGATAGGAGTGTGATCACGTATACGAGTGACTCAGGAGGACTAAAGGTAACTGCACACACGGAGTCGTCTAGGGATGACACCGTATGTCTGCAGTATCTTTAGTTACCATGAGTAACTTCCTATACTCATTCATATTGCTAGTTGGGGTTAGAGTTTGACCTTAATTGGAAGGACTTTGGTAGAGACTAGGAAAGACCATTCTAGATAATGTGCACGAAGTGAGGTGAAGGACGTATTCCATTGGTGTGTATCACATCCAGAATATGATCATGCAAAGCATGTGAAAATCTTTGGCCAAAGTATCGTAAGTGCCGGCTGCGTTGTCCTAATCACCTAGTTTAAGTCAGGATGTCGATGAATATTAGTAACAGATATTCGGATAGGCTTCTTAAATAGATCACTTCGATAACTGGAAACGGTAAGAGAACCTCAGTATATACATTATACTACGCATGAATTAACATGAAGGATCGGTAAGTCGCCGAGTCATGAAATGAGAGATCGCTGAAACTCCGAGCCATAAATGGGAGATCGGTAGTTCTTCGAGTCATTTACAAAGATATATGGAATCTGGTTATATGATCAATGGCACCGAATGTGTGTTCTATATTGCAAAATATGTGAACAGAGAACATTAGTTTTAAAAGGAAATTGTGTGATCCAAACTGCATTATTTGACAGAGAACAATTATTAAAACTTGAACGTGTGTTTGAATTATATAATTCATAACAGGAATGTTGTATAATTTTTTTTTCCTTGTTACGGTATCTTAAAATGGGGATGTTAGAGAGAATCAACTAATAAGGCAAGAGGAGCACACCGTTGTTGGACATGTAGGAAGTGCGCTTTAACTCCTGTAGTTGTATGAACGAAAGATATCAGCAAGCAATAAGCATAAAGGGGGTCCTTTAACATTCATGTGGATTAAAATGAACATACACAATTGTGGAACTTAGGCTAGAACTTAGACAACTAAGTGAGATAAAAAAAATGCATAAAAATTCTCATAAGCTTTTCTATTCCAAATTCAAGGACATTTACAATGTCTTTTAGTTGGGTATGCAACCCAAGTTACAATATGTGTTACAAGCTTTAATGTTCGTAGCCTAGTGTGCAAGCCGATTTGACAATTTAAATGAAGGGTGGTTACGGTTACATTTTCAAATCAGATCGACATGTCGAAATCTCAAAATATCTTCGTTAAATGCTACTAAGTGCTTGAAATAAGCCTAGATTGAGTCGATTTGGTTAGTGGCATTCAATGTTCAATGGCTTGCATGGGGAGCTTGTGTGCTTAAGTATAATGTCGCTTTCTAGGGCTGAATCGGATATAAGGGTTTTGGCTCAAATCCAAATGACAACTTTTGATTTTTATTACAGCCATCAGTCAATCACTTTAACCTCGGAAAAAAACTGAAAATGGCATTAGCTACACAGAGAAAGCCGAATATTTATGACAGCAAAGGAATTCATGTGGCAGCCAACAATATCGCCACTTAGCCCTAGCGATGAACCTGATTTTCGGGAAGCGAACTGTATGGGATTTTCAAGACAATATTCTCATGCAATACAAAATATAGACCGAAAATCAATATAGAAATATCCAAACACTTCATAAGTCCAGCAAGATGAAATCTGGAGAAAATATATATTTTATAATTTTAATTCAAGTGCAAACACAATTGAAACCTCGAAAATTCGTAACTCCAATACTTGGAGTTTCAACACATACAAATGCTCAAAATGATCTCAAAGCTACAGCTATCAAATAAAAGTGAAATCACAATTTTTCCAACCACGAAAAACCCTCCGGTGGGTAGATCAAGTGGATCAAGGGTGCCAACACCTTTGAAAGTGCCCTAGTTGGAGTAGAAGTACCCTATGCACGATAAACACCTTGCTGCTCCAAAAATCTGCCAATGAAGTCCACTTGTAATTCCCGAATGAAGCCACCAATGCACACAAGAGGGTTTCCATCCCAAGTGTGATCCTATCAAGGTTTTTCATCCTCAATAGGTAGCCAAGGAAGTAGGGTTTCGTCCTTCAATGGCAAGAAGAGAAGCTACACTAGCTCCAAATCCAAGTAAATGTCAAATGATTAATAATAATAATCCCCCTCCTCCATTTGAACCTTCTTAAGTACCCTTCTTTGGCACCAAAGATGAATTATAAGATCAATCTTCATGACCGACCTCTTAATGAAAGGGGGAGTGCACTTTTAATCTTCACTTAAGAAGAATGACCTTCTAAAAATGGAAAGAATATTTCTTTGTCTCCGTTGCAGTTCTCAAGAAGACTGACCTTAATGAAGGAGAAGATAGAAGTTCCTTTTTGCTTTGCATTCACCTATCACCTAGTTGAATCACTACAAGGCATAATTAGTAATCAAATGAATAAGGAAAATACAATCACTTATAATTATGGCAATGTAAGTGGAATGGGCCCAAGGCCTTCATAATGACTAGCATGGAAAAGGGGATATTACAATAAGTGAAGCTTCTATTAAATTCACCACTTTCCATTCTCGACATCGAGTGTCTAAGTAGATTTATTTAGCTTCCAGTGTCGTGAAGTGGGTGAGATCTGGATTTTTTTGAAAAAATGTCACAAATTGGGCGCTATCGATTCCATACGACTTTCTTGTCTTTTAGCGGACTCGGCGATTTGTCATTTTCTATGCTCCAAGTTATGTGGGGCATGGCTTCTTCATTTTATGTAATGACTACACGCTTTGTTTTGGGACTTGATTCTTCATTGTGTGACATCAGAACCTTTGCCTTTTTGTCATTGCATAGTTCTTAGGGGTATAGTGAATGCGCGTGATATTTGTATGCACAAATGGAAGGCGCGAAGTTTTATACTCGTAGTGCGTGCACTCTAGTAGTGCACGTTAATTTTTCTATGTTTTGCATGCAAGAATGTGTGCTCTTGATGATTCAAATCTTTGCACGGGGCTGCTAATGCGATTGCGTGCCAAGTGATGCGCACTTTTCCCCTTGGAAGAATCTCTAACACTTTTTTTCGCTGTCTTCTAAGAGGTCGTTGATGTGCTCATTTTATTTGCGCAACATAAATCTTTGCAAAAACCAAATGGTAGGTGTTAGATATGCCCAAGTGGGATTCATTTCACATAATTCTACTATTGCATTGAAGTATAGATGGTCAGCAACAAGCCATGAGGTAAAACTTTACCTAAGGACAAGCCGTAAAGCATTTGGGATGTGTGTAGTGTATGGTGGGCCACGACGAAAAGAACTATGTCGCACTAGTCGCTTGTCAAGTTCTAATGCCGTGGAGCATTACGATGTCGCCGGACTCATGATGTCGATGCACAATGAAGCGTGATGTTTAACTTAGACCATGAAGCGCTTTGGGGCTCAAGTGGGTAGTGCGAAGGTGAACGGGAAGGCTGCAAAGCACCGTGCTTCAAACTACCTTGAGAAAGGCCTTGGGGTTCCATAATTTCACCGGTGAAATTAAGGGCGCACTTGTGAAGCGGCACAATAGGTAGATTGGTGTTGCATTATGATTCCAAGTTTACGCAACACCTTGGAAAACCGTGGGTTCTCATTGGCTTGGGTTGTATGTAGTGTATGACATTTTATCCTCTGGAGCATGTAAGTTGAAGCCATTAGATGGAGAAATGCTCCGAGGGCATTTCAATGGTAGTCGGATGAAACCCTACCACGCTTGAATTGTGATGAGAACCTTGATAATAGGGTTATTGGCAAGTAGGAGTAAAGAACATAGATATTCGGTGTTAGTAGGGGTCACTCAAATGCTAGATAGATGTTGTTGTTGAATAAAGCATGTTCCACGCGCCTTATTAGTATTAGTTTGCAAAAAAACACTTTAACTGTAACACCCAAGTTTGGGCTTGTAAGGAATTTAAAGCATGAGTTTGTAATACATTTGTCTCCTGTTGTGATTTCTGAGTTACACGACATTTGGCTCTTGTCATCATATCTTCAGTTTTTATTCTTGCTTCTTATTCTTGCACAAATGTTTTTGGTTCCCTTTAACATCGTTTTGGTTCCTATCGAGTGATTAGTTTGTAAACTCATTGACTTACTTATCTCTCGTAATGAACTTCCAAGATAACAATGAATTGGTGTTGCGGCTTGTTTGAATGGTTCTACTAAATCATTTTTGCATGTGTTGAATTTAGTGTGGGGTGAGAGGAAATCAAGTATATGAAGAGGAAGTGCGTGAGCTCATTGACACGAATTTTGTTTGGTTCATTTCGACATCGTTTTGGTTCCTATTGTGTGTTTAGTTCACTTTCAAAAGCATTAGATGGTCCCAACCAAACATATAAATTTTCAGACCTGTGATGTAAGAAATATATGTCCCCAACCAAACATATAAATAGAAACAAAAATAGGATAATCTTCTCTAGATGGTGTTTTCTTATTAGATGTTCGGTTTTGTATGTAGATAATCTTGCGATTACGGAAGTTACGACAATCTCGTCCAAGATGTTAATAATATGGAAGCGGCATTACATCCACTAGTATCTATAGAAAATTAAAAACAATGTATTTGGAAAAGCATTTTCGGCTCCTACATTGAATCTGGAAAGGTAGCTCACAACAAAACAAAGATCTGGTCTGGTATATGTCAAGTAAATGAGACTCCCAACAAGTTGTCTATAGAGAGTACCATCTACTTGAGGTGAATCTTGGAATCTCGAAAGTTGCAAACCTTTTTCCATTGGAGTGGATATGGGTTTACAATCTGTCATTCCATACTTTTCCAAGAGTGTCTTGGCGTATTTCATCTGGGAGACAAAATGTAATTCTTTTTTGCCATATCTCCAAGCCAAGACAATAGTGAAGTAGCCCCAAATCTATCATGTCGAAGGATTTCTTCAAATCATTCTTAACATCTTCGACAAGATTGTCAGAACTTCCTGTAATCACAAGATCATCTACATACAAAACCAAAATGACAATCTCTCTGTCTATCTTTTTGATATACAGATTTGAATCGAGGGGCTATGTGTGAAACCATGCCTAGGTGCTTGTTTAAGTCCATAAAGAGACTTAATTAAACAACATACCTTCTGAGGATGTTGTTCATCGACAAATCCTTTTGGCTGGGTCATGTATACTTCTTCTCTAAGATCACCATTCAAGAAAGAACTTTTAACATCCATCTCGCTGAAGTCTCCATCTGTTTTTGTGCTGCGCCAAACATGACAACCCCAATGGTTTTGATCTTTGCAGTGGGTGCAAAGGTCTCATCATAGTCAATTCCTTCCTGTTGAGCATAACCTTTTGCAACTAGCCGTGCTTTGTGCTTGTCGATAGATCCACCTGCCCCGTCAAAATCCTATGGACTTCTTATCTGCAGGCAGATCGACAAGCTCCCACATCCGATTTTGTGTCAAAGAGTCATATTCGACATCCATGGATTTCTTCCACTTTGGCTGACTGAGTGCCTCACGAACTGAATCAGGTTTGGTGCTTATCAACCACTGAACTCATGAGTGCGAGATTTACTTCACTTCTCGCTTGACTTCTTGTATGAACTCCTGATGAAGTGTCTAGGAAGAGAGTTCAAGTGGGAGTCTCTTATGGTGCTTTGGACCCATTTCGAGATGTTGACGTTGCTGTTGTGAAGAACTACTTTCCAAATTTCCAAGATCAACAAACAATTCTCCTTGCAGCTCATCCTTCTTTTTTAGGATCCTCATGCTCATCATCTGGATGTGTGAGCAATCTATGAGAGGAGGTCGGTGTTGAATCTTCCTATAAGTGAACGAGTCAAATGATGAATCGTCACAAACAACGTCTCTTGCTCTCATATATCTTCTTTGTCTTAGGATCCATGAGACGATATGCTTTGGAGGTGGTATTGTATCCCAGAAATATGCAATATGCATTGGTGTGTCTTTGTATCAAGCTTCTTCCTCTTCTTATCTAGAACATGCATATAAGCAATACAACCAAATATTCTCAAATGAGAAATAGAAGGTTTATGATTGTTCCATACCTCTTTTGGTGTCTTGTCCTTCAAGATCTTTATAGGTGCTCAATTTAGTAGACATACAACTGTCTGGATAGCTTCCACCCAAAATTTGTTCTCCAACTTCATAGTGGAAAGCATGCAACGAGCCATCTCCATGACATCATTGCGATGTTCTGCAATTCCATTATGTTGTGGAGTATAGGGGCAGTCAGGTGTTGTGTGATGCCGTGCTCCTTTAAGAATGCCAAAAACTTCTTTGACGTGAATTCCCCCTCGATTTGAGCGGAGGACTTGAAGGGTTTGCTCGGTCAGGTTGTTGAAAACACTCTTATATAAGATTTGGAAATTTTCAAATGCTTCACTCTTCTTTAGGATTAAGAACACCCAAGTCTTACGGGAATAATCATCAATGAATAACTGGAAATACTAAATCCCTTAAAAGAGGCAGGAAAGGGTCCACACAGATCGGTATGCACACGAGACGATTCTTGGCATGGAATGTACTTGTCTCGAAAGGATCCCGATGTTGTTTTCCCACAAACATCCAGAAAAAGAGGTAATGATTGAGAGAGAGGAGGAAGTCCACATACTATCTGCTTTGAATTGAGTTGATGGAGGCAAATGTGAGAAAGATGTCCAAACCGATAGTGCCGGAGTGTATGGACTCCACCGTGGGGGCGAGATCGCAACAATCACGGAGAGGATGAAACTACATCTAGTGCAAATAAACGATCCTTTAAAAATGCTCTAACAAGTATCTTACCTTTTTGAGATATCAAACAAGACTTGACGTCATTCTAAACCGAACCCACTTTGAGCTTGACATTGATTCAGCGAGAGATTTGTGGTTAGGTTAGGCCATGGACATAGAGCACCTTTGTGAGAGTACATCTTCTCGTCCCGAGAGGAATGGTCACATTGCGATTCCTTCTTCCGTATACTCCTTGTTGTCTTCAATACGAACCCGATCTCCAGTGGGTTGATTAATTAATGAATCAAACAAATTTCTATCGAATTCTTGTGCTTACTAGCACTTTGAATGTATCAACTCAATATTGTTTGATGGCTGTGATGTTTGGGATACACGTACCAAAACATCTTCGTGTTTGCCGTAATTTGCTGATTCTGGAGTATCTTCTTCCGAGTCATCATCCTGGGCTCTGAACATGTCCTTTTCGATTCTTTCCACGAGGACGCCACTTGGATTTCTTAGAATCACCTCGTCAGGATGTGTTTTCTTCTCCAATTTTGTGTTGTGTGCGGCCATTGTACTCAATAGTTCAGCGTGTCATGTGTATTCGTGGTGCAGATGTGACACCATCTGATCCGCCTTTTGAGACTTTTCTTTTGTTGTTTTACTAGCTTGCTTTTGTGTTTGCTTTTCTTGTTGACCTTTGTGAGGCTTATGTGTCTTCTTCTTCCTGGAGATCAATGCTTTGTCCTCGAACTCCTCTTATCTAACTCAATGGCTTCTTCTTGTTGCAAAATTCGCCATTCGGAAAACTCACCTCTTTTTGAGTGATTGTCAAGGTAGTGATAAACGTCCTAAACTGGGATGGAAGAGCTCATATTGTGTCAGCCAGGACAAACAACTTATCTTTGACCTCTTCTCCAAGTGCAACTAGCTCTACTCGTAACTCCGTGCTACTCGACGCAAAAAAATCTTCCACTTTCTCGCCTTTTTGCATACCCATGGTATGAAGCTTTGACTGGAGATGAAGAATCTTCACAAATTCTTGGCTTCATAGATCACGGAGAGACTATCCGATGCAGCCTTTGATATTGCTGCATTCTAAATGTGAGGTCACCTCATCGTATATGCTCGAGTGATCAACATCGACGCTTTTACGTCGGCCATGTCATACATTATGCGGGTTCGCTAGTAACAATCTCCTAGAGATCTTCAAAAAGGAGAATGGATTGCATCTTTGTCTTCCATGCAACAAAATTTGGCCCTTTCAAGAGTTGGGCATCTGAAAGCAATATCTTCGGAGTGGACATGATGTCAAAAATTAAAATTTTATTATTAAAAAGGTACAAAAGACTTACTAATGAACAATAGATCTTAGATGAGCTTGATTCTCTCTTGCAGGTGAGGCAGACGCACGCTTGTGTGGGTGTTTTGCTCGCGTTCATCATCTGCTTTGTAGACTTTTTTCGAGCTCCTCACGTACCTTCTTGGCTTGACACCATACGTCGAACCAAAACCACTCTAGTAGTTCTTGACGCACAAGCTCCTCGAATTGTAGATTGTTCTGCTTCAAGGGCAAGGGCGTCAAACAAGACAATATATTTTGGTGTTATCTTCTAGGCTTCTTAACGACGATTGGTTCTTTGGATTACTCGCTGTGTTGCTCTCGGCATCCGTGTCTCGTGACATAGGTCGCTTGATGTCGCCATGCATTGGTCTACATAAATTCACCGCAAATATTCCACGCTAAAACGTAGAATTCCAACATTGCTTGGTGAAGCACATGACCAAATCATTGGTCTTATCACCTTATAGCTTGACGAATCAAACAAACTTAGCAGCTTTATACAACTCGGTTTGGTTTGTTATATGGCGTGGATCGGATAACTCAATACGATGGCCAACCACATCGACAGACCGTTCAACGATATGCTTGGTGTTTTGAATAAACAACGCGGCGTACTCAAAACCACATAGTTCGGCTTTTAAGACGCTGCATTGTTTGTTCAAAACGCCAAGATATATCGTTGAATGGTTTCTTGCGAGTTGTGTGGTTGACCAGTATTGAGTTATCCGATCCACGCCATCTAACAAACCAAACCGAAGTCAGATAAGCTGCTAATACGAATTTTGTTGATTCGCCAAGCTATAAGATGATAAGGCCAATGATCGAGCCATGTACTTTGCCAAACAATGCTGGAGTTCTACGTTTTAGCGTGGAATATTTCATGCGGTGAATTTGTGCATGGAAGTCTTGCAACGACATCAAGCAACATATATCACAAGACACGGATGCTGAAAGCAAAGCGCAACGAGCAATCCAAGAACCAATCGCCATTAAGAAGTCAAGAAGATAAGATCGGATATATTTTTCCTCGCTTGATGCCCTTTAGAACAACGATGCAACTGTAATTTGAGTAACTTGTAGGTGTCAAGGACTGCTGGAGTGGTTCTGCTCGACGTGCTGTCGTGTCAAGAAGGTGCGTCGAGCTCGAAAAAGGCTACGAAGCAAATGATGAACGTGAGATAGAATGCCCACATAAGCGTCTGCATCTCATTGCAGAACAACAACAATCTGCATGAGATAACACCGGAAAGTATTTTGCCTTGCTGACGCCCTTCGAACAACGACAACTGCACTTCGGTAAGCATGCGCGTCAAGGATTGTTGGAGTGGTTCGCTTTGACGTCTGATGTCGGGCAAGAAGGTACGTCTTGAGCTCGAAAAAGGCTACGAAGTAGATGATGAACGTGAGATAGAATGCCCACACAAGTGTCTCCGTCTCATTGCGGAACAATGACAATCTGCGAGCTTCGAGTAGCTTGTGGCATCAAGGACCGCTGGAGTGGTTCGGTTTGACGTGACGGTGTCGTGCCAAGAAGGTACATGTGGAGCTCGAAAAAGGCTACGGCGGATGATGAACGTGAGATAGAATGCCCACACAAGCGTTCGCGTCTCACTGCAGTAACAACGATAATTTGCAATTTGAGTAGCTTGTACATCAAGGGACTGCCGAGTGGTTTTGGGTTGGCGTGCGGTGTCGGGCCAAGAAGGTACGTGCAGAGCTCGAAAAAGGCTATAAAGCAGATGATGAACGTGACATAGAATACCCACACAAGCGTCGTGACTCACCGCAAGAGAGTATCCAACCCATCTAAGATTTCTCGCTCATTAGTAAGACTTTGTACCTTTTTAATAATAAAATTTTAATTTTTAACATCATGTCCGCTTGAAGATATTGCTTTCAGATGCCAAGCTCTTGAAAGGGCCAAATTTTCTTGCATGTATGGAAGACAAAGATGCAATCCATTCTCCTTTTTGAAGATCTTTGGGAGATTGTTAATGTCGAACCTGCTCGTCCCACTGACGATGATGAACGTATAAAGTACGAGAAGACCGACACAAAAGCGTTGATATTGATCACTCTGAGCATATCCGATGAGGTGTAGCCTCACATTCAAAATGCAACAACATCAAAGGCTGCATGGGATAGTCTCTCAACGATCTACGAAGCCAAGAATTTGACGAAGATTCTTCATCTCCAGTCAAAGCTTCATACCATGAGTATGCAAGAAGGTGAGAAAGTGGATTTTTTTTCGAGTAGCATAATTACGAGCAGAGCTAGCTGCACTCGGAGAAGAGGTCGAAGATAAGTTGCTTGTCCCACTCACACTACGAGCCCTTCCATCCTAGTTTAGGACGTTTATCACTAATTTGACCATCACTCAAAAAGAGGTGAGTTTTTTCGAATTGGTGAATTTCCTGCAACAAGAAGCCATTTAGTTAGTACAAGAGGAGTTCGAGGACAAAGCATTGATCTCCAGGAAGAAGAAGACACATAAGCCTCACAAAGGTCAACAAGAAAAAGCAGGACATAGAAAGCAACCACAAAAGCAACAATAGTTGCGTAAGTCTCAAAAGGTGGATCGATGGTGTCACATCTGCACCACAAATATGCATGACACTCGCGAACTGTTGGTACAATGTTCGCACACAACGCAAATTTGGAGAAGAAAGCACATCTCGACCGGTGATTCTAAGAAATCCAAGTGGCGTCCTCGCGAAAGAATCGTAAAGGACATGTCGCAAATCTCAACCGTGATGATAACTCAAAGAAGATACTCTAGAATCATCAAATCATGCGGCACATACAAAGATGTTTTGGTACTTGTATCCCATACATCAAATCCATTAGACAATATTTGGCTGATAGATTCAAGTGCCAGCAAGCACATGACTGGAGATAGAAAGTTGTTTTATTCATTAACTAATCGACCCACTGGAGATCGGGTTCGTATTGCAGACAACAAGGAGTATACGATAGAAGGAATCGACAATGTGACCCTCTCGGACGGGAAGATGTACTCTCATGAAGGTGCTCTATGTCCTTGGCCTAACCACAAATCTCCCTCTCTGCTCTCGGTTGAATCACAAGCTCAAAGTGGAGTTCCTAGTTCAGAATGGCATCAAGTCCTGTTTGATATCTCAAAAAGGTAAGATACTTGCTAAAGCATTTTTAAAGGATCATTTATTTACACTAGATGCAGTTTCATCCTCTGCAGTTGTGTTATTCATTAACTAATCGATCCACTTTGGAGATCGGGTTCGTATTTGGAAGCATGGAAGATGTAATGGAAACTCAAAGGAGGTGTGAGGAGTGGCAAAGAAGGGCTAGAGCTGTTAGATTGATAGCCGCTCAAGCGAAACAACACCTACAAGAGTTCAAGGCAAAGACTTCTTCACTTAGTGGGCAACAAGGTATGAGGAATGATATTCCTCAAGATATGGCAGCCGGGAGCATGGAAATCTCTTTCCAAGGAGGGCAGATTGCACGGATTGAAGATTGTGTGGAAAAAGGTATGTCATCTTGTTTATTGCAGCAGTTGACTTATAATGATATTCAGCCCATTGTTGACAAGAATGCTAAGGAATTGGTACAACAAAGTCAAAGTATCATGGAAGCAAAAGATGGTGAAGACATTGATGATACTCCAAGGTATGAAAGGAATAATAATGGGTCATATTTATTGCTGCATAATGAACCATTTCAGATTTGCTTTATTCATGAGGTGTACGGTAATGCAAGTTGTAGAATAAAGCATGTGGATTCCTTGTTCCAAATTTACGAATATGGGCATTATGAGTGCTGCATGTTTTTGCAAGATCTCCTTCATTTGACAGGTACAGGTGCAATGATATTGGAACACTTCAACATGTTTTGTCTATTGTGCATTGATTACCGTGCTCTCAACAAGAAGACTTTTAAGAACAGGTATCCCATTCCTCGCATAGATGAGCTATTGGATGAGTTGCATGGAGCTATCTATTTTTCGAAGATTGATCTTCGATCAAGATACCATCATATTCGTGATGAGTGATGTTTAGATGTTACTACGGGCACACTATGAGTTTTTGGTGATGCCATTCGGCCTCACTAATGCACTTGCTACATTCCAGTCATGCATGAACCATCTCTTCAACAGACAGTTGAGGAAGTTTGTGCTAGTATTTTTGATGACATCTTGATTTACAACAAGACATGGGAGGAGCATTTGAGGCATCTTGATGAGGTACTTAACATCATGGAGACACAGTCTCTATTTGCTAAGATGTCCAAATGTGAATTTGGACTTATAGAGATTTTGTATCTTGGGCACATCATTAGGGCCAACAGGGTCAAGGTTCATCAGGAGAAGATACAAGCTATGCAGGATTGGCCGCCACCTAGGAACATTTCAGACTTGTGTGGATTCCTAGGATTATGTGGTTACTACAGGAGGTTTGTTAGAGGCTATTATGAGCTTGTAGCTCCATTGACAGATCTTACATGGAAGGGGGCATTTAGATGGACAAATGAGGCACATGTGGTATTTGATAGGCTCAAGGTGGTTATGAGCACTTGTCTAGTTTTGGCTCTTCCGGATTTCTCTCAGCCCTTCATATTGGAGTGTGATGCTTCTGGTTTGGGTATTGGTGCAGTTCTTATGCAAGACCGCCATCCTATTGCCTACAAGAGTAGGAAGTTGAGAGACAATGAGAGGTTGTACTCCACCTATGATAAGGAGATGCTCACCATTATGCATGCCTTGGCGAAATTCAGACAATATTTGGTAGGTGGGAAGTTTGTGGTGAGGACCGACCACAACAACTTGAAATACTTTTTGGAGCAAAAGGAGCTCAATGAGAGGCAACAAAAGTGGGTCATAAGATTGATGCATATGATTTTGACATTGAGTATGTCAAAGGTAAGAAGAATGTAGTGGCTGATGCACTTTCTAGAAAACCACATCTTCTGCCCTATGTTCTTTGAGCGAGATTTCAACAGATTGGAAATCTCAACTATTAGTTGAGTATTCCAAAATACTTGTGTGTGAAATTATGGATGGTAAAATTTAGGATGAGCAATACAAGGTGATGGCTGATTTGATTTTTTATAAGGGCAGAATTTACCTAGTTCCTGAATCTAAGCTCAAGGAAAAGATTCTACATGCCTTCCATGATGCACCACTTATAGGACATCCGAGGTATTTCAAGACATACAGGAAGGTTAGAGAGATTCTCTTGGAAGGGTCTCAAGGAGGATGTCCTACGCCATATCCATGAGTGTGTGACTTGTCAACAAAACAAGTCGAACATACTTTTCCAACAAGTTTATTGCAGCCCTTGCTAATTCCAGAACTGAAATGGGAAAGTATTTCGATGGATTTTACTACATGTCTCCCCATAGTTCAAGGGAATGATCACATTTATGTGGTGGTTGATAGATTGACAAAGTATGCACAAGTATGCACACTTCTTTGCTATTCCAACGAGATTTAAGGCACCGCATGTGGCTTATTTGTTCTTCCGTGGAGTATTCAGATTACATGGACTTCCGAAGAACATTGTTAGCGATCGGGATAACAGGTTTTTGAGCATCTTTTGCCAGAAACTTTTCGATTGGTTGGTATAGAGTTGACTCCGATTACTAATTATCACCCTTAGACAGATGGACAGACAAAGATTGTGAACAGATGGATAGAGGGTTATCTTCGCAACTATGTTTTGGGGCAGTAGAAGGCATGTGTAAGATGGTTGTATTTGTGTGATTATTGCTATAATACTACTTACCACATGTTTATTGGTATGACCCCCTTCCGAGCATTGTATGGGTATGATGCGACATCTTTCATCAATTTGGTTTTTGGGGACACTATAACTCTTAAGGCTCGAGAGTGTTTACAAGATAGTTAGGATATCCTTAAGGTACTTAAGAATAATATTTAGTATGTTCAGAACCAGCAGAAGATGTATGTGGACCGACACAAGATTGAGAGATCATTTGAGGTGGGAGACATGGTATTTTTGCGCCTACAACCATATAGACAAAGTACTCTCAAGAAGAGTGGTGCAGAAAAACTTAAGCCTCGATTTTATGGTCCATACAGAGTGTTGAGGAGAGTTGGAGAGGTAGCTTATGAGCTGGAGTTACCTTCCGAAAGTAAGATACACAATGTTTTCCATGTGTCTTGCTTGAAGAAGGCATTGGGGCAACACGTGGTTTCTTCTGCTGAGTTGCCACCCTTGGATGAGGAGGGGAGATTGAATCTAGTTCTTGAGGAGATCCTGGATAGGAGAGAGAGGAGATTGAGGGGTAGTGTGATTAAAGAGTACTTATTTAGGTGGAGAGATTTGCCATTGGAGGATGATCCTGGATAGGAGAGAGAGAGATTGAGGAGTAGAGTGATTCAGGAGTACCTAGTTAGGTGGAGAGATTTGCCATTGGAGGATGCGACATTGGAAGGAGAGTCTATCTTGAAGCATACAACTTAACGATATCTTGGGACAAGCAATCCCGGGAAGGAAGGACTAATGTCCCTCTCTTCCTAAGAGATCACATAGTTATTCAAATTGGCCTATTACCGCATTCTCGTAGGCTAATAGAGATGGTAAGGGAATGCTTTGCGGAAAATACATGTATTTAGTCACTTTAGCTCACTTTATGTCTTTCATTATGAAAGTGACTTTATTAAAATAACTTTATTTTATAAAGTGACTTTATTAAAATAACTTTATTTTATAAAGTAAAGTGACTTAATAAAATCAAAGTGAAATAAAGTGCAATTATAAAAAGTAAATAGAAAAAGGCCAAAGCATATGGGCCAAAGTTATCCACTTTAGAAAAGTGCAACTTGCACTAGGAAACAAAGTAAATGGGAGCAAAAATAGTGGAGAAAAATGATAATGATAGAATAAGACATGGAGTAGTGTGTCATGATAGAATAAGACAAAGGTGGTCACTTTAATTTAATAAAGTGCACCCACCACATGGAGTAGTGGTCACTTTAATTTAATATTAGTAGTGGTCACTTTAATTTAATATTGGAGGGAAAAGTTGGTGGGAAAGACATTTAATAAAGAGGAAAATCTGATTGGTTGAGTGGAGGTGGCCATTAGGCCCAATTCTTCTATTTAAGCAATGAGATTTGTTGAAGAGGGACACTTGATTATTTTCTCTCATTACTGATTTTATGTTTGAAGCTTAGAGTTTTTGCATAATTTATTCCAAGGACGAAAACCCTTAGGAATTACCTCTAGAGGATGAAAACCCTCTTGGAGTATTGTGAGGAATTTCTACTCAAGGAATTCCATTGAGCTTGCACAAATTTTTGTTATTTCCAGCAATGTTCGAAGGAGTTTTTGTAGATTTGTGTAATCTAGGGTTTGAAGAATAAATTGCAGAATCCGTTTATTCTATTTTCCATATGTGGAGCGACCCACTTCTTGGCTGATTTGCAGAGTACATGGAACATTTCACGTCTGATTTGTATTGCCATCTCATAATCCGATTTTTATGAATTAAAACAACCCATTCTTAGTTTTTTTGGGTGTCTGTAAATGCCATTTTCAGACCTGTGCATGGCAACGTGTTTGTAAACTTAAATTAATTAATTTCAGTCTTGTCAGCATCAAAAATATGAGTTTTATTGCATAATTTAGCCTCATAATTATATGGGATTAGATCTGAGTGGGACTAGTTCAATGCGAATGCCGATTTATGTACGGTTTTCTTCAACAACTCTAGTAAACCCTTATCGCATTTTCCTTTAATTAATTTAGATCATGTGATACTCTATTGGTATTTTGTCTATAAGTTGCATATCGTGGTTACGGTTTGCCTAAAATCCATGTAGTGCAATATTGTACCATTTGGGGACATTACGGTGGTATGAGAGCGAGTGTATCCTCCCAGCTTGTGAGAGAAGGAAAGAAAGAAAAGTCAGATTCGAATCTGACGAGGAAAGATGAAGTGGACTGTTGTCACCCAAAAGTGCACCCTGATAGAGAATTGTGTGCACTCTCTCTTCCGTTGACAAAATTGGAACACCTCAAGGTTGTGGGAACCTATAACTGAGGTGAACCTCCAGAGTGGGCTGGTTCCCTTGTGAATCACCTGAAAAACTAAAAATTGACAAGGAAAAGGGAGAAGGAATGCGGGAAATGTAAAAATTGCGGTGATACACCAATGAATTGACACACATATGTACTACTACATACAGAGAATATAGAGATCCACACACATGCACAACTTCAGACTAATTTGCATAAATAATTCAAAGGTTTAGGCAAGGGGCAGCAGTGTAGGGAATAAATTCCACAACAAGGCAACACAATACCCTAACAAACACAAGGAATACTTAGAAAACCAGTGATGTAGAAGGCAAAAATGGAGTTTTTCTATTCAGAGATGCAAGTACAAGCTAGGACTACAGTGTAGAACAACTAGAAGAAGTGTGTGTCCCATTTCAATCAAAAATCAACCCATATATAGGCTGCCCTTTGTTGTGCATGCAAAAATAAAATAAATATGTTATTCACCCCTTTGTCTCTTTCAAACATGTAAGTGTTCAAAACAAACACAAACTTCTTTGGTCTCTTCTCAACATGTAAGTGTTCAAAACAAACACAAACTCCTTTTGTCTTTTATGTTGTCTTTTGTTGGCTTTTTCACTTTTGTTTTTTACGCTTTTGTCCTTTGTTGACACTCAAGCATGCTTTCATCTTTGTTTTTGGTGTCAATATCCACTATATTTAATTGCTGATTCTTCACTTTAGTTTTGGCACTACCTTTCTTCTATATTTAGTTGCTTTTTCTGAGTATGCAAGTTGCTAATCTGCTAATTGCTAATTTTAGTTGTAGCTCGTGTCTTTTTCCAAAGATGTAAATCTGCATATTTTAGCTCTGTTTTAACACTGATTTTATCTCATTGCTTAAAACGATTGCTAAAATATGCAAATTTATCTTGGAAAAGTCAATCACAACAATGCAACTTAAAGTTAGCAACAATTAGCGATGCAGACATACTCGAGGAATAAATAGCTAAATATAGAGGAAAGGTAGTGCCAAAGCTAACAACAATTAACAACTAAACATAGTGGATATTGACGCTAAAACAAAGATGAAAGCATGTTGAGTGTGCAGCTTTAAAGTTAACAAAGGTCAAAAGCGAAAAACAAAAGTGAAAAAACCAAAGAAAAGACAACATATAAAACAAAATGAAAAATCAGCAAAAGACAAAACATAAAAGACAAAAGGAGTTTGTGTTTGTTTTGAACACTTGCATGTTTGAAAGGGGCAAAGGGGGTGAATAAATATTTATTTTATTTTTGCATGCACAAAGAAGGGGCAACCTATATATGGGCTGATTTTGATTGAAATAGAACACACTTCTTCTACAGCTGCTCTACACTTGTAGTCCTAGCTTATAGTTACATCTCTAAATAGAAAAACTCCATTTTGCCTTCTACATCGATGGTTTTCGAGTATTTCTTGTATTTGGTAGGGTATTTTCTTGCCTTGTTGTGGAATTTATTCCCTACATTGCTGCCCTTGCCTAAACCTCTCAATTATTTATGCAGATTAATCCTAAGTTGTGCATGTGTGTGGACCTCTATTTTCTCTATCGTATGCGGTAAAGTACATGTGTGTCAATTCATTAGTGTATCACCGCAATTTTATATTTCCCGCATTCCTTCTCCCTTTCCTTGTACATTTTTAGTTTTTTTAGGTGATTAACAAGGGAACCAACCTCTCTAGAGGTTTACCTCGATTATAGTTCTCACAACCTTGATTTGTTCCAATTTTGTCAACGGAAGAGAGTGCACACAATTCTCTATCTGGTGCAACTTCAGGTGATAACAAGTCCACTTCATCTTTCCTTGGTTGTATTCGAATATGATTTTCTTTCTTTCCTTCCTCACGGATTGAAGAGGATATACGCCCTGATACCACCGTAATATCCCCAAATGAGACAATTTTGCGCTAGATGGATTTTAGGCACCTCAACCACGAAATGTAGCTTATAGCCAGAATAGAATATCACGAAGATCTGAATTAATTAAAGGAAAATGCGACTAGGGTTGTTGAAGAAAACTGTATGCGAATCAACATTCACATTGAACTCAAATTTGATCCCATGTAATTATGAGGCAAAATTATGCAATAAAACTCAGATTTCTGATGTTAGACAAGACTGAAACTAATTAATTTAAGTCTGCAAACATGCTTTGCCATGCACAGAGTTTGTAAATGACATTTACTGAGACACTTAAAAAACAGAGAATAGGTTGTTTTAATTCATAAAAATCAGATTATGAGATGACAATACAAATCAAACTGAAATGTTCCATGTACTCTGCAAATCAGCCAAGAAGTGGGTCGCTCCACACATGGAAAATAGAATAACATTGCTGTAATTTAATCTTTCAAACCCCAGATTACACAAATTTGTAAAAACTCCTTCGAACATTCTTTGAGATAACAAAAGTCTATCAAGCTCAATGGAATTCCTTGGGTAGAAATCCCTCACAATACACCAAGAGGGTTTTCGTCCTTTAGAAGTAAATCCTAAGGGTTTTCGTCATTGGAATAAATTATGCAAAAGCTCTAAGATTCAAGCATAAAATCAACAATGCGAGAAAATAATCAAGTGTTCCTCTTCAAACAAATCTCATTGCTTAAATAGAAGAATTGGGCCTAATGGCCACCTCACTCAAACAATCAGATTTTTCTCTTTATTAAATGTCTTTCCCACTAACTTTTCCCTCGATATTAAATTTAAGTGACCACTTACTAATATTAAATTAAAGTGACCACTACTCCAAGTGGTGGGTGCACTTTATTAAATTAAAGTGACCACCTTTGTCTTATTCTATCATGGCACACTATTTCATGTCTTATTCTATCATTACCTTTTTCCCCACTATCTTTTGCTCCCATTTACTTTGTTTCCTAGTGCAAGTTGTACTTTTCTAAAGTGGATAACTTTGGCCCATATGCTTTGGCCTTTTTCTATTTACTTTTTATAATTGCACTTTATTTTAATAAAGTCACTTCGACTTTATTTAGTCGGTTTAATATTATGAAATTACTTTAATAAAGTCACTTTCATAATAAAAGACATAAAGTGAGCTAAAGTGACTAAATCCATGTATTTTTGCAAAACATTCCCTCAACATCTCCATTAGCCTATGGGAATGTGGTAATAGGCCAATTTGAATAATGAGTGATCTATTAGGAAGAGAGGGACATTACGATTTTGGTTCCCTTGACATCATTTTGGTTCCTATTGAGTGTTTAGTTTGTAACCTCATTGAAATACTTATATTTGTAATGAACTTCTAAGATAACAATGTATCGGTGCTTTGCGGTTGTTTGAATGGTTCTACTAAAGCATTTTTGCATGTCTTTGAAGGATTGTGTGTTGAATTTAGTATGGGGTGAGAGGAAATCACGTATATGAAGAGGAAGTGCATAAGCTCATTGACATGAAGTTTGTTTGGTTCCCTTGACATCATTTTGGTTTCGTTGAGTGTTTAGTTTGTAAGCTCATTGACATACTTATCTCTGTAATGAACTTCCAAGATAACAATGAATTGGTGCTGCAGATTGTTTCAATGGTCCTCTTAAAGCATTTTTGGATGTCTTTGGAGGACTTTGTTGTTGAATTTAGTGTCGGGTGAGAGGAAATCAAGTATATGAAGAGGAAGCGTGTAAGCTCGTTGGCATACTTATCTCTGTAATGAATTTCCAAGATAACAACAAATTGGTGCTGCGGTTGTTTGAATAGTTCTAGTAAAACATTTTTGATGCGTTGGATGATGTGTTGAATTTAGTGTGGGGTGAGAGGAAATCAAGTATATGAAGAGGAAGTGTGCGAGGTAGTACATAGAGGATGTAAAGAAAATGAGTGCGGCGCGTAGAAGGTTGTGCAGTGAATGACATGCGTGCATGAATGCTTGCGAGGAAACTACTGAAGGCAAGGGAGTGTGCAAATAGAGCAATGTATAAACGAGGAACAAGGTGTGATAAGGGCGCCTGAAGCAATACATGGCCCATGAAAGGAAAGGTAAGAGAGGTACCCATGAAGGAAAAGAGAGAATGACATGACCACCCCACTAAACATTTAAAATTTGTATTTTGGGTGGTAATAAGGAGAAGTAAATGCTCAAGCGTGTCATTTAAGGGAGAAATAAATGCGTTTAACACATGACTTGTGTAATATCCCTTCTTAGGGAACTCGGGAATGTCCAAGGAACTGAGATGTAAAACTTGAAAATCAGATTAGTGAGCTCTTGTAGATGATTGATATCAACTCTGCGACACTGCAAATTATGCCCTTCCTAGGGCAGCGACCTCCTTGGAAAAGTTAAAACCTTGAGGTGGGTTAAACCTTGTTAACACATTTCGATTCTTATGCCAAAAATATTAAAAAACCACCGAGTAAACACAATCAGTTGTTAGAAATCAGAATTGAGCTTGAAAATAATTAATTTTTGAAACCCTTAACCAGCGAATTTCAACAAGCTTGGAAAGAAAATGGGAGCAACGCGTAGAAGGTTGTGCAAGTGAATGACATGCATGCATGAATGATTGCGAAGGAAACTATGGGGCAAGGTAGCGTGCAAATAGAGCAACGTATAAACTAGGAACAAGGTGTGATAAGGGTGCCTGGGAAGCAATACATGGCCCATGAAAGGAAAGGTAGAAGAGAGGCACACATCCCATGAAGGAAAAGAGAGAATGACATCACCACCCCACTAAACATTTAAAATTTGTGTTTTGGGTGGGAATAAGGGAGAAGTAAATGTTCAAGCGTGTCATTTAAGGAGAAGTAAATGACACAAGGAAGCAATGCATGGCCCATGAAAGGAAAGGTAGAAGATAGGCACACATCTCATACCCCACTAAACATTTAAAATTTGTGTTTTGGATGGGAATAAGGAAAAGTAAATGCTCAAGAATGGTATTTAAGGGAGAAGTAAATGACACAAGAGAAAGCAATGCATGGCCCATTAAAGGAAAGGTAGAAGAGGCACACATCCCATGAAGGAAAAGAGAGAATGACATCACCACCCCACTAAACATTTAAAATTTGTGTTTTGGGTGGGAACAAGGGAGAAGTAAATGTTCAAGCGTGTCATTTAAGGGAGAAGTAAATGCGTTTAACACGTGGCTTGAGTAATGTTCCTTTTAAGGGGACTCGGGAATGACCAAAGAACTGAGATGTAACTTAAAAATCAGATTAGTAAGCTGCTGTAGATGATTGATATCAGCTCTGCAACCTGCAAATTATGCCCTTCCTAGGGCAGCGACCTCCTTGTAAAGTTAAAACCTTCAAAGGTGGGTTAAACCTTGTTAACACATTTTGATTCTTATGCCAAAAATATTAAAAAACCCTCAACAAACACAATCAGCTGTTAGAAATCAGAATTGAGCTTGAAAATAATTAATTTTGGAAACCCTTAACCAACGAACTTCAACAAGCTTGGAAAAATAGCAAATCACCTCCAAAATTCACAAAACTTGAGATTCGGCTTTTAAAAATATGGAGAATAAGATAATAAATTTAGATTGATCAACTTATCATCAACACATACTAAATAGTTCTCCCAAGTGGGTCACTCCACTTCAAATAAATAGATTATTGATCCAAAAGAGATAAATCATGCAAGAAAATGATAATTTATTACTCTCCAAACCAACTTGCATACATAAATCCTTGTGGGAGGGTTTTGTCCTCCACAAGCCCTCAATCAAGGGTTTTCATCCTTGAGAAAGGTAAGAAAGGTGCTTCACAAGAAAACCTTTACCAAGATATGAAAATTCACCAAAACATAACTCTCTAATGGCCAAATGACCTCCTTTTATAACCATAAGGGGTGCTTACAATGCAAATGATGGCCAACCCCTTAAGAAAAGTACTTTTAAATATCTAATTAGTATTTGGAGCCTACATGCTCAAAATACTTTTATTTCCTAACTAATTAAGTTTTTTTTTATGGAGCACTAGGTTTCTCAATAGGATACATGATAATAATAATAACATTAAAAATATAATCCAGATCTTCCCCTTGCTTCCTTCCTTAAACCCACGGGAGAAGAATGGGTTAAGGTCTTAAAAAACCAGCCTTGGGACATGACAACTTGCACTAACACGAGATAGTGGAGAGGTAAATGCTCAAGTGTCTAAGGAAATTAATACTGAGTAAATGGAGCGCATCAGGCTGAGTATTATAAATAGAAGGGAGTATGCCATTTTGGTCTTCAAAAACCAGCCCTCAAAAGGGAACATGACAGCTTGCACTAACACAAATAGTGGAGAGGTAAATGCTCAAGTGTGTGAAGGAAATTAATGCAGAGTGAATGGAGCGCGTCAGGCTGAGTATTATAAATAGAAGGGAGCATGCCATTTTGGTCTTCAAAAAAGCAGCCTTCAAAAAGGGACATGACAACTTGCACTAACACGAGATAGTGGAGAGGTAAATGCTCAAGTGTGTAAAGGAAATTTGTAGAGTAAATGGAGCGTGTCAGGCTGAGTGTTATAAATAGAAGGCAGCATGCCATCTTGGTCATTCAAATTCTTAGAGCTTTGCGGAGAAAAGATATTTTAGGACCACCTTGCAAAGAAGCGACTTTGTTGCGAAGATGAGTAAATTGGGAGAGCAAAAAGTAGTTGCAGATTGCAAGAAAGTGAAGCTGCTATTATAAATAAAGGGAGCATGCCATTTTGGTCTTCAAAAATCATCCTTCAAAAAAGGACATGACAACTTGCACTAACACGAGATAGTGGAGAAGTAAATGCTCAAGTGTGTAAAGGAAATTAATGCGGAGTAAATGGAGCGTGTCAGGCTGAGTATTATAAATAAAAGGGAGCATGCCGTTTTGGTCATTCAAATTCTTAGAGCTTTGCGAAGAAAAGAGATTTCATGACCTCCTTGAAAGCAATGACTTTGTTGTGCCAATGAGTAAATTGGGAGAGTAAAAAACGGTTGCAGATTGTAGGAAAGTGAAGCTGTTATTATAAATAGAAGGAGCATACCATTTTGTCTTCAAAAATCAGCCTTCAAAAAAGGACATGACAGCTTGCACTAACACGAAGTGGAGAAGTAAATGCTCAAGTGTGTGAAGGAAATTAATGCGGAGTAAACGGAGCGTGTCGGGTTGAATATTATAAATAGAAGGGAGCATGCCATTTTGGTCATTCAAATTCTTAGAGCTTTGCGGAGACATTGTTGCGAAGATGAAGTATATTGGGAGAGCGAAAAAGCATTTGTAGATTGTAGGAAAGTGAAGGCTGGTTAAGCTCAAAGCCAAAGTGGTTCTTAAACACAATTTGCCAAGACGAGAGGTTTCGGGAGAATTAACCAACCCATATAAACTAAAGGAGGGGTTTGGGATGCTCATGCGGCCGGAAGCAAAGCGACCAAAGTTATAGGTGGGGTGGCAATGAAGAATAACAATAGTCAACTTTTGTGGTTGAGGACGGGGAAGGCGAATCATTTCTTAACCTTGCTTGAAGGAAGGTGAGAAGTCTGGACACGGCGTATATTGTTGAATAGATCAATCCAGATATCCGGGAGAGACTAGGCTTAGGCTATAGCCACATAGATAGAGGGCAACTAGATCTATATAGATAGGTCATAGGGAACGGTGCTTGTTTATTCTAAATACTGTGCCCTATCTCTACTCTATATGGGAGGTAATGATTGACTTTGTTGGACTGTCGAGTAGAACTCGTTGGATCTCTATCTATATCGAGACTCGTGCCCTATCTGGGGGTAATGATTAAGCCACCGCCGCCTATAGCCTATATAGAGAGAGGGGGAGGGGCAACCTCTCTTCTCGCCCCCCCCCCCCCTCTATATAGAGTATAAGCATAGGCATAGGCATAGGCCAAATCGAAGCAACCCTCTCTACAGGGTTCTCTTGGCTATCGTCCACTTTGCACCGAAGGGGGATAACAAATATACGCTAATCGGCTCGAGGGAGTGTCCTAAGCGGTCAAACCTCTTTTGTCCCGGATATAGAGTTCCCAAGATAGATATAGAGATAGATAGAGATATAGAGTGAAGAGTGAGATAATCTCATTTATGTATTGATTGTTAGAGCTCCTCTCCTCTCCCTCCTCTCCCTCCTCTCCTTACTTGCTCCACTCCTTTGCCCTTGATTGCTTTCTCAATAATAGCATGTTTGCCATTTGTCCAGGAGGTACCAACATTCCGCGATAGGGTGCCGTTACCCCAACAAGAAGGGAAAGGAAGAGAAAGGAGAGGGAGGTAGGAAGGAGGAGGTTTGATTGGGCATGGGGAAGAGAAGGAAAGAGGGACAAGGCGAAAACCGCCTTGAGGAAAACAACGCCTTTGAGGCGAAACACGCCTTTAAGGTGAACAATGCCTTTAAAGGTAGGCGAAACCCGCCTTGAGGCGAAACAACACCTTTAAAGGCGGGCGAAACCCGCTTCTCAAAGCGGCTTGAAAATTGCCTTATCTTAAAAACCCCTCCTCCACCCTCTCCCCTAGGGGAAGAAAGGAGTAGAAAAACCATCTTCTACCCGGTTCCCTCCCACTTGCTCGAAGGACAAGGAAAAGAGCCCGGACCATAGGCTCGGGGTTTCGGGACGGTCATGCGACCAAAGCAAAGGTGACTGAAAGGTATAGGTGGCAGTGAAGAATAACAAAAGTCAACATTTGTGGTTGAGGATAGGGAAGGTGAAGTATTTCTTAACCTTGGTGAGTGTAATGTCCCACCAAGATCTAATTGAACTCTTGATGAAAAGAATGAAACCCCAGCTGAAATAACACAAATTCTAAAGGCAAACACTGCAGATCTGATTTTTACTGGAAAATGCGATTTGGAAGGAGGAGAAAATACCACAAAACACACCAAATATATGCTCTTTTCTGATTTTTATGGAAGAACTAATTTTTATAAATATAATGCAAGAGAAAGCATCAACAATTGAGTCCAAAATCAGATTTCCAATAGTGAATAATTGCAGATCTGACCTGTACTTGCAGCAGTGAAAAATGGGCTTGAAACCCCAACAAAACACTTGAAAAATATTGGAATAATTTTTTGGAAATGCCCTTTCAACAGCTGATACAAAAACAGATTTTTCCAACCCTTGAAATGATGAGAAATTACCCAAAACTGGGTCGCTCCAGCTGCAATAAAGTGATCTATAAATCAGATTTAAAACTGGACTTGCAACACACCAAAAGAGGAAGAGTTTTTGTTCTTCCTTTTAATTTTCTTGAGGGTTTTCGTCCTCAGAAAATTACAGCAGTAATACTTCAGCTCAAAACCAAAATAGCAAAGTGTAGAATGGTAGAATGATGCCCAAACAAGTTGACCCCTTCCAATAAAAGAAGAAAGTGACCCAAAAAATACCTCCAACACACCCAATCAGCAAATGGTGTGATTTCTATGCACTAAGCACCCAAGCTACTTCCTAACCTAAGT
Organism: Taxus wallichiana var. yunnanensis; assembly: GCA_018340775.1. Lineage (NCBI taxonomy): Eukaryota > Viridiplantae > Streptophyta > Pinopsida > Cupressales > Taxaceae > Taxus > Taxus wallichiana. Next base: position 477,615,923 of record CM031243.1, on the reverse strand, counting down.
CACAACTCTCCTAGAGGGAATACAAAAATTATAATTTTACTTTATTCCTTCTAATTTCCCCATTAACCCCCTAAGACAAGTCGCCAATGCTCGTAGGATGAATAAAAAAGTACATTGATGTCATCATAATACTTTATTAAGTCATATAAATTATTAAAGTGCTAGATATATATTTTTTTACTAATGGCACTTTATAATAATTTAAAAATGACTTAAGTCACCCTTATAAATCCCCCTTAGCCGTCGGGTAGACAAAATAGGCCAAGGGTCTTCCAAGATGTTATTCCGGAAAGAGGGACATTTCGGTGAGGGGAAGGTGAGTGGTGCGGACACGATGTATATTGTTGAAGAAGAAAGAGCAAGCTCTTCGGTGAGATTGCTGATGGAAAGAAAGCCCTCAAGATGATGCCACACAAGAGAGTAAAGAAGATAGCCGTGGTGGAAGCCTCCGTCCAACTCTTCTTAGAAATGCAATATGTTGTAGGAATGTTGGGGTCGAAAGTATTACAACTGTACTGTGTGCAGCAGAAAGAAAGCCCTCGAGATGATGGTACACAAGAGAGTGAAGAAGACAATTGTGATAGAAGCCTCTGTCCCACTCCTCTTCTCATAAATGCAATATAATATGGGAGTATTGCAGTGGCAGCGCACGTGGCAGCGAAGGAGAATGAAAATCAACTTTTGTGGTTGAGTAGAGGGAAGGTGAAGTATTTCTTAACCTTGTTGAGGGAAGGTAAGATGCTTGGACATGTTGTATATTGTTGAAGAAGAAGGTGACACGATAGCTCTAGTTGGGGAAGAAAGAGAAAACACTTCCAGTGAAAGTGTTGGTGGAAAAAAGCCTTTGAGATGATGTTGCACAAGAGAGTAAAGAAGACAAGCTGCGGTAGAAGCCTCCATTCCACTCCTCTTCTTAGAAATGCAATGTTTTCTTAGAGGATTGCAATCGGAAGAATGGGAAACAAAACTCATGAGTTGCAAGATTACCAAATATAAACATAGGGGCCTTGGACATGAGTCCTACTTTTTAAAATACTATATGATGTAGATGAGTAGAAAGACAACGAATGGGGGTATATTTGATGATTTCGCCAAGTTCGTACTACGGGAGCTAGGGGTGAGGCTTTTCTCTTTGAGTTGTTGCATTTTGGGAAACCCTTGGAGCCAGTGAGGCTTTTTCTCTTGTGTGTGCATGCGGACTATTTGTATTTTGTCGAGCAAAGGATGAGGATCACGACCGGACTATTTATTAACAATGCTATTGGATTGGTTTGCATAGGTGAAGATCTTGTGTTGGTCTTGGATGATGATGAAGAGATTGAGCGCATCCCGAGGTTATTGACGGATATGTGCGAGGGGTGAAATGGGCGTTTTGGTGGATAATAAATCCTATTCGAAAAGTACCAAGAATATAAGCAAGCCCTACTGAAGACTAGAATGGAAAATTGGATAAAAAATTTGAGTGAGGTGATTGGGGATGAGTGGCACATCCCAGTTATTGAGATGTGCGAGGGCAAGTAGAGTTTCTTTATTATGTAATGATATTGCTAATTGACAAGAGCCGCTCGAATGGCTGAGTTTAAAAATTTGAGTGAGTTGATTGGATGAGTGGCACATCCCAAGGTTATTGCAGAGATGTGCGAGGTGCAAGCAAAGTTTGCTATTATGTAACAAATATTGCTAATTGACAAGAGCCTCTTTGAATGGTTGAGTTGCCATATTTTGGGAAACCCTTGCAGCCGTGAGCTTCTTCTCTTGTGTGTGTAGGAGGACTATTTCTACTTTGTTGGGCGAAGGATTAAGATCACAACCGCTGCGTGTATTAACAAGGGTAGTCTTGTATTGGTTTGCACAAGTGAAGGCCTTGTGCTAGCCTTGATGATGATGAAGGGATTGAGCGCATGACACAAGCCTTGCACTTAAGAAAGGAAGGCACATCTTATTGATTACTAACATCATAGATCCCACGTGACAAGAGTGGTTTTGCGACTTATCGGCACTAAGTTAGTGGTGGTGACATTTGGGGAGAAATCTATAGAAAATTCTTGCATATTTTGCATCTCATCGCCAAAGGAGCACGCTTGACATTTCACAGATATCACCAAATCCATTGTTAGAAATGCGGAGACGGTGCATATGTCGGAGACAATTGTTGTTGGGCGCCATCTTGATCTTGTTAGTGTTTGATGAAATTGGTGTGTTGGAGGGGGTGCAAAGTTGAAATGGGCATTTCTAGTGGATAATAAATCCCATGCGAAAAATTACCAAGAATATAACCAAGCACTCTGAAGACTAGAGTGGAAAATTGGTTCTAAAATTTGAGTGATGTGATTGGGGATGAGTGTCGCATCCCACGGTTATTGCCGGAGATGTGGAAGGGGTGAAATGGGTGTTTCTAGTGGATAATAAATCCTGTGCAAAAAAATACCAAGAATATAACCAAGCCCTATAAGACTAGGGTGGAAAAAGTACCAAGAATATAACCAAGCACTCAAGACTAGAGTGGAAAATTGGTTCAAAATTTGAGTGATGTGATTGGGGATGAGTGTCGCATCCACGGTTATTGCCGGAGATGTGCAAAGGGTGAAATGGGTGTTTACAGTGGATAATAAATCCTGTGCAAAAATGTACCAAGAATATAACCAAACCCTATAAGACTAGAATGGAAAAAGTACCAAGAATATAACCAAGCACTACAAGACTAGAGTGGAAAATTGGTTCTAAAATTTGAGTGATGTGATTGGGGATGAGTGTCGCATCCCACGATTATTGCCGGAGATGGGCAAGGGGTGAAATGGGTGTTTAGTGGATAATAAATCATGTGCAAAAACGTACCAAGAATATAACCAAGCCCTATAAGACTAGAAAGGAAAATTGGCTCAAAAATTTGAGTGAGGTGATTGGGGATAAGTGGTGCATCCCATTGTTATTGTCGGAGATGTGCGAGGGCAAGCAAAGTTTTCTATTATGTAGCACTACTCGTTAGCACGAATATTTCTAATCGACAAGAGCCTCTCTGGATGTTTGAGTTGTCATATTTTGGGAAACCCTTGGAGCTAGTGAGCTTTGTTCTTGCGTGTGCATGAGGACTATTTCTACTTCGCTAGGCAAAGGGTGATGGTGACCATGTGTATTAACAAGGCTACTAGATTGGTTTGCACAAGTGAAAACCTTGTGTTGACCTTGGATGATGAAGGGATTGAGTGCATGTGCGCAAGAAGCATTCCACATCTTCACGATTACTAACATCACAAATCCCACGACTTGTGTAATATCCCCTTATGGGATATTTAATTAAATCTGAAAATGAATTACTTCCAATTGAATTTAGAAGAGTAAACCCTTCTAGTTCGACAAGACCAAACATAACAGGATTTTTTTTTTACTTTCAGATTACTGATACAATCGTCGTGTGACACCATAAAGACACACAAGAGGTTGCACGACATCACATGCAAAGTTTACACCAACATGAAGAACACACAAATATCAAAAAGATACAATATGCAACCAATGTCACACCTAGGTAACTGAGCAAGTATGAAACCACGTCACAATCACGACATGAACATCACGAATTGACACCTTCCACAATACCACATTTTCATGGTTAAATCTTTGTTGTAATCAAGTTCCAGTTTTAGTCTTAAAGATTTGTAGAGCATAAAGCATGAAAACATACATTTTTTTCCTTTTTCTAGATCACATTTCTTTTGGTTCGTTTGATACTTAATGAATAATGGTTCCATCTGATTTAGTTTGTTTATCTTATTGCAAATAAATTGTATAACTCGATTGTTTATTAGGAGTAACTTAACATTACACATTATAAGATTAGATTTCCAAATTAGAAACTATGTTTCCTCCATTACTTGTTTTCACGTGGATCAATTCACATCCACTTTCACAACATAAGAATGATCTAATGAAGTTATGAATAATCTCCACGGTACTTAAAATTCTTAGACCAATAACACAAGAGTATATTCTCAATAACAAAGAGCAAGTTACAAATTTCCTTTACAATTAGTGTCTTAATGGTGCATTAATACATAACCCAAAAATCTCTGCGGTCCAAAGCACTTTGCATTGTTTTCACTTCTAATGGTGTTTAGTTTCTAGTTAAATGCGTTGATACGACATCCCATTGTCGAACACAAGGTGACCACTTTAAAACCATTGTAACGATACACCTCCACACGCCCGAAAGACCCTCCACTTGGTTCATGGGGAAGAATCATGATCAAATTTCCAAGAATAAACATTACCTTCCTTATTTCTCTTTTGATCCCAATGTAAACAAATATTAGCCCTCCCCGAGAGGCTTAGCATAAAGCCACCCATTTAGAAACGTCATTAGAACATTACATCTGTCATTGTAACCAATACACCTCCACACGCCCGAAGACCCTCCACTTGGTTCATGGGAAGAATCATGATCACATTTCCAAGAATAAACATTACCTTCTTTATTTCTCTTGTGATCCCAACGTGAACAAAGATTAGCCCTCCCCGAGAGGCTTAACATAAAGCCACCCATTTGAAACGTCATTAGAACATTACATCTTTCATGTCACGAAGTGACACTATACCCATAACTATAACAACATGCACACTTCCACATGCACAAGAAGCCCTTTTACACACATGCCTAAGAAGTAATATTAAGCCTCTAGAACCACATGAGAAGATTGGTTTCAAAGCATATCTCGGATACAAGAGGTGTTTCTAACATTATGACGCCTATTAGCAATACAACCTTTTGAGAACCCTCTAGAGATCGAAACTTCACTTAAACCCAATCAGGAGAACGACACACAATTAACCCAATGCCCAAGGGTAACCTTCTTAAGGGTTGATATTTCAAACTAGAAGTTTGGTTGATGCTTTCCACCCAAAATGGAAACACACACATGCAAGTTATATTTTTCTTTGAAGGCTAAGAGATTTCCTAGGTCAATACATCCCTAACAGATAGATGAATTATGCCATTACCAGATTACTACCATCAATTTTGCTGGTACAATCACATCCAAAATTATGATGGTACAAACAATTTTAAATAACCAGATTTCAATTTCATTCTCCTGATGATGATTTGGATATAATAAAAGGGATCCTCTAACATTGTTTTCCAATGCAACATGATACAATCAACTTCATTTACCTAACCAAATATATTGGAATATGACTAAGTGTGGAATTAGTCAAACATGCAAAAGTACAACTACGTAAGAAAATAGTACATTTCATCAATATGGAACAATATGGTATACATCATGGGAACAATGAAATAATGCATTTTATTCATAACAATATCGCTGATATATTCTATACAATTTCATTGCTTTCAGATAGCATGCTAATAAGAAGACACAAGTATCATTGCACTTTTCTTTGTCCAGGTACTTACAACCACACACATGGTCAAGACTCAACACTACGGCTGGCATGGCATCTACCTCTAAACTAGCATGATTCATGATTTCAAAGATTTCCAAGAATAATAAAAACAATACTTAACATACTTCTAAGGAGAGTAAGAAATGTAAATGCCATTTTAGTTCATTTTCGAGCTATCAAGGGAGAGATAGAGAGAGAGAGAGAAAATGCTATTTTTCCACAATCAAATTATTTTCAAAACAAGTGTCAAAGAAGTTTTCTACAGTCATATGTTAGTGTATATAAAGTTTCTTGATCGATAGTTTGCTTGAGTAAGGTCACGACCGTTTTCCCCATTTGATTACAAGTTCCCAAAAACGATAAATTTAGGCAAGTTGCTCAAAAATCAGCATTCAAAAGCATCTTCGAGACTCAAACAACCACAAAAACAAATTCCTATCTATTCCCCTATATACAGGGAAACACTCGGATTAGCGGAACCCTAAAGGTGGCAAACATTATTAAAATGGTGCTTATATTTCGGAGCTAACGATCGTAAATGCACTCAAGCATCCTTGTCCAACAATCGGAGGTGTAATGCCCGTTCGACATTACCCCAGCCTTTCTCTGACGACCCTGTTGATAAGCAAGGGTAGGTGGTGGGTGTGAGTTTGTTGATCGTTAGTCGACCTCGAAAGCGATTAGCGCCCTTCCTCCTCGTCTGGCCTTCCCGTGTCCGTGTCGTTGCCGATGTTGCTAGTGGAGGGCCTCCATAGTGCCTTTTCGATTACCTTGTTAAGGAAAATCTCATTCTCGAATTCTATAGGTGGTTTTAATGATGTCTTGATGTCGTTAGGGCGTGTCTAGCTAGAAGGGACATCTACATAATAATTATTATATTGAATTGTCGATTTGTGCTTATTATTATTTTACTCAGTGTTGACGGGCGATCATTATTAATAAGGTTAATAAATTTGTGTTATTATTATTATTATTATTAAATTTGTGTTATTATTATGAATATGGCGATCATTATTATTTGTGCTTATTATTATTTTACTTCGTCTTAGGGTTTTTATTTTTTAGTTAAAAACAAACAAAAAAAAATAATAAATAAAATAAAAGTTTTAAAATTAAAAAGCCCATGAAATTGGGCGGTTTAGGGCAAAGGGGGGGCTCCTTATGGTTTTTTGTTTTTTTTGTTAAAGGAAGAGCAACCACCATGCAACTCATTGTGAGGAGAGAGGAAGCTTGACTGAACCAAGCATCCTCCTGGCACCACCCCACCTAGTTTATGTTGAAGGAAACGAGGGTTCTTCTCATGCTTGTCATCAGCTTTTTTTCCCAGATCCATTTTGCTTAGGGCGTTTTTTTTTTTTTAAAGAAATACCTCGCTTGAGATGTCATCTCATGGTGCCAGTGTTATGCGTGGTTGCGGCTATTTCATCCTCCCATCTTGTGTCAAACGCATGAGCCCCTTGAGCTGCGTGGACTTCTATCAATGCATAGAGGGGTTTTGTCAAATGTTGTGGTTGCAAATGCTTTGATGGACGCATATGAGGCTACGCCATTTCAGGCCTCCAACCCAATCAGTTTGCATTTTCCAGCGTACTTCCAGCCTGTGCCAAAATGGAAGCTTTGGAGCAAGGTATGAAAAATAGAATCTAGTTTTTTTGTAAGATTTTGTACTTCATAGTTGATATGCGTGAAAAATGTGGAAGTGTGTCATAGTTGGTATGTATGAAAAATGTGGAAGTGTATTCAAGGCATGTGAATTGTTTGACAAAATGCCTCAGATATTTCATCTCATGGAATGCAATGGTTTCAAGGTATTCATAGATGAGCTTGTTGTAAAGGCCTTTGAAACTTTGAAGGAAATGTATTTGGCAGTTGTAAAGCAACACTTAACAACCTTTTCCAACACCCTCTCAGCTGCGCCAAAATAAGTGTTTTAAATTGGGTATGGACATCCTTCAAAGAATTATGGAAAAGGGTTTTTGACATTTTATACAGTTGGAGAAAAGCATACCTCACGGTCTCATAGAGTGCCATGGTAGGAGAAATATTTGACAAAATGCCTCAAAGAAATGTTGTCTCATGGAATGCCATGATTTCAGGTATATGCACATAATGGATCTGTTCAAAAGGCTTTAGAAACTTTCAAGCAACTACACTCATAGGTGTAGAGCCTCTCATCCGCCAACATTCTCTCGGCCATTGTGCGAAATGGAGCCTTGTGCAAGCCCTAGAAAATTGTCAGAACATAATGGGCAACTTATTCTATTGGAAAAACTTCAAGTGATCGGGAAGTTTGTGTGACGTTGTGGAGGTTAGATTGAGGCTCGTGAACTGGTTGATGAAGTGCCCAAGCAAGAGATGTTGAACCAAGCCTATGGGTTTGACCACTCCATTCCTCCTAGGCATGGTTCATCTTCCCTTACCTCTCATAATTCTCGTGTTTTAGTTCTCTTTTGCAACTTAATAGAATTTTAAAATATTAGGATTTTAATACCGTTAAATGTTTATTTCAACTCGTTGCAAAAAAATGAAATGTCGTGTCGTAACTCACGAAGTCAAAATAACTCGTTTGCATTAAAACATGAACTTCCACCCTCATTCTGAGGTGATGTAGAAAACTTCCTACCCAACTGGATCACTACAACATTGTTTTATCGACCAGATGAAATTGACTTTCCAGTAATAATGTTGACCATCTCCTGTTTAAATAGTTAATTTTTGCATTTTTGAGACTCATTAAGTACCCTTCGTAACTCTGAAAATGAGATGTTAAGCTTCATTCGTGTACCTTGTTGTGTGAGGAGTCACCTTGACCTCTTGGATTGACCCCAAATGAACATATGTGATCTTTTTGACGCTCTTATAGGAGCCTATTACACTGGTTTACAGCAGTAGTAGAAAGTTGTTAAATCTAGAAAGTTGGCTTTCGTTTTGAACCGCCATTTGAAACCTGGATAGAGAAATTATTTCCCGTCTTCGCAAACCTCTAGTGTTTATACTAGAAAATTGCATGGAACATTTAGTTTAGGGAAAAACACTTTTTTGGATAGTTTGGCAAAAGCCATTTTGTAGGCCTCTGGTCATAGTTTGTGAGGTCAAACTAGACCAATTTCGACTTGTCGCTCCAGAAAACTTGTCGCCATTTGAAAATGGTTTTCTAGTTCTCAGTCCCATCGACTCTGATGAATTCTCCTTATATAGGGGAACTTGTAGGAAGTGTCTCGTTGCGTGCTCATCCATCGAACGTCATTTTGGACGTGGTTTTCTGAGCCCTCGAGCTAACTTTTGTTCATTTGCAACTGGGTCAACTACGACCAAAGCCCCGAAAAACTAGCCGCCAAATGCAAACCGTTCACTTTTTCCCAATTCCGTCAGTTGCTATGAACTCTTGGTATATCTGGGACACATAGAAAGTTAATCGTGGTGTGCGTTCTCATCGGAAGATAACTTTTGGAAGCGGTTTCTTAGCCTCCGAGCCCGTTTTGAACGTTTTTGTAGCTAGTAAGAAAATGTAAAAATAGAAAGTTGTGGGACCCTCGTCGGGTTGCCAAACCACCGTGGAAACTTTTACACATGTAAATAACTGTTTAAAACTCTATAGTGTAACTTGTGTGAAATAGAACTTTTGACAAAATGGTGTTTTCTCTCTCTTCCCTTCTTTTCTCTCTCTCCCTGGGTTACAAAATGAAGTAAAATGAAATGTAATGAATACATGTCTCTAAACCTTTTATTTCGATTGCAAATTGTAATTATTATCATATGTAAATGGGAAACTGAAAAATGATAATTATGTTAGATTAGGGTGGATGCCATGCCAACGAATTATCGATATCATGCTCACATGGTTTTGCAGGATGAAAGAATAATGACGAAAAAAGGTGATGTGTAATTCATTTATTTATCTTTGTAATTTATATAGTTCATTGTTAAATGAATAAATGTATAATGTTGTCTCATGTTATACAATTATATTTGATAATTTGTTGATATGTATGAGATGCTGGTTTCAGGACATCTAGGAAATGTGCATTTAATCATAGGTTCATTTTGATTCATAATACACATGGTAAAAGGGTTTGATATTTATATAAGGTAAATGAATTTGAAGTAATATCTTGTAGTGCATATTTAGTGTTCAATAAATGATTAATGAGTCATCTTGTGCATTCATACTTTGTAAATGTAATAAAGAGATTTAATCAAAACACTCTACCCTTGTTCAATATCGGAGCATAACTTGTTTTCATGTGTGATACTCCTTACCGTAGAAGACATTGAAAACCGTAGAATGAACTTAAACTCTACACTCGATGGAACCTCCTAGTTTGGCAAATCAGAGCCCAAGAATGGGCTTATCGTCTTAGTCAATATGTTTAGTGACATTGTCTTAAACCTATCTGATAGGAGTGACACAGTCAAACTTTTCTTGGAGTGTGTAGAGCTAACTCCTCCTTCGTAGCCTAGTGGACTACCTTGTCATCCGAAGATAGATTTAAAATTAAAGTTCTTCATCAGAGTGAAATCCTGTTGGATCCAGACGACATAGATGGAGGTTGTGACTTAGTTGTTCTAGGTCTTAAACTCTTATTAATGAACCCCTTAGCTCCTGCTCAGCTAAATGTGTTACCTTGGTTTCTCTCACACCTTGGTCCTTTCTGGAAGGTGGTTTAGCATAAATTTGTCCTCTCGCTTAAAACTCATATATAGTTGAGGGGTAGACCCTTAGGTGAAGTTGGAATTAATCTAAACCTCGGTTGATTTGGATGTTAACTTAGGGTTCGTGTGTAGCTTCAAGTCTCTAATCATTCATGTCTTCAAGAGGTTAGACAAACACTTCGTAACTCCTTTTACAAGACAATGCTAAAAATAAGGCCATAATGTGACGTAGAAAATAAAGCATATAAGAGTAAAAACGAGAGAATTGAGGTTAGGGATAATGCCACTCTTGGAGACCTTATAACTCAATTAAATATCTTTATGTGTTTCAAAGAATATGTATTGCATTGTTGTGATCAAACTACGAGAAAACAAAAGATATATAAATATAAAAAGGAAGTCATTAAGTCATTGAATTAGAATAACTATGGTAGGAAAATAACTTTTCCGTGATCGAGAATGTTTTGTGGTAAAAAGCTATCTTGTAATTAAATCTCCGTTAAATCCTAATATCGCTATATGGACACCAAGTCACATTCACTTGAGTTGTAAGAGTAAAAAGGTAGACATTGAATATATGTTCGAGAAGAAGATTCTTAACATAAGAACAAGATAATTAAGTATTTTATATGCATTTGAATTATGCCAAATAAGTATGCAAGTTATGGAAATTTTGTAAAGAATAAGAAGCCAACTTAAAATGGTCGAACTGCAAATTAAATGTGGAATGAACTTAAAGTTTCCAGTAGGTGGACAAATGAGGAATTTATCCTTGTACAATAATGTTCTTGGAATGTTAATCGTAACTAAAATACAATTAAAGAAATGATGTGTTGTGGGTTCACCATTCTTGAAGTCATTTTTCTTGTGGTTGGGTCATTACTAGTAACCATTCATTGGGAAAAGTGTGGCATCGACATGCCTATGTTGTTTTCTTGTGTCTATGTGAGTCGATGACTTATGTAATTGTCGTATGCGAGTTGAGTTTCTGTTCTTGGAGCCCTTGCTGTGTTGTGTAGTGAGCAATGTAAGTCAAATTTTTTTTTTATCCTGGTATTTTACTTGTTGTCATTGTGTGTGTAAAGTTGGGGCACTACAGGCCTACAAAACCTATTAGGAAAACTAGATTACGGGATATTTTTCTCCAAACCGAGGGTTTGTAGCAATTGTCTCATAGAAAAGCGACAAATTCATCTAAACTTGTTATACCTTGTTTCCAAGTAGACTGAATTGTGCTCAAAAGGCTAAAATGCATCAAATCAATGAACTAAGGGCTAAAACCTCATCAAACCTGTTAGACATCACCAATAAATCATGTTAGGACACTTCATCAACTTTCATATCATCATTTTTCACTATTTCCTTTGTAATGACAAAACACCTGGTTTCAGGTCTGACTGGTAAGATATTTAGAAACCTATTTGGCTCCTTTAGATGAATACAAAATTTCAAGGTCCCACTCCCTTTACATAAAAAGTTATTCGCAATTTACTCTTTTACTCTTTTACTAGCCTTCCTAATTAACCCTATTTTCATGCAAACCGCCTGTTTGCGGAAGAATCTACAACAAGGCTTAAGCATAAGTAATTTTTTTTTCTCAGATACCCATTATGGCCTTCTTGCTTCTTGCAAAAAACATTTCTCTCTTCTCCAAGCACAAAGTCTCCAACTCACTTCTCACCTTTAAAACTAGCCCAATTAGGCCTAATCTAGGGTTTCAATGCAACTACCTAGGGTTTGAAAGTTTTCCGACTATTCCAACTTGTGACACACCTTTTCTCCACCTCATACTACCTTTTTCAACCCTCTTCACCATTCATTCAACCTCTTAACATCATTCTACCTATAACTCATCTTTTGCTTCTTAGCTTCTTTGTTCTTTCTTAACACTTGTTTGTATCCCAACTCTATTTTTGAGCTTTCCCACTCACTTCATCTATGCTCCTTCACTGATTCACCACCTTACTGTCATGACTACTTCTTAACACTCTCTTTAGATCACTCACCTATTCTCAAGCATGGCACTTGCTAGTGATTGTTTCTTTGCTCTTCAAGCTATTTATTCTCAACTGTCCTAGAACAGGACAGTGTGCATTTCCTACAGTTTAATGGTTTTACTGACCGTTTAATGCTTCATCAAGGCTTAACTTGCTCAGATACCCATCCTTCAACCTTCTATCACCTTACTTACCAATACCTCCAAGAGAGACTTGTCACACTATCTTCTACTTGACTGATCCTTATAGGTCCTCTTCTCTAAGGTGCCATTACTCCCTATGATCTCCTTGCAAATGCCTTAAAGCCTTCTTTCCATTAACAAACTAGCTCACTGCGCAAGAATGACTGATTATTCCAACTAAGTATATATCCCAACTCCGTGCTAGTCTTCCAAAAACTGTACTCTGTCACAGTTGTACTTCAACTTTTTGTATCTCAACTTTCTATTCCTATCTTGGTTATGGATTGACAACTTCTCTACACCTAGGTATGTTTCTCAAAGTTTTCCATGGGTCCAAAGACCTCTAGAAGCATGCAAGAACCCTTCTTATCTATTTGTAACTGCCTCCAAAAGCTCAAAGCTGTGAGTGCACAGTCAGAAAATCTGAGGCTATCACTGAGGATCTTGCTAGCCTACCTTCTTTGTTTGATGATTCCCAACACTTAAGTTGAACTCGTGCAACACTCCCATTTACTTTAGAAGATCATGCAACTTCATGATCATTAACATAAAAACCTCTTTTGAACTCCTTTGTTGGCATAATGCATAGTTCTTGAACCCAGAACAGGGCACTTTGAGACTTTTTTTGATAGTTCATTTACTTATTCCCCATATTTGATCTATTAGATGGCATAAGAGGATTAGCAATTCACCTAAGTGCAACAAGGCAAGGGTATCTCTGTCCCTTCTTCGTGAGTGTGGTACAAACCTTCAAACCTCTATTCAAACCCTATTCACTGAGATCACAGTTTCAAAAAACATCAGTTCTTCATTCACAAAATGTTGATCACTGTATTATCCTTACATGCACAGATTGATGTTATGCAAATTAGTTCTTCACAAACTAAATCACCTTCCCCTGCTCAATGTAATAACAATCCCACTTACCATATGCACAGTTTATCAAACTTACATCAGACTGTGATTTCCATTCTAACGTGGAGGTGTCTTGTCAAGTAATCATCAGTTTCCTTGTAGTTCTACTGTTATCACAGATACTGACCCCTAAGAGACTTTTCTCAACCTCTCTAATCCTCAAAACCCTTGACACTTTCATGAATAACCAAGAAAAGAGTTTAAAGCTTACAAATAATAATGTCTTTAACTGTCTTTACGATCCTTTCATCAATTCGTAGGCTCTTCCTCATACTTCATAGCCTACACCATACTTTACAACTGAAAGACACATCCAAATGACATTTCCAAAAGATTCCAACAGAATCACTCAATACACATTTAAAAAAGTTAGTCATGCACAATATATCAACTCAAAAGCATTGTGTTGATAAACCATGGGTCTTTGACAGATTCTTGAGCCTCTTGGGCTTGTGTTGATAAACCATGGGTCTTTCACAGAGTTTTTCAACCTCTAAACCAACTTTCTCCACTGTCCTTCTCACTAACTCGAATACACACTGAGTTCTTATACAAAATGAAGAGAAGAAAGAGGTGGTTAGGGTTTCTTCACACCAACCCAACCTTTATTAAGCTAATCCGTGATGAGTTAAGGCCTAAGAAAGGTGAGAGAGTCATGACAAAGGTGGAGAAGAAGTTTCACATCGTTTGTTACATCATTTATTCCATTTTACAAAAACTTAGTACTATAACACCCCTAGTGCAAATTCAAATATTCAAAAACATGGTTTTGGAGGGAAACTCACAAAAATATTTTTATTTCATGCTAATAAGCCTAGATGGACTAGAAACACTACTAGACTATCCTAAATGGACCTAAAGACTATCAAGACCAAAATTTGGACTATATACAACTGATGCTCCTGCATCAAAATATTAGAAATTTAGAGGTATGCGGGAGCCAAAATCTATTTCGACACCCAAGGCCAAAATGACAAGTCAAAACCAAACTGCATTTTCACTTTCAATAGTTGTTTAAAGTTGCGAACTAGCCCGTTGGGCTCCTAAACGCGTTATAAAACAAGGTCAAACGAACTTCCGAAGAACAACCCAAGGTTTTTTGGACACTCCACATGACAAGGTACACGACTAAAGTTTGTTTTTCTCAAATTGGGGTTATAGGGATGTTTTGCGCCTCACAAAAATAGGTTTTATTAACATTGCACAAAGTCATCTAGAAGTAGTTTTCACTAAGTTTCCCGTTTATCACGCCAACCGCGTGGTTTCCAAGACCAAAACTAGTATAAGAGTTGTCCAAATATCTCACGAGGTAGATTGGGAGTAGAGTTTACATTCCAGATTTACTATTCTAGATGTGTACAAAACATAGATAAATTTGTTATAAGCCACTACGTCTCATTTAGATCACCGATAATTTAATCTACTTTAGTTTGATTTTCTACCACATTAAAATAAGAAAACTAGAATCATTAAAATCGTGCAAGAAGGGAAAGATGACCATGCCTGGATTGAGCTGGCAAGTGACCGAAGAACAAAAGTGCGCAGTTTGCGGTCGTCCAAGCATTCCGTCAAACAGTTTGCGGCCTTGTGAATGCTTCCATTTTTGTACATGCTGCAAATATGCTGGCAAAGGTTGTTGAGTTGAGTTTTATACCTCCAAGACCTTTCAATGGAACTCTTAGCGCCAATCCAACGATCCATGAGACTACACTTTGTTTGATGCATTCTGTCAAACATTTTGCATGCCCTAACCAAGTTTCCACATTTCGCAAATATAAATATCGAGCATTTGCAACTACAACTACTGACAAAAATTCTCTATCCATTATGCTTTTATGGATGTCCATACCGTGTTCCCAAAGCTCCCTTTTTCTTGGCCCAGACCAGGAGGATGCTGGCAAGGTTGTGGAGACGGCTTCTCACCTGCCATTTGCATTTGCTTGCAAATTTCCAAGGCGTTTTTAATCAACTCCCTTCTGTGCAAATCCTGCAATCCTGGCACTCCATGAGATGACATCTGGTTGCGGCATTTCTTGGAAAATCCTTAAGGCGCCATCACGCCCACCATTTTGGGCATATCCTGCAATCCTCACATTTCAAAAACCACATTTTTGAGTTATTTTGTCGGAAAGTCCTTGTGCCCTGTGTACGCTTCCACACTTTGCATACGTGTCTAACAAAACACTTGCAAAAAAACCACAACTGTCCAAAATATGCTATGATGGACGTCCCAGCATTGTCTTAGGCTCTAAATCTGACTATGGCAGGGAAGATGCTGGCATAGGGCGTGGAGTTGGCTTTATTCCTGTCAACGTGAGCCTGCTGGAAGTTTCTAAAGCCTTTTCAAACAACCCTATCTGTTGGGAACATTTGTCAAACGGTTCAAGCACATTCCTTCCAAATGCATCTAGCTTTGGTGCAGGGGAAACGCAGCAGGGTAGGGAAGGTCAAAATGGACACCTGTCAAATATGTGTGAGCTTGAAGTTTCCAAGGCCGTATTAACCATCCACTTTTCTTTTGCACACGCAACAAATAAACAGGCCTGTGAGGCCGCATTCCTACCAGGAATTTGCCAAAAAGGCCCAAAACTTCAACATTGAAACAACACAATAAAATAAACAAAAACCCCTTTTTCAAGTGCTTTTGAAACGCTCAGACCTGTTCCAAAGTCCACAACTGGTGCAATTCATAGAGGATACTGAAAAAAAGAAGAAAACTCCAGCTTACACCTGCCAAATGAATATCTTGGGAGTTTCTAAACCCTTTAAAACAAACACCATCCGAGCAAAACATGCAACTACAACCTGCTCTCACAAAGAAGCTCCAAAACAACCAGACCTCCTATGATGCACATTCATCCTCACACATACCTCAAATTCTCTCACGAATGAAATCTCACACTACTCAAGAAGAATTTCATTAATTCTTTCTTGGTAAAAGGTTTGCCCACACCCCAAGAATTGAAGTAATTTAGGAATATTATGAATATTTACTTATTTAATTATTTTTATTTTATCTTAGATAATTACCCCCTTTTATTAAATTTCAAATGATCTAAATTCTTTACTATTTTAAATTTGCTCCAAAACATAACCACAACAACTCCCCGTTAAGGCGCTTACCTTAAAATGTAATTATTTTTATTTGAAAATTATGTGAAATCCTTTTATTGATATCGTAATGAAATTTAGCTAGATCGATGTTTAACGTTATACACAAATATACATATATATGTTTCAAACTTTAGGATTTGCAAATGCTATCGAGTTGAAAAGATTGTAAGAATAACGACATCACCACACCAGCTGAAGGCACGAAGGCACTTCAAGGGTTCCAAAGGTTCGTTCGTGAAAAGACAATTTCCAAATTGCCCTTCTTGTTTTATAATCGCAAAAGCATAATTTATTTCATTGCCAATTTTATTTACGATCACTCCGTCGATGGTCAGAATGACAACCCGACACGAGCCCAACATTCAATGACCATCCTGCGGTCCTTGGGCAAGGGTTCTAAACGCATTTAATTGACAACTGGAATAGGGTTATCATGATCCCCATAGAACATGGGGACTGGCGACAACACAAGCATGGAGGGGCACTACATCAGGCAGCTCTGCAAATGCTTCTTCAACATGCATAGGCTTCAAGAATTTGCTCCTTAAGTGACTCTGCCTCCTGCTGTTTTAGTACTGTTTACATTGTCTTTTGATTTTAGAATATACACATCTTCTAACAGTTTCACCTGTACTTTGTTTTGCTATTGTTACACATTGAAACATGGTTTTACCACTATTGGAAACTGCCAAACTTATGTTTATGCATTCCCCATTGCTTTCTGGAATATCATGCAGATACATAACTTGTACCAGACTTTTGTTTTTATAGCTTCTTGCATTTGCTGTCCAATGTTGCTGCTTTACTTCTGCAATAATATAGATACATTTGACCCCTGAATCTATGTTTAAAAAGTATTTCTTTGGCGAATCTGTGTTTGAAAAGGTTTCTTTTGGCTTTTCAAAGTAATAATTGTAATGCATGTGTTGTGAGAAGATTTGTATAATTCTCAAACTTTACATGTTACATGTATTTGACACAATTCGTATTTGACACAATTCAAAAGGAAAAAGCAAATGAGTCGATTATGTTTACTGTTTAATTTAGGACAGCTAAATAAGCCTCACAAGAAAACTAAAAAGGTCTTCATTATCAGATTAAACTACTTAACATATTTTCTTCTGCTGCATGAGCTTCATCTTCAGCTTGAAGAAGAGAAACTGATAATTTTCTTACATCTTGTTTTGCTGAGTTTGCCTCAGATTCACTTTCTTGAAGAGAATTTAGCAGCAGTCTATTAATAATTCTTGATACTTTTTGTGTAGCTTCTCCAGTGAAGCGAAATTGCTTTCTATGGTTGTTTTTAGTGTAGCCAAATTAATTTTCTTTGTTTGTTTTCAATGTACCCAAATTGCCTTTGTAATGAAGTTTTCATACTTTTGACTGAAGAAGTTTATTTAGGGGCTGAATGATACACAGGCATGCAGTATCACATATTCTGAAGGAATGCCCTTCCTCGGCTCATAAGCAATCAACAATAATGAAGCTGGCATTCCAAGTTCAATTCATTGCAGCTATGTTATCAATTTCAGTTTTGATGCCAAATTAAGAACAACATCAAAACCCATATTGCTTCTGAGCTTTGTCTCACTGTTTAAATTGTAAACTCAGTTGAAATAGAGATCTGTATGCCCGTTGTACTTTCTGTTATGCTCCAAATTGCAAATTAAATTGGCGTTGATGCTGGTTGGAAAATCAAAAAGTAAATATGGCTGTATTTGAAGGACATCTATAAAGTATAACCCATGAATAATGATGATTGCCTGTATTTTTAATCCTTAGCATCATTTAATTTGTATTGATATGAATGTGAATGTTGTTGCAATGCGGCACAAAGTGTATTTGAAGGACATATCTATAAAGTATAACCCATGAATAATGATTGTTTCCTGTATTTTTAACACATAGAATCATTAAATTTGTATTGATATGGATGTGAATGTTGTTGCAATGCGGCACAAAGTGTATGTAGTATATTTTTGCATCAACAAAGTCATGTTACAGCAAATATGATTATTGTAATTTGTTGAATTTGTGTTATTGTTATTTATTTGATTTGATCATTTAAATGAAACATTCACTGATAAAGGAAACATTCACTGATAAACTCAATCTCAAAACATTTTTATATCATTCCCACAAAGAAAACTCTTTTCTATTTAATTTTAAAATCCATATTTTTCTTAATTGTAACTTTAAATGTAAAGGATACAAGAATTAGAGAGTTTTCAAAGTTTATAGTTTCATTCTTTTTATTTCTTATTTTGGAAATAATTTATGTTTTAAAGATATGTTGTGTACTTGACATTATTAATTTAAATCAGGTGTTATTTGGCAGGTTTGTAAATTTTCGATATCCTTCCTTTCAACCCCCAACTATTTTATGGTACCTAGGTTTGCGAGGAATGTCAATAACATTCATAGTTTTGTGACCCACGTGGTTAGCTTGCTCGGCCTCGACTATCGCTTTAGGTGGTCCACGTGTAGTTTTTGGAGATTTGTAGGAATTCCTCCCAACTTGGTCATTCGGTCAAGCCTAATAAATGTAAGTAGAGTTTCTTCTAGCTTGATAGTTTTCCCGTCAAGCATGTTTAAATTTACTAGCCTCTTGTTAGTTGATCTAATCATATTGTACAACTGCTCTGTTTATGTGCCTTTGTACCCATCGGTTTACCTGCAGACTTGTGTTTTTTGTCTTTAATGAGTCAACTTAGTGTTTTGCCATATGGGAGACAATTAATAAAAGGGACAGATATTTTGGCAAGCTACAATTTTTTATATCTTATAGGATGACATTATCTGCCCTAAAACCTATAGAAAGTGCTGTTTTTTTATAGAAGCAATTCAAAGTCTATAGATATGTTCAATGACACTGAAATTTATATGCTACATTCTGTCTTACAGAAATTTAGACACGTGCTTGAACATTATCTCTATAGCTGAGGCGAGGCCTATTTGTAATCATGATTTTGGTAGCATTGGTTATACATCTCATGGAATATTTTGCATATGTAGTGTCTAGAGTTATGTCACATCCGACACATTTGCTGCCCATACCCAGGAATGTTCAGTGTTCTATTATGTGTTGGCTTCAACTTGTACAAATGCAACATCCTGTTCATTGAATGTTGGAAGCATCGCATTTCCAGCTTATGGAAATCAACAATTAAAGGGTGTTTGAGTGTTCTTTCTTAAAAACTATCCATTCATTTACATATAAACAACCTTATCTACTTGGAAATGTAGTGAAGCTGGTGAATGACGGACTTTGCAATGGACTAGATGTTCTTCATATGCTGAAGATAAGCTGCAACAGTTTCCAGCTATTGATGTTAACAAAACAAATCTAGTGTTGTCTAATCACTTATTTTTGATGTTACAAATTGGTATATTGTTTGCATGGTTTTCTTGTCAAAGAATCAGATTAATGTAATAGCATCTAACTAATTACAAAATAGATGTTGAATCCAACTTAGTTCTAGAGAGTTTCTTGGTAGCCCATATGGAAAGAAGGGAGGCACTAGTCACTGCTATTATGGGAATCCTCTTTCATCCTTGGAGGCTGCTACAATGCAAGTTACTATCTAAGCTTATAAAAGAAACAAGTAAACTTCTATTCATAAATTATCCAATGTTTAATGATTATTCGCTTTAGAGGGAGCAGTTTCTAATCAGCAATCTAAAGCTAACTTAAAAATTGTCAAGTTAATTGCTCTTAAATCTCTTATGATTGTCGTGGGTGTTTTATATACATGTGATTTCAATTGGTCTTATAAAAATTTCATTTTACTGTTTTTCACTTTCTTTTCCCTCATAGAATTGTTTCCCTCCCTCACAAAAATTCATAACTTCGGTAGGGTTTGCCATATCATAGCTTTGGTAATACCAAGATTTCCTCAAAACACAATTAACAATATAGTTTGAACGAATCAACATTCTTCTTTTAATTTCTCTCTTAAATCTTCTAACTTCGTGCACTTATGCACCCTTTATTCCGTTGCGAATCATATTAAAGTTGGCTCCATTTTTTTGATATAGGGTAAAAGGAGGGTTTTGGTAGGTCGCTTCCCTATGACAAAGGTGGTTTACAAACCAGATAAAGCATTGAGCATTGAGGAATACATGAAGTTAGAATCTAAAACACTAGGAATGACCTTTCTAGGAGTGGTCTAAAACCATGTAAAAACCAATAGAAATCCTAGAGATGGTCATTTGTGGAAAACCAAAGCCGAAAAGGCTAGACGACAAGAAATTCCTCTAAACGATAAGAGGAAGCAACAAAGATCCGTCTAGGAGCGACCTAAAACCGAGAAAAAACCAAGAATCATTTTGGACTAGATCAACAAGACACCAAATTAGAATTTCATATTAGTGTTGCGACTTCCGGTCACAACAGGGTGACAAATGGTGCGTGGAATTTTCTTTTTTACTTTGGTCCATCCATCATCACCCTCACAAGGAGGTGTTTTTGCCACCTTCCCCAGCGATTTGGTCATCCTCGAAATAACTTTTGAAGGGGACCCACTTCTTTTAGATTCACCAAATAGAAAATGGAATGCTCAACATGTTCTCCATGGTTTATTTCGGATTTGTCATTTTATTTTGAATATTTCTTAAATCTTCCATTCTTTGTAACCCATTAATGCTAAGCCCACTAAGATCCGCAACCACTACGTTATGTTGATTAATGTCATTAAAACGCCTTACTAGTCGAAATCTTCTAACAAGGGCTCTGCCCCCACGGCAATGTCGGCTTGCATTTCTCTACACGTCTTATTCGCCTTGAATTCATTTGTGGGCTGAGCATTCAAAATCTCCATTGGTGGGATAACCTTCCCCACTATCACCTACTCCCTGTCATTTAATGCCCCTTGACATTTCAAATTGTCTCATGTCTGCCTTGTTTTGAATAGTTGTTCCACATCCTCAACCACGTCAGAGATCTTGGACGCCATCTCCTTTGCAGAGGACTCTGCTTCCTTTGAGTGCTTAACATCCAAAATCATCGACCGTGTTTGAACCCCAAATCAACAATAAGCTCGATGTTTTGGGATATCTTCACGAGCTTGCTCTCTATCATCATCCACCATGTGTTGCTCACCTTTGGTTGTGCGTTGGATATTTTGTCTCGATGGGGTTTTTGCACTGGAAGCTACCATGTCCCACTTCCCACAATTGCCACAATAAATTGGTGAATTCTCATAAATTAATTTTTGTCTCCAAACCTTGTTTCGAGATAATAGGTTGATGTCTCATTGGGGAGAAGAGTCAATGGAGGCATTAACACATATCCTTGTTGCTGTGAACTTGGATTTGACAGTTGTGGTTGGGTCAAGAGCTATTAGGTCTACAATTGCTTTTGCAATCCCCGCCAATTCCCGAGAACCGTGCTTCCATTGAGTGCTTAACATCCGAAATCATCGACCGTGTTCGAACCCCAGATCAACAATAAGCTCGATGTTTTGGGATATCTTCACCAAAGTTTGCTCTCTATCATCCACCATGTGTTGCTCGCCTCACGGTTGTGTGTTGGATATTTTGTCTCTAATGGGGGTTTTGCGGTTGGCTACCATGTCCCACTTCCCACAATTGCCATAATAAATTGGTGAATTCTCATAAATTAATTTTTGTCTCCAAACCCCGCTAGATACCGGGTTGATGTCCGCTCGGGAGAAGAGCCAATGGAGGCATTAACACATATCCTTGTTGTTGTGAACTCGGATCGCGGTTGTGGTTGGGTCAAGAGCTATCAGGTCTCCAATTGCTTTTTGCAATCCCTGCCAAAACGCGACTTCCCGTAACTCTAAAGGCATCCCCTGGCGCCTCACCCGGATAAGACTCACGAGAAGGTCACGAGTTTTGCTCTTGGCTTTCATCTCACGATGGAGAGCGTGGTTCTTCTATAGAACCACAGACCACCCTGCACAACTTGCACTAGATCTTCTTCTGAAGTGAAAACAAATAAAAAACTTCTTTTGAGTGGCAAAAGGTGTTTACTTGCCCCAAAGTTTTCCATTTCTTTCCTACCCAAACTCTTACCTGGTTGATGTTTGGCCTAATCTCGACCAAAGATCCTATCAAAGAAAAACTAAATCTACCATAGGCTCTATCCACCACTGAGTCTAGAACTTGCAGCTGTGGTGAATCTTGTTTCCATTTCGGTTCGAGCTTCTCCATTGTCTCTACCTGCTGCTTTCTGAACAACTTGTCTTGTCCATGAATTTTCTTTTTGTGCATTTGTTGGTTAGATTTTTGCATAGTTGAAAACCTAGGTAGTCATGAGATAAATCTCCTCATTTACCGGTGAGGATCCCATGTAAGATTTGTCAATTAAATATGCTATTATCTATTTGTGGGTATTACTTTAACCATGCAGCTCATGAACCATAGCTGTATAGTTTTGCAACAAGTAAGCAGCAGTTAAAGAAAGAAAATATCTGATGAAGAAGAAAATAATAAAAACACAGGAAAGAAAGAGGGAAGATGTGCAACCCAATCAATAGATTACATAGTTGATTGCATGCACATAGACATAACCAATAGATATTAACACATAATTATAAACAAAGGCAACTTTTAGATCTAGATCTAGAATAACACAAAGTTTATAAGTAGATCTAAGACAAAAAGTTAGAAACAAAATGCACCGTCGACACAAAGTTCTCCGGAAATCTACTCCTTTCTATTCCTTTGCTTCAAATAGCTATCAGGGGTTTCAGCACAAAGTCTGAAACACAAGAATGTTGCTTACCAATTCTCCTCCTTAACCTGAAGGTTCTTCCTCTACTTATAACATGTAGAGGGGAAATTACAAATATGAAGCTTTTAGTGAACTGACACATGTGGAAGTTGTCAAGGAAACAACTGGCAATATCCCTCATGGAATTTCTCTTTGCATGACATGCATGATTTGCAACTGAAGATATAACCTTCTATTTCCATGTTTTCCAGTTTTCAAGTACTTCTTCAAGTAATGGCTTTTAAACCAATCACTTAAGTTTTATAATTTAATTGATCGCTCAATTACTTTGTCGAAGAAAATAAGAGAAAAAGAAGAAAGAGGAAAGCTGCAGTCTTGTTCTTTTTCATATTCTGCATGCAGTTGATTCTTTTGATCTTTGATTCTCACTAAACTAGATCTGAAGCGGTTGGATCCGAAGCGGCCGGATCTCGGCAAGTGACTATGATTTTCTTGCTTACGGGTATTGCCTTTGACTTGTCTTCCTTCTTATCCTTGAAGCTTTTGTAGTTCTTCTCCAGTACATGCATCAATGCAATGTTTGCCGTAAATAACTCATCATTTTTATTTTTAATTGCATATGAGCAATTAAAAATTCTCGAAATATTTTTCAAGAAAAAAAGAGAGTTGAGAATGCTTTGCGCCTTCTAAATGAATTGGTTTTCTCCAGAGGTATGTTTCAGGAAGATTTCATCAATGAAAAATCTCTTCTCAACTGAGCTCGGTGATCTTCTGCTTAAAGAAGAAATTCATTGGAGACAGAAATCTCGTGAAATTTGGCCAGGCTAATGGGGACAAGAATACCAAATTCTTCCATGCCTCTGTCAAAGCTAGAAGAAATGTCAATTATATCTCCTCACTAAAGTTAGCTGATGATTCGATGTTGTCTTCTCAATCTTTGATTAAATCAGAGACGATGTTGTTTTTTCAAAAGCTCCTGAATGGTGATGAAGCCTCTCCTCTGGTGGAACAACGTCCTTTCTTTGATTAGATTCCTATTTTAGTTGATGAGAGTGACAATGCTAAACTTCTCTCTCCTTTTTCTAAGGATGAAGTTCGTAGGATCGTTTTCTCTATGCAAAGGGATAAAGCGCCTGGACCGGATGGTTTTCCTGCTTCGTTTTTCCAGGACTTCTAGGACGTCATTGGGGATACCGTCTGGCATTCCATGGAGGAATCTAGATGTTCAGGAAAGCTCCTTAGTGCTCTCAATCACACTTTTATTTACATGTTCCCTAAAAAGGCGCAAGCAATCTCACTTGATGATTTCAGGCCGATCTCCCTTTGCAATACTTCTTACAAAATCATTTCAAAGGCTATAGCGTCTAGGATGAGTGTTCTTCTGCATAAGCTTGTTGCGCCGAAACAAAGTGGTTTCATCCCAGAAGATCTATTGTTGATGGTATAATCATTTCCCATGAAATGATTCACACTCTTCACTCTTCCAACCGCTCTGGTATGATGATCAAATTGGATTTCAGCAAAGCTTATGATTGTATCAATTGGAGATTCCTTTGCAAATCCCTCCAAGCTATGGGCTTTGGCAAGCATTTTTGTAATTGGATCTTCAACTGCATTTCTTCATCTCGGTTTTCTGTTCTGGTTAATGGTTTTGCCGAAGGTTTCTTCAGTAGTAGTAGAGGTCTAAGGCAAGGTGATCCTCTTTCCTCCTTCCTCTTCATCTTGGTTACTGAGGCTCTCAGTCGTAGTATCAAAGTGCTCTTCAGGTCGGGAGCTCAAGGGTTTTCGGCTGACCTCCAACCTTCCCCCCCTTCGCACCAACAGTTCGCCGATGATACTTTCCTTTTTGGTCAAGCGTCCATCCCGGAAGCCCGTTGCCTTTCCTTCTTACTGGACTCCTATTCGTTGGCCTCTGGTCAGGTAATCAACTATCACAAATCTGTTATTTTCTTCTTCAATGTCACTCCCAGGCTGCAGGTAGGATTAAGGCAATTTTAGGCTTTGTGGTGGGTTCCCTCCCCATAAATATTTGGGGATCCCTCTCTTTTCTGGTAATGGCAAAGTGAATCTTTGGGACGGGCTTCTCAACTCTTTGTCGGCAAGATTACTTTCGTGGAAAGGTAAATGGTTGTCCTTGGCTGGCCGTGCTCTCCTGATCAACTCAGTCCTCCTGCCCTTCCGATATATATGTTGTCAGTCTTGATGATTCCCAAGACTGTTTTGCACAAAATTGAGAAATTAGTCAGAACCTTCCTTTGGCAAGGGAATAATGAAGAGAGAAAATTCCATTTGGTGAAGTGGGAGACTGTCAAGCTTCCCAAATCTCTTGGCGGCTTGGGCATTTTAGATTTGACTCTTCAGAATCTGGCCCTCGGTGCCAAACTTGTTTGGAATTTTATCACCGATTCTAAATGGCTGGCTTTTTAGGTTCTTTCACATAAATATCTTGAGGCGGGTCGACCTGAGCTCCTACTCTCCAACATTGAGCTCCCCAAAGGCTCTCATATATGGAACTTTTTACGCAGTGCAAATCCTTGATCGCTGACTCGGTCTCCTGGCAAATCAACAATGGTCAATTAGCCACCTTTTGGGAGGACAGCTGGAATGGGTCTCACCCGCTTAACCTTATTTCCAATCTCAACAGAGTTATGAATGCTACCAGTGTCACATGGGGCACTAAAGTAGCTGATTTTGATGTCAACATCTGAATGGCTCACCATCCTGGGAATGGAAAAATATTTCGTCCATTGGGGCATCCCTACAAGAATCTACTACTCTTTCTGAAGCCCTTCGGGCCAGGCATGTTCATTTCAATGCAGGTGATGATAATCTGATTTGGCTCGGTGACAATTCTGGAAACTATAAGGTGAAAGCTGGTTATGCTCATCTCATTTCTCAGTCGAGCTTGGGTTCTCCCAGCCCCTTGGGTTGTTGGCACCCCAGTCTCTTGCCCAAGGT
The DNA here is from genome assembly GCA_018340775.1 of Taxus wallichiana var. yunnanensis. NCBI lineage: Eukaryota > Viridiplantae > Streptophyta > Pinopsida > Cupressales > Taxaceae > Taxus > Taxus wallichiana. The sequence continues at coordinate 477,590,001 of CM031243.1, read as the reverse complement.
GGCCATCTTTGGTTGGTTGGTTCTTAAAAAGAAAGTTCTTACTCAAGTGAGGAGAAGAAATTGGGGCTATGCTGGTCCCTCTAAATGTGTGCTCTGTGGTGAAGCCGAGGAAGATCAGGATCATTTGTTCCTCTTTTGTTCTTTCACTTCCAATTGTTGGCACTGGCTTCTTTCCAAATTGAATCTTGTTTGGGCCCCATGTAATAATATTGTTGATACGCTTCTTTCCTGGCCTAGGTGTGGTAAAGATAGTTCTCTCAGTTCCATTTGGCTCATCGCTCCTTTCTTCCTCATCTGGCACATTTGGTGGGAGTGTAATCTTCGTTTTTTTAGGGAGCAGTCTGCTTGAGCTCCCTGTTTTTCTAAATAAGTTGGAAGTGGCCATCTCCGAGAATGTCAGCAAAACAATCTCTCGAACCCCACTTTCTCTTCTAGAGATGCGACTATCAGAAATTCTTGGCCTCTCATTAAACTCCCTAGTCCTGGTTCAATCATCAAGAAAGGTCTTTCTCAAGTTGAGAAATTAATTAGAAGAAAAAGGGCCAAATGGCACCCTCCCCCTATGGGCAAGTGGAAACTGAACTTTGATGGGGCTTCTAGGGGTAACCCTAGTAAATCAAGCGTTGGATGCATTATCAGGAGTGATTCTGGCACTCTCATCTCCGCTGGTTCTTTCCCTATTTTGGACTGTTCCTGCAATTTAGCCGAAGCACAAGCTCTTTTAGAAGGTGTCAAATTGGTCATCATCTTGGGTGTGAAACTCTTTTCATTGAAGGTGATTCCCAAATCATTACTCACGCAATCTCTCGTGGGTCTTCCCCCATGGAAATTAAATCCCTTCATCTCCAACATTCTTTTTTGGTTGGGCAAATTACGCACATGGCACATCAATCACATTTTTCGTGAAGCTAACCAAGCAATGGATCTTCTGCCAATTACGCCATTGATTACCCTGCCACCACCGTCATTTCGGGACATGCTGAAGCCTGGCCAGCCTCTCCATCATCTTGTCACACGAACTGTAGGGTACTCGGTTTCAGCATGGATTTGCTCTTCCACGCGTGTAATGCCTCTTTTAGGCGAGGATGCAGGCTGGTGGTGGTTTATTGCCCCGCTTTGTGTATTCTCATGCTGCTTGTTAGCCTAGCTTTCTTTGTTCATGGCATTCTTAGGTTTTCCGTTCGTCTTTCTGCGGAGCTCTGTTCCAGGATGAAGCTTCTACCCTTGATATTGATAGAGACCGTCTCTCGAAATCTTTCGCTACTCCTCTCACGAGGAAGCTGAAGCAATCAAACTATTTTGGGCGATGCTTATCGCTTCCGGTCTCGGCGTGCCCTCTCCAATACGGAGATTGCCTCGGCCTTTGTTTCTTTCTGTTTGTTGTTGCATTGGGACACTATTGTGGTTGAGTTCATTGCGAACGATGAGATTTATCCTTGCTTACAGTGTTGGTCTCCACGATGAATTGACTGATGTTTCCCTCCCTGATCCTCTCCTGTGGGTCGATGAAATGGATGAGCTCACTATAGGTTATGGTCGCAGCGTTCAATGGCTCTGCGGACAATACAAAGACCTCCTTCGCTACGCTCAACATGCTCAGTCACTATTTTCGGCGGGTCGTCTTGAACACAGGCTCCTCCCAGAAGTGCATGTTGATGAAGCTCGATCTGTTCAAGCCGTGGCTGAAAAATGGCAGAACTTAAAGATAGGGCTACGATGCTTTCCACCTCCTTCTGCGGGAGGCCAACAGGCGTGCGGGTACCTAGATTGGTTGATTTCTCGCTTTTGGCCTTGTTTCCTGGTTCGTTGTGTTTGTTTGCTTCTGTTCTTGCGTTTTGGTGCTTCCTTTCTCCTCTTCCTCCTGTTTCTTTCAAGTGTTTCTCTTCTTCTTCTTCCCCACCTTTCTCCCTTTGTTCCTTGTCTTCCTCTCCTTCTTTGTATGGTTGGGGCCTAACCCTCCGGTTCATAGCTCCGGTCAAAAGCGTTTATTAATAATAAAAAAAAATAAATTTTTTTGGAAAGCACTCTGGGTGAATGCAAATTCAATGAAGGCTTCAATTGGAAGATTGGGAGCACATGCACAAGATCCTGGAAGGAATTCTCCATGCACTGACTTCTTCACGGGATGTGTCAGAAACAAGAGGATGAATTTTTGCCGGAAGCCTTTGCAATTATGAGATCTGGATCTGGATCTAGATCTAGGCCTACTAACTTTAGCAAATCTTGAAGCTATGCATGATTCCGCAGAGCCTACCCTTTCATCCCACGTTGCCATGGTTTGGAGCAATGTTTGTCTGAGCAACTCTTTTTCTTTTAATTATGCCAAAATTCTTTGCAATTGGTGCAGATCTGACAATTTCTTCAGATTCGGAGGACATATTCAATGTACCTGACATTGATTTGCACTCTCTTTCACTTATATGAGCACCTATAATGAATACCTGCAATTAATTCAGACAAAGACGGATTCCAGAGCATGAACACTTGATTTTTATCACAAAAATCTACATATTAAGCCCGCTGCCCTAAAATTTGAGGCTTTGCTTGCATGCAAAGCAAGCATAAATATTTTCAACTTCACCTGGGCACTCATACCAACATGCAGATAATTAACAAGGCATAAAACAAGCTCTTCCAATCCTAGGTGCCAAACTTTGAAGCTTCCCAACAGTGGAAAATAAACTTCAATGCAAAAATCCTCCTTCCTTGGGTGCCAAAACTGTCCGGGCTGCAATCCTTTGCAAAAAGAATTAATTACACCTTCACTTATGGCAGCCCATGCTTATATAACCCTCAACATTCTATTTCTAATAATTGTCCATGCTATTCCTGGCAATTAATTAATAAACAAACATGTTTATTCCTCCAACTTGGGCACCCAAATTTGCATGCTCATGGCTGCCATTAAATAAATAAATTTAATTTATTTTTAGCCCTCTACTTTCACTTAACATCATGCTTTGACCTCATGCGCCAAAATTAGGAATTAAATCCATTAATAAATACTTCAAAAAGTATTATTTCTCCTCCAAATGGGTCGCACTTTTTAGCATGCTTTGGGGCTGCATTAAATAAATTAAATTTATTTATTTTTAGCCTTCTTCTTCCAGTCTTCCTTGACTTCTATTCATGCGTTGACTTTTCCTCATCCTTGGGTGCCAAAATTAGGAATAAAAACAATTAATAAATGCAATTAAAGTTATTCTTTAATGCCCAAAGGGGTCGCACTTTTTGACATGGCTGATTTCTATATTTAAAAAGTCAATTTTTATGGGATTATTCACCCTGCACTGCAGCTCCGAAAATCCCATCATCCACTTAAGTTGTTTGACTTCCATAATGGTATTTTTTACCCTGTAAGGCAGGTAAGAAATTCCCATCAATGCCTTAAGTGATTTTTCTTTATCTCATAATGAGAATTTTCACCTGCAAGGCAAGTAAGAAATTCCCGCTTGCTGCCGCTCTAATTTTCCCATCATAACTTAAGTGACTTTTCCTTCATGGGAAAAAGTACCCTGCAAGGCAGGTACAAAAATCCCACCTACCTGCTGTGACCAAAAATCCCACTGCAGCTTAAATCCATCCATTCCCAAAAATGCGACTTGCCTGGGAGAGCTTTTTGTGCACGACTTCGTCTTTTTAAAGAGAATCTGACTTCCTGAAGTTGATTCCTTTTGGCATGGCGGCCGTAGATGATCTCTAGATACTCCAGGAAAGAAAATAGATTGTACTAGCGAAGGAATTGACCTAGGGGAATTTCACAGAGAAAAAACACAAAAAAATAAAAAAGAAAAAAACATTGCCAGAAGTCATAGACAAATCCCAGGATCCATTCTTGGTGAAAACCCTACCGGTATATGTGAATTTTGACATGCAAAACTTCAACAGGGTTAAACCGGAGTGCAATTTACTTCAAATGGGGCTTTAAATAATTAAATATAATTTTTCCCGCAGAGAAAACTTGCGAAAGGATAAAACGAGTTTCGACATTTGGGTATTTGTCGAAATTGGCTCATATGAATCACTGGGAATATCTTTACGCAATACAGGTATCTTCTGGCAATAAAAACACAAAAAGACCCGTTATTTTAAAAGAACGAAAATTTTAAACATGGGGTAGTCTCAGATTTCAGGGTAAAATTTGGAGACACCAGTTGACTCCGTCTGTGGACATCTTTGCTTTGTCAAAAGGAAAAAGTAAATATGATATCCTAGCATCTCGGTTTCGTGTCTTGTACATTGGGCTCGGGCTCGTAAACAAAACAACACAAAAAAAAGAAAAGAAAATAAAACGACAAAAGTTTTATTTATATACATACAGGTTTTACCCCACTTTTTTATGTCCGAAAACTTCAAGTGTTGCTATTGAAAGGCAACGACAATTCAACTCCATCCTGGTAGGCAAGGAAGAAAGTATATGTTTTGTCATCTCTTTTGATCACGAAGGGCCCTCTCCAGAGTGAATTAGATTTTCCGTGCATGCCCTTCGGTTCATGTCTCTTGTCCCACCAGAGTACCTAGTCTCCGATCTCGAACTTCCTTTCTTTGGCCTTCTTGTCAAATACCTTGGGCAAGTCCTTATCAACTTCATTTGGTGATGGCTCATCCTTTCTTATGTCTGTGGTGGATAAGTCTACATCAACTTGCTCAGTGCCTAGATTTATTTGCTACATTTCTGAGGAAGAACTATCACCATATTCTTTGTTCTTCTTCAGGTACTGATCATGTTTGTTGAAATTCTCCACTAAGGAAACTAAACCCTTGGGGATTTTGTTACCTTTTGGTTGGACTATTCCACTACTGTCATCATAACCTGGATCAATTATGCTTATGACTGTTTGTCATGGTAGTGACTTACTCCCTTCAACATACAACTTGTCAAAGTTGTCTTGTTCCAGAAATGCAGATGTTTGTTTATCCTCATTGAAAGTCTGCCATTGTTCAACATTATCAGGGACTTTAGGGCAGTATACCATCTCCACTTTATAGTTTCCTTGTCTGAATATGGACAATGGTCTATCCTAATTCAATAGTGCAACTGTGACTGCTAAAGAGTCTTCCTTGGAATTCTCGATTGGTGGAATAAAGTCGATAGAGAAGGCTACAAAATCCAAGTGTGGCGGCGTAAAGCACTCTATCTCTGTAATGCTTCATCTTATCTCCTTTGATTTGATCTTTCCCTCAAACTTTCTTTACTAGAAGTTCAACATCTCCTTGGGCTTTGAGGAGTTTTAATCGTTTCTTTTTAGCTTGCTCCATTCCTAGAAGCAATGCTTCATACTCCACCGTATGATTGGTGTTCTCGAACATCAACTTGTGGGAGTATGAGAATATCTCATGATCTGGAGATATTAATCAAATGCCGATTCTGATCCAAAAGAGCAACATGTGCCTTTAAACTCCAAAGTCCAAACTTTTTCTTCTTCTTTTGCTGGCTTTGGTTGAAATTCTGACTTTGGAACATCTTTATCCATTTCCAAGAAATAGACCCCACGGTCGATTCCGAAAAGAATCAGAACACCCGATTTTGCAAGTTATCATGGTGATTACTTTTCATAATGTTGTAGAATCGATGAAATGAAGACAAACATGTTAAGATATATTTTTGATCTTAAAGGAATGTGTTGCTAATCTGGACCCTTGTATACTGTAATTTGTTTACTTGGGACAACAGTTATTATTGCTTGTATGTTTGCTGATGTGACAACAGATTTGTCGTATGCTTGTTGAACTCTATTCGCTGATTGACAACACACCTTGAATCAATTCCATTGATCCAAGGTATGCTGTGGCCTTCTTGTAATCGCTTTGTCGATTTACTTTTAAACCAGACTGAAGGTTGATATAAATGTTGCAGCACCTGATTACAGGTATGAATATCTGGCACGTAGATGCCAATGGAAAAGGTTCGATTCTCGAACCATACACTGTTGTAACACTAGACAACGTAAGGCGATAAAGGCTTGGATGCGGGTGGCTCAGGTATGTGGAACATGGGATGAAACGTCCTGCATAGTGTTGAATATGAATGTCAGTCGGAAGGACTTGATTGGAAACTAATTAATTAAATATTAGGGACTAAGACCCTAACCTACCCCTAAGTTCTACCTTATACCCTAACTACTATCCTATATGGATTTTAAATTTTATAAAGGAGAAAATAGATGTAAATCCTACTAACCTATGAACTAGGCGAATGACCTAGATATGGACTATTAAAATCCTAAACTAATCCTAACCTAAGGAAGGGGACGTATAGACCCATGTGGATGGAAAGGATAAGGAGGGAAGGTAGGAATTTAATGGGACAGTAATGAGGTCCTTGCATGTGCAGCGCCAAGTTTGGCGGGAACATGGAAAAGATAGAGGCATCCAGTTAGCTATGAGACTAAACTTTGATTTCATGCAAAATTTGAAATTTGGAAATTCGCCAACTTGAGTCGGCGGTGGCGTGAGGAAAAAGGAAAAGGAATGCATTCAATGCATTAATTGTCTTGGTCTTCGCGACCAACTCGCCTTGGAAAGAGGATAGAGGAAAAGGAAAATTGTTTGTTCTGTGCGCATTTGGATTTTGTTGCTCTGCATTTGGTTTCTTCACGGTTCTGTCGAACCAGCTGTGTTTGATTATTATCTCTGTTCTTTGGAAAAACTAAGGCTATTCTTGAGCCTGTGGAAGTGAGTGGCTAGTTGGAAAGCCCGGCCGAGGACGTCGTGGAAGGAAACAACTCCAGTAGGCGCGGTTTTCTTCGAGCTTCAAGAAAATTTCAGGCATGTTAAGCCCTTCTCCTTAAACTGCTTGCTTTTGCTTAATCGTCTCATTAAAACAACCCTGCTCTTCTGAAGGGGGTTTTGGTTTATTCGATTTTCTGTTATGTTGAAGTGATTTTGGGTTGAGTCGTTTTCTTTGTTGTATGCGACTTGGGTATTTCTTGTAAATGGGTAAATGAAATGAATCTGTTCTTGTTGTATGAGTCTGCATTGATAGTATTGTGTATTGTTTCTATTACCCATATGGATTCGAGTTGGTGAATGTACCAATGATGTGAGTGTTGTTTTCTGAGCTCTGTGCATTCTTGTAAAAATGAAAGGATAAAAGGGTTCGATATGACCTCTGGTTTGAGCTGTCATTATAAAACAAACACAACTTGGGTGTTCTTGTTGCATTTTGAAGAAAATGATTGTTTCTTTACTGAAATTATTAAGGAAACGAGTTCTTCTTCTTTCTGCTGTTTTAAATTCTGAAAGTAATGGTAATTGGGTTTCATTGTGCATTATGGGTTCGGTTTGATGGAAGTGATAGTGATATGTAGATTGTTTTCTGAGTGCTTTGTGCTTTTTTTGTACAAACGGAAGGATGAAATGATTCGTATGATCTCTGATTTGCGATGTCATTCTAAAACGAACTCGACTTGAGTAATTCTTATTGTGTTTTGAAGAAAATGGGTGTTTTCTTATTGAAATAATTAAAGGAACGAATTTTTCTCTTCCTGTTGCTTGAACTCTGGAAATATTAGCAATAGAGCTTCACTGTGTACATTACGGGTTGGACTTGCTGTAGGTAACAGCAAAGTGCAAATTGTTATTTATGAATTGTGTGCGTTATGGGTATAGAAAGCCGTGTAAATATTTGACAAAGCGGCTGTATAACTGTTCCTCTGGTTATAATACAGTGTAAGAAGTATGAATTCTTCTAGTACAGTAAGAGCATAGTAGCATCTTTACATTGTTTGCTCTATGATGGATACGATGTTTTACCTACTTGTTTTTGGTATTCGTATGTGCCTGATTGAAAGGAAGTTTTGATATGGATGAGAATAGAATAGTCAGTCTATAGAATGGACTGGGTAGAACATGCAAGTTATATGTTGCGTCTTGCTGAACTCAATATATATAATTATATATATAATATACGGATGATAAATTCTTCATTGTTTTCATTAAAAGCAGAATATGAATGGATTTATTCCTTGCTGTTGGAAAGTGAATTCTCTCATTATTAGGATGAAAATGTGACTTGTTGTGGTTGTTGTACACTCTATATGTTGTAAAGACGTAAATGTCTGAGAGAATGAATTATTTAAAAGGGAATTATATTATGAGGAATGAATCATATTGTTGGATCATGTCTGTGCTAAATAAGCGGATATTTGGTTAAACAGTGCAAAGAGGTAATATGATTCTTCTCCCTTGTATTCGATTAACGATTTTATTTATTTCCCTTTGATTTGTTACCATTGATTGGTATCACGTCTGGATTAAATTTTCAGTATAGTCATGAGGAAAGGAAAGGGAGTGTGGATGGATAATTTGAATTAATGTTCATTTCTTCTCTCATACAGTTGGAAATCTGTAATCGTTATGGAACGAATTTTGTATTGCTTTGGTTTAAGCATCTACATTTTATTGCTTGTTTACTTTTCTCATCAGTATTTGATTGCTTGAAATCAAATGAGTTGCATGAACTGAAAGGAAAGTAATTTGGTTTATATTTTCAGTCAAATTTTATCCTTTGAAATTATAACTAATGTAAGGGAATGGAATTGATAGCATTTATGTTAGAACAACAGTATGCATACTTGTGTTCCTAGTTCTTACAGATGTTGTAATCTGGAACTGTTTGAAGGAAATTACTTCTTGTAATGATTATTTGGGAAAGAGGGTAGTAATCCTTTGACTGATTGGGATGGTGATTAGATGATTAAGTTGTTATGCTTGTTCATTCTTTTTGATACTTAATTCTTGAATGATGTTCATATTAACGTTTCATAAAAGCAGGGTTCTTTTATTGAGACAGTTAATTAAAAGCACCTCATTTTAATGACAAGTGCTTAATATGCTTAGTTCAATGAACCACCTGCAAGTAATTTTGTAGATGGAACTTGAGTATAAACGAAGACATGGTTGTTTTCTGATACTTCTTTTGATTGACTGAAGATGGATTGTATTGATAGTTATTACTCCTCTACGAGGAAATGAGAAAGGAAGAAATTACATTCTTCTATCTTTATGAGTTGTAATGTTGTTTGATATAAACAAAGTCCAATCGTTTGGACTGGCAAATGTATAGATTGTAAAACTGGTGGATGAATACAAGTAAAAGTGTGATATTTTTAATGACTATATCAGTTTGATATTGTTGAATAAGTTTGAGAATATAACATTATTCCTTGATTTGGAATTATCCAATGTTAATGGATGAATTAAAAGGAAATAACATCTATTCTTACCTGAATGTAACCTTTACGTTGAAATGTACAATTAGTTCATACTTGGGTTAAGATGAATTTTAAATTGACATTAAAAAGGATTTAGGTAAACATGATCTCCTAATTGAAAGGTATTCGGGATTAGTTTGAAAGCTAAGGAATATCAAATAACTTAGGAGTAAATTTGAACCTTGTATTCGGACTCCGTTAATAGCCTCGAATGTTTAAAATTCAGAAAATAAGGATATGGGAAAACATATCTATTGTTAATGAACCTTAACTATGTAAGTTAAGAAGGATAAATGAATAAATTCATTTAGAATTATACCTCGTTTAAATGACATCTAATAAGATGGAATTCTGAATTTGTTTATAGTTGTGGAAAACTTGGTTAGGTTTAATAAGTTAAACTTATTAAGTTTATCGACAATGGGCTGATTAGTCCCAAGATTAAGAAAGGAACCAAGTAGAGAAAATGCAACCCTTCGGTCACAAAGGAGGAGATGCGTAGTAAGCTAGAAGACGGATTAAGTCTCTCTTAGCTACATACAACCGAAACAAGAACGAGGATAAAGGATCAACATGGTTTCATTTGAAAGGTGATCTTAAATATTAAGATCATAACCAAATCACACTTGAGCTGGATGTGTACTCGATGGGAGGATTCCGTAGGACATTGACATACGCCATACTGATATGGTGTCTTTATGAAGGTGGGGCCTTCATGACGACACAATGTTATATCGACATATTACAATGCCCTCCTGAATTAAATCATCAAGATTACATAAGCTGGATACTAAGTTCTTGGTCGGGATAGGAATGTGATCACGTATACGGAGTGACTCGAGGACTACAGGTAACTAGACACACGGAGTCGTCTAGGATGACACCGTATGTCTCAAGTATCTTTAGTTACCATGAGTAACTTCCTATACTCGCTCATATTGCTAGTGAGGATTAGAGTTTGACCTTAATTGGAAGGACCGGGTAGAGACCAGAAATACCATTCTAGATAATGCATTTAAGTGAGGTGAAGGACGTATTCCATTGGTGTGTATCACATCCAGGAATATGATCATGCAAAGCATGTGAAAATATTTGGCCAAAGTATCGCAAGTGCTGGTTGCATTGTCCTAATCACCTAGTTTAAGATGCAGGATGTCAGATGAATATCAATAATAGATATTTAGATAGGCTTCTTAAATGGATCACTTTGATAACCGGAAACGGTAAGAGAACCTTGTATATTCATTATACTATGCATGAATTAACATGAAGGATCGGTAAGTCGCCGAGTCATGAAATGAGAGATCGCTGAAACTCCGAGCCATAAAATGGGAGATCGGTAGTTCTTAGTCATTTACAACAACATATGGAATCATTATATGATTGAATGGCATCAATGTGTGTTCCATATTGAAAATATGTGAACAAAGAACATTAGTTTTAAAAGGAAATTGTTTGATCCAAATCAGTATTATTTGGAAAGAGAACAATTATTAAAACTTGAACGTGTGTTTGAATTATATAATTCATAATGAAGGAATTGTATATATATAAAAAAATTCCCTTGTTCTAGTATCTTAAAATGGGGATGTTACGAAATCGAGATCTAGGATCCTCAAATTTTGTAACCGTGTACTTGGACTTCTTTTCCAGCTCTAACTTATGATTTATTCCTTTGATAGGAATATGAGTACATGACTAATCCATCTTTACTTCTCCTCCCAAATTTTCGCAGTAAGTTTCGCTCAATAACATCCCATAGGAGACATGGATATCTACAACTAGAATTGTCATCTTTAATCTTTTGTCGAAAATCTACCAACAACTTGTGCATCTTTGATTTGTCCGATTAAAGGAACTTGTCTCTCCATGGAATAACACATTTTTATGGTCTTCGTCAAGGTAATCCCAAGAGCATCTGCAACTTTAGTTGGCATGACATTATCGAAGCACTGAATCTAGAACGCATTGCTTAAATTGAAACCATTAAGCAATAGGAAACATAGAACAGTTCCACTCTTTCAAGATGGTAAGGATTTAACAACTGTAGTGTTGTTCTGGGGAGGAGTATCCTTGGGCTTAGGCAAAAGGCCTTTTGATGTATTGGATTGTCTTGGTGATTGTACATATTTGGCTAGCCTATTTAACTACTCAGGAAAGACTCTCAGGTATTCAGCTTCTGACATTTGAACTATGGTTTTCTTGACATGATCAATAATGTCAAACGAAGGTATAGATTCAAATACCTGAGCTGCAATCTGTGGTTGAGATGAAGAACTCACATTCTTATTTCTAGGAGCTAAAGAAGAAGGTAAAGGGTTGCCCCTTCTTTGTTCATCGATAATGCCTCAGCTTGGCAAGTTTTTGATTGTGTAAATACTGCATATGCATGACCATGATCATCTTCAAGAAGCTCCTCATAGTCATGTTCAAATTTGTAGTTAAGGTAATTAATGTTGGAGTCGCCAACAGGACATACAAAATCATCATTCTTGAGCTGATCAACGTCAGCTTCCTGGTCTTCTTCATTCATCTCCACATTGTTTCTGGGAGCAACTTCAATTGCTAATCTTTGGGAACCAACAATGCGGTTCCGGTTGTTGAAATTCCGAGCAGGGGCAATGTTGTTGCCTTGAGCCATTTGAGCCATTTGTTTCTTCATCTGCAACATCTCATTTGCCAATTTTTGCAATAATGAATCGGAAGTAGTAGCATTGGATGAACTTTTAGCTCTAGAAGTGCTTGCTTTTTATCTTTCTAGCCATGATGAGGTCGTCTTCAATCTCAACCGCCATGTTTTGAGTTGCTAACAAATCAACAGGACATGCTCTTCACAGTTGATAGCTTACTTCAGGAAGTAAAGCATTGATGAAGAATACCTTTTGATTCTTGTCATTCAGAGAAGCAGAAGCCAAATTTTGTAAAGTAATCTTTGAAATTTTGCAATAAAATCTTGCATGTGCTCATGTGGCTCCTTCTTCAACTGAGTGAGCTGAGTTATCAAGGTACTGGAATATTTAGATGGTTTGAATCTTTTCAGAATGCATCTCTCATAGTAGCTTGATTGGTTATGGTGCTAGAGCTATCCTAGAACCAATCACCACCCCAGTCATGTAGAGTCTCGATGAAAAGTCTGACAGAGACATCTTCATGCTCCACTGCAAGCACGCCACAAGATATGAAGAACGTAACCAAGTGGTCATTTGGATTTTGCTTTCCATCTCCAAAGAATTTAGGGAAATTCTTTCTGGACCCTTTAGGTAGATCGTGCATAGGTGGAGTCAAGTTCAGTGGCCCAAAAGTCTGCTCCCCATGGAACAGGTACTATCTAGTTCTGATTCTGATTCTGCATGATGAATGGGGCACGTCTTTTACAAGAGTAGACTTGATGGATAATTCTAGCTGCCGGATTATGCTGAAGACGATCTAGATTTGGATGAATGTGTACTCTTCTTCCTGGTGAGAGACTAGATCTGTGGCTTCTAACTTGAGGAGGATGATTGAAATTGAATTGCTCCTGCAATCTATAGAAATGATCAGTCCTTCCTTGTGCCTTCATAGATCGGGTGAATGGACGTTCAACCAAGTTGAGAGTTGAATGGGAAAACACTGATCTGCAAGAGATAAGCTTTGATCTGCAAAGATAGTTGTTCCCAACGGAGTCGCCAAAAACTATTGGCTAGATTTTCTGCATAGCTGAAAACCTAGGCAGTCATGAGATAAATCTCCCTCATTTACCGGTGAGGCTCCCATGTAAGATTTGTCAATTAAATATGCTAGTATCTATTTGTGGGTATTACTTTAACCATGCAGCTCATGAACCATAGTTGTATAGTTTTGTAGCAAGTAAGCAACTGTTAAAGAAAGGAAATATCTGATGAAGAAGAAAATAATAAAAACATAGGAAAGAAAGAGGGAAGATGTGCAACCCAATCAATAGATTACAGAGTTGATTGCATGCACATAGACAGAACCAATAGATATTAACACACATAATTATAAGCAAAGGAAACTTTTAGATCTAGATCTAGAATAACACAAAGTTTATAAGTAGATCTAAGACAAAAAGTTAGAAACAAAATGCACTGTCGACACAAAGTTCTCTAGAAATCTGCTCCTTTCTATTCCTTTGCTTCAAATAGGTATCGGGGTTTCAAAGACAAAGTATGAAACACAAGAATGTTGCTTACCGATTCTCCTCCTTAACTCGAAGGTTCTTCCTCTACTTATAACATGTAGAGGGAAATAAAAATAGGAAGCTTTTAGTGAACTGACACATGTGGAAGTTGTAAAGGAAACAACTGGAAATCTTCCTCCCGGAATTCCTCTTTGCATGACATGCATGATTTGCAATCAAGATATATAACCTTCTATTTTGCATGTCTCGCCACTTATTTCAAGTAGTTGAATTCTTCAAGTAATGGCTTTTAAACCAATCATTTAAGTTTTATAATTTAATTGATTTCTCAATTACTTTGTCGAAGAAAATAAGAAAAAGAAGAAGAAAGAGGAAAGCTGCAGTCTTGTTTTTTTTCATATTCTGCATGCAGTTGATTCTTTTGTCTTTGATTCTCACCAAAATGGATCTGGAAGCAGCTAGATATGGAGGCGGATGGATCACGGAAGCAAGTGACTATGATTTACTTGTGGGTATTTCCTTTGACTTTCTTCTTCTTATCCTTGAAGCTTTTGTAGTTCTTCTCCAGTACATGCATCAATGCAATGTTTGCCGTAAATAACTCATTTTTATTTTTAATTACATATGAGCAATTAAAAATTATGGAAAGCACTCCGGTGAATGCAAATTCAATGAAGGCTTCAATTGGAAGATTGGGAGCACATGCACAAGATCTTGGAAGGAATTCTCCATGCACCGACTTCTTCACGAGCTACGTCAGAAATAAGAGGATGAATTTTTGTCGGAAGCCTTTGCAATTATGAGATCTGGATCTAGATCAGGCCCCTACTAACTTCAAAAAATCTGGAAGCTACACATGATTCCGTAGAGCCTACCCTTTCATCCCACTTTGCCATCGTTGAGCAATATTTGTCTGAGTAACTCTTTTTCTTTTAATTATGTTGGAATTCTTTGCAATTGGTGCAGATCTGACAATTTCTTCAGATTCAGAGGACATATTCAATGTACCTGACATTGATTTGCACTCTCTTTCACTTATATGAGCACCTGTAATGAATACCTGCAATTAATTCAGACAAAGACAGATTCCAGAGCATGAACACTTGATTTTTATCACAAAAATATGCATATTAAGCCCGCTGCCCTAAAATTTGAGGCTTTGCTTGCATGCAAAGTAAGCATAAATATTTTCAACTTCACCTGGGCACTCATACCAACATACAGATAATTAAAAGGACATAAAACAAGCTCTTCCAATCCTAGGCGCCAAACTTTGAAGCTTCCCAGCAATGGAAAATAAACTTCAATGCAAAAATCCTCCTTCCTTGGGTGCCAAAAATTGTCTGGGCTGCAATCCTTTGCAAAAAGAATTAATTACACCTTCACTTATGGCAGCCCATGCTTATATAACCCTCAACATTCTATTTCTAATAATTTTCCATGCTATTCCTGGCAATTAATTAATAAACAAACATGTTTATTCCTCCAACTTGGGTGCCCAAATTTGCATGCTCATGGCTGCCATTAAATAAATAAATTTAATTTATTTTTAGCCCTCTACTTTCACTTAACATCATGCTTTGACCTCATGTGCCAAAATTATGAATTAAATCCATTAATAAATACTTCAAAAAGTATTATTTCTCCTCCAAATGGGTCGCACTTTTTAGCATGCTTTGAGGCTGCATTAAATAAATTAAATTTATTTATTTTTAGCCTTCTTCTTCCAGTCTTCCTTGATTTCTATTCATGCGTTGACTTTTCCTCATCCTTGGGCGCCAAAATTAGGAATAAAAACAATTAATAAATGCAATTAAAGTTATTCTTTAATGCCCAAAGGGGTCGCACTTTTTGACATGGCTGATTTCTATATTTAAAAATCAAATTTTAATGGGATTATTCACCTGCACTGCGGCTCCGAAAATCCCATCATCCACTTAAGCTGTTTGACTTCCATAATGAGATTTTTACCTGCAAGGCAGGTAAGAAATTCCCATCAATGCCTTAAGTGATTTTTCTTTATCTCATAATGAGAATTTTCACCCTGCAAGGCAGGTAAGAAATTCCCGCCTGCCTGCTGCCTCTAATTTTCCCATCATAACTTAAGTGACTTTGCCTTCATGGGAAAAAGTACCCTGCAAGGTAGGTACAAAAATCCCACCTGCCTGCTGCGACCAAAAATCCCACTGCAGCTTAAATCCATCCATTCCCAAAATGCGACTTGCTTGGGAGAGACTTTTTGTGCACGACTTCATCTTTTTAAAGAGAAGATGACTTCCTGAAGCTGATTCTTTTGGCATGGTGGTCGTAGATGATCTCCAGATACTCCAGGAAAGAAAACAACTGTACTGGCGAAGGAATTGACCTAGGGGAATTTCACAAAGAAAAACACGCAAAAAAAAAAAAAAAAAACGTTTCTAGAAGTCACAGACAAAGCCCAGGATCCATTCTTGGTGAAAACCCTACTGGTATATGTGAATGTTGACATGCAAAACTTCAACAGGGTTAAACCGAAGCACAATTTACTTCAAAGGGGCTTTAAATAATTAAATATAATTTTCCCGTAGACAAAACTTGGCGAAAGGATAAAACAAGTTTCAACATATGGGTATTTGTAAAATTGGCTCATATGATTCACTGGGAATATCTTAATGCAATACAAACATCTTCTGGCAATAAAAACACAAAAAGACCCGTTATTTTAAAAGAACAAAATTTTAAACATGGGGTAGTCTCAGATTTCAGGGTAAAATCTGGAGACACCAAAGATATATGGGGTCTCCTCTCTCTGGAGTAGTTCTTGCTCCACTTTGATAGGCTCCACCATGCTCGGCTCGGTTTTAAGTTGGCTTCATTTTTGCATTTTCAAAGGTTTTTGTTTATTATTTTTTCTTTATTGGAACCTTCACAATTATTTTACTATAAAAAGAGGTTACAATAAAAGGGATGGTTAGAAAGAGTTGCGGTCCTCAACAATGTGCCAAAAAGGCAGGAGTAGATAGCTAGCAAAACATTGCATCACAAACATCTAGGCACAAACAATCGCAACATTAGGTGGAGGAGGATCATCGTGGGGAGGAAGGGTGCCAATGGAAAACAAATCATCATCCAGGGGGTCCTAAACAAACCAAATCATCCTGAGGGTACTAAGTAGCTAGTGGAAACCATAATTCCCCACCCAAGAGATGGGGAGCTCACAATAGGCACTCCATGTGTAGAGAATGAACCACCAGATATCACGATTTCTCCCGCAAAGGTCGGACTCCATCCCTTTTGCCGTTGAGGTGGTGGGGAATGAAAATGACCATGTCCCAAGGAGGGATGATGGCTTTGCGAACGCCTCAACCGAAACCAAATAATTGATGGTGGTGAACCAACTTGGAAGCAAATCTTAAGGTACCCTGCTCATAGTCCAAGGGCACTCCCGAGTGTGCGTGTAACTCTTGAAGATGTTGGAAGTCCAGAGCCACCTTCTTAACGTGTACCTCAATATGAAGGTAAGTAGTATAAATAACATTAATTCTATCATTACATTCAAAGTGACTAAAAATAGTATCATTATTAAAGGTAGTTGCATTTCTAGCTTTCCATAATTGAAAAAGAATGATAGCTCTAAAAAATTGCCACAAGAAAGCAATGTAAGTAGGCCATTGAGAAGAGTCTCCAAACAAAGCCATCCTCTAGCTAAGAGGCTCGGGGTGATAGGGCTTGAACAATGAGTGTATCCAAGACCATGCAACTTGAGCACAAGGGTAGCAAAACCAAAATATGTGCTTGAAGGTCTAAGGGCTACCACAAGCAAGACATTTAGGGTTAACAACACCAAGGTGTTTAAGCCTTTCACCAAGTGAGAGAGGCTATGATAGACAAGGTGCCATAGGTAATGGGCGATTTTGGGTTCAAGTTGGGAATGCCACATGATTGAGGTGGAAAAACCATGTTCGAGGGGAGAAATTGAGGTTCCATCTAGAATTAAGCTTACAAATGGCGAGTAGAAAAAGGGCTCATAAGTTGATAGAGCAATCTCGACGAGTAATGTTTAAAAGTGGTATCCAAGTTCCATCTCCAATCTTTCCACCAAGAAATTGGTGGTTGTAGACCTAATTTGTGCAACATCACATCAAAGAGCAACTCTTGCACTTTGAGAATAGAAGGGATGCTTGAATTATTCAAACCCAATTTTTTTTTGAGCTTTGGCCATGAAATTCAATCTCTAGAATGCACAAGGCTTCCGTATTGTGGAAATACCCTTCTTGAAAACTTTGATGTCCGGAGTTTCCGCCAAGGGAATGCAATTGCCAATCATAATGGAGACCACCAAATGTTATGGTCATTAAAGGAGAGTCCAGTCCTATACCCATCTCCGACCCAACACAAGTATAGCTTAACAGTCTCATAAGCACGCCACAAGCTCTTATAAACAAAGGTGCCTTCAATTTGGACTAGGGCCAAGGTGATCAAGATGGAGTGGAGACCTATATTCCTCCAACCCTTCTTGCCATAAGGAGTGCATGTTGAGATACATGTCATAAAATAGTTTTTCATGCTTTTGCCCTTCAATAGCTTTAATAATCCATTTTCAGCATATAGAGTAAGAGACTATTTGAAAACATCAATGATGTCCATGCCACCTTTCTCCCCTTGGGTGGAACACACCTCCAAGCCACATGGTAAAAACCTCTTGTGTGTTTGGCATTGGCGATAAAGAAATCCCAAAGCAATTTGGCCAAATTTTATAGGAAGCCTTGGAAGGCAGCCAACATGAGTAGTAAACATGGATGTGACAACAAAATCAGGTGCATACATGAAAAATTCGGTAAGAGAGAAATTTTGAGATCTAGAAAGAGATTTTTTCAACACGATCCGAACATATTATCAAAACACCAAGGAGTGCAATCAAAAGCAAAGGGGATGCCCAAAACTTGGATTGCTCACCTTGTTGGAGCCACTCTCATGAATATCATTTGAGCCAATCTAGCATGGGGAGAGTACTTTATATGTAAGAAATTGGTTTTCTCCAAAGTAGATGATTCAAAAGCTATGCAAAAGATGTCAAGGAAATCTAACGCTTCCGTGAAGGATATTTCAATTTTTAGAGCATTAGAAAAGAGTCATCTCGCAAAATGCCCATTGATAAGTTGAGTGGAATGGTTGGGAAGAAAGATGCCCCAAACTAGTCCTAGAGAGGCCCGTTGTGCAAGCAGATATCCAAAAGCCTTTGCAACAAGCACAAATAGGGTCGAAGCAAGAGGGGAAACTTGCGATTAAATGATGCAAGACCAAAGTTGGAAGATTTTCGTTAATTAACTAAAGGTAGGTAAAGCATCAAAGAATAATGTTTCCACAACTTAAAGGAAAAAAACACCAAATCCAATTGCATGTAGCATGGCTAATATGAATGGCCACTCTATACAATCATAAGCCTTGTCAAAATCCAGTTTGAGAAAAAATAGTTTTTTAGTCAAGAGGCCCTAGCCCATTCCATACCTTCCCAAACCACAATGATGTTGTCTAAAATGTATCTTCCTTTAATGAAGCCGGTTTACTTATGTCTAACAATCACCGAGAGAATGTGATGGAGCTCGAAGCCAAAGATTTGGCAAAGAATTTTATAAGATCCTTTAAGCAAGAGTAATCGAACTCCAATTGTTGATAAACTCGGGTCACCCATCTTAGGTATGAATTTAATATTCTCTTGTCAATAATTTCTACCAAAGAACGATCGAATAACTTCTTTGTAGACTTGAAGTATCCTGCCAACAAAGTGTCGTGTCGCTTTATAAAACTCACATGGGAGCCCATCAATGTCTAGGGCCTTCTCATCTGCCATGCATTGCAAGGCAAAATATAATTAATTCAAAGTAAGGGGGTAACCACACTGAATCCCGACTACCTAGGACCATTTACGTGGAATAACATCCAAACTTTTTTGGAGAGCATCACGACATTCCTAGATACAAGCTTGAGCTTGAAACACTAGTTTGTAGTGCTTCACAGAGGCATTAATGATATCAAGAAGTTGGTAAGTAAGATGAGCAAGTAGTTTTGATGGCTTTGATTTGCTCTCTAGGGTTGTTTGGCATGAATATATTTTTAAAAAACTAAGTCGCACGATCCCCAACTTTAAGTAAATGTAATTGAGCTCAAATTTGGGCACCTATGGCAAAATAGGCTTTGATAAGCTTGAGGTTGTCTTAGACCAACCGCTTTGGATTGCAGCAAAATATTAAAGGGGTCATTTTTGTGGCAATCTGAAACTCTTTAGAACTCAAGTTGAAGAGCATTGTCAGCTCACATTCGAACCCATGCCACCTACTTTCCAAAGTGGTGGAGGAACTTGATAGTACATTAGATGGCCTCGTTCTACCACCCAATCTAGCTAGCAACATATGGTGACCTAGGTGTCAGGGTCTAAATTTGGGAAATGATTTGGATAACCCCTACATGTTGTAAGAGTGACGTGTTCAAATAAAATTGATTATGTGGCACTTTAAGCTTAGCTCCTCCCAAATGATCTGAAAGGTGATGGGAAAGTGGTAAGAGAGAATGCACTCATGATGAATAATTATTAAGGAGCCACCCATGTTATTGAAGGAGAACATGTGTTGTTAAGAAAGTCGGGCACAATCCAACCCTTTTAAAATTATGTCTTGTCCAGCTTGAAAATTAGACCACTGAACAATGATTGCAAATTAAATGCCCATCGATGAAGAAGAGGTCCACTAAGCTCCATTTATTTTTGAAATAAAATCCAACTTTCATGCTCTCCAACACATCAACACATTGTCAAACCACCTTCCTAATCTTCAGAATGCTCAATCATATTGAAATCTCCACAACTTAGCCAAAAAGCAAGTGACAAGTTGTCAACAAGCCATTACCATAAAGTTTCCCTTTAATGGCCATCATTTGAAGCATATATATTAACAATACCAATAACATAGACATTGACATTTAATAAGACCCATATGGCCCGATGGGAAGGATCTTCCCTTGAGGCAACAATTAAGGAGGAAAATTAAGGAGATATGGAAATACTCACACCACCCCGTTGTTAGTATGAGACATGTGGAAATGAGTGAAATCACACAAAATACACTTCAATGCTACTCGCAAAAGAAATCTTGAAATCTTAACTTCCTATAAACAAATAAAATCTAATTTTCCAATTTTATGGCATGTAAAGTGCACATAGATTTTTCATAAGGACTCTTTGAGACCTCTAACATTCTAGAATATGAAATTCATGAATAAATTTCTTCCATGCTAAACTCCTTGTCCATCCTTCAAGTCAAAAGCATCATCTAAAGCAAAGAAATTGTTAGACAAAAGAGGACGTTGGTTTGGCTTGATAAAATCCTCTAAGGAAATGGAGTGGCACTTAGCCCTATTATCTCCCCTTGGCCACTCATCCCCACCCCTAGGTGGGCTACGAGAACATCAAGTAGGTTGAATAAAGATCCCATCTTCCGACCCAATTAAGCGCTTGGATGTGTTTTGGATCTGCAAGGAATTAGGGTTAACATGTGTGGTTGAAATTGGAGTAGAATATGTAGGCATGTTGTCAACATGTCGAATAGCACGACATGTTGCAACATGGCAAGAAACAAGAGGGGATTTAGGTAGCGGTGTTAAATTGTTTTAACCCTTGAGACCCCTTTTTATTGGTTACAATTGTCTAGTTCTTACCGATAACCGAAGCCTTAAGCTTGTTCTCTGTGACTTGTTCATCAGCTAGCTTGGGTCTAGCCATAAGTGAACAATATTAGATTATGTGGTTAGGGGCCTCCAAAACAAGTGTTGGGAAGGTTGAAATAGACCATTTTCTGAGAAAATATTTTTGAACCGACTTGTAATTCTATGGTCTCTTTTAAGTCCTTAGTTAAATCTACCTCAACACACACCCGTTTGTTGGGTTGAGCTAAATGAAAATGGTCTTGCTCAAAGAAGATAACCCACCCAACTAGCTCGATAATATCTAGAATAAAGGCTCAAAGAAGGAGGGAAAGACTGGGAAGCTCAACCCAAATAAGGACTTTAAGGGAAATTTGGCCCCAAGACTTTAAAGTGAGATGGA
Source organism: Taxus wallichiana var. yunnanensis (assembly GCA_018340775.1). Classification (NCBI taxonomy): domain Eukaryota; kingdom Viridiplantae; phylum Streptophyta; class Pinopsida; order Cupressales; family Taxaceae; genus Taxus; species Taxus wallichiana. The sequence goes on along the minus strand of CM031243.1, from coordinate 477,568,571 downwards.
CAAAAAGAGTATTACGTAAGAACCAAAAACATGATTTATTCAAAAGGGCCATAGATCTGGGAGGTTTCTTTACATGAAAATAATAATAAAAATCGTTAGATTCTTTATCTAGTGACTGATATACCGAGGGTTCCCACTATAATCTAATCCAATACTTGAGGGAATCTTCCAAAGGAATGTGACCAACATAATAAGCTATAAGACTATAATCTTCATACCATTTTATGATAGGTTCAATATAAGCAATATTTAACATAACATTAGGGCTTAAATCAATTTCATTACCTCATCGTGGACCTTTGGGAAAATTCCTCTCATGTTTGGGATCCATTTTCATCTGATTCCTGCAACCAAATTTGTGGAAGGAAAATTCAATGCCATATAAATAGGAAATTTACCCCCAAAGGGCAGCGAAAAAGCTAATGTTTAATGCACACAGGGCTTTGAACACCCAACGCATGTGAAAGGAAAGGCCAAGGGGGATTGACGAGACAACATAATAATGCGACATGGATGAACAAAGGGACATCTATTGAAAATTTAAAAAGATAAGTTGTTTAGTTATTTTTGAAAATTAATCAATACATATTTTGAAAATTGTCTTACGTTTGGTTGAACACTTGGTAGTAGTGGTCTTGCTTGGAAAAGTAGGTAGCACCCTTTTGCCATGCTTTTTAAGTTATGGAAACCAAACTCAACACCTAATTTTAATGCGGTGAGGCTTTGAACACCCAACATGTGCGAAAGGAAAGGCCAAGGGGATCGATAAGACAACATAACAATATGGCATGGATGAACAAAGCAACATCTACTGGAAAATTTGAAAAATAATTTGTTTTGTTTAGTTATTTTTAAAAATTAATAATACATACTTTGAAAACTGTCTTACATTTGGTTGGACACTTAATAAAATGGCCTTGCTTAGGAAAACTAACACCTTTTTGCCATGATTTTTAAGTTGTCTAATGAGTTACTTGTAGATGGACACACCGTATCATATGATAAATAGGTAAAAACTGAAAAAAAATTCCCTAATTGGTGTTGTAGATATAGCAATCTAAATAATTCCATATCAATGGCACCCATTGGAGTTCAATTGATAATAGAAGAGAATCATGTATTGCCTTTTACCACACCCAAATTTATAATATTAGATGGTTTTACAATTGTTGAATGTAAGATTTAAGTCAAAATATGGGATTAACCTTGAAAACTTATGACATATTCAATTTGTTTGTATGATACTAGGTAATACTCCTATTTCCAAATCTACCTCTTAATCTTCTATTATTAACACCTCTCTCCCAATACATCTTTTCAACTATAAAATACCTTTTATTTTACTATATATCTAAACTATACAATTCCCTATGACATTTTTTATACCCCTATATTACAAATTCACAAAATTTAATTATATTTCTCTTTAGACCCCACTTAAAACCCGATGAAATTCATATTGGACTCAAAAATGCAAACCCTCAGTATGTGTAATTTGATGTCTCTCTTCCTATCTTTTCTATTTATTATCACACTAATCAAACTTTTTATAGTAATGTGAAGGGTCATGTGTCTTGAGACCATACTTTCTATAGTTTGACCTCATTCATTGGGACATAAAAAATCAAAACACAACTTTGATTTAATTTTCAATTTCATGGACAACATATTACATTACAAATTATTAATTATGTGTAAATGAAAACAGCAAACCAAACCAAATGAAAATGAACCTAATTAACAAATATGATAATTTAATTGTTTGAAATTCTTTGTTGTTATTGCAATCTTATCATACAAGTTTGGTAAAATTTGATAAGTGGTGTGAAGCTACAAGACTCTAATTTCTACACTCATGTGTCCTCCTTATCATTCCACCTACCCTACCCCCAATGATCCAAAAAATGGATTTGAAAATACTTAATTTTATGTATTCTCCATATTTGGTACTTCGTAATGTATATTCTCAATGATTCTCTATTCTAGAGATCATTTAGTCAAGCCGAGGGTGATCCAGACACCTTTGAATAATATCAAAGGCCACTTTTGCACTATTATAGAGTTTTTCTTTGAATGGTAGTTACGTAAACCACCACTCTTCACAGAGTGGTGATTGTGCAATCTCCATGAATTTATGGAACCACCGGTTGCGAGGACTAGTGGTTTCACAATCACCTCGATAATTGTGTAACCACCACTTGTTTTTACCGGTGGTCATGTCCCCCGATGATGCCAAATTCAAGAAATTCAACATGCTTATAAATGTTTGGCCTTCCAAACGGTTTGGTTTTCCTTTTCCATCCGTCCTTGGGTAGAGGGACTATAAATATGCATGCATTTGATCATTCTAGGTAAGTGTTTTGGGTGAATTTAAGTGTGAGTAAAAGAGGGAGTTAAAATTGTTCTTGTTTTTTCATAGAAGAGTTTAGTTCTTTCTTTTGAGAATTTTAAGCTAGTGATACAAGGAGGAGTTAAAATATAATATTTCTTGAAGGTCATTATATAACAATGAACTTGTATTATTTGGATATTTGCATAGTGAAGGGAAGCAATTGCTTACCTAGTTGGAGTTTTCCCACATTGGGTTTCTCTAGGATAAATCTTGTTGTCTCCTTGTCTTGCAATTTTCCATTTTTAGTATTGTATGGATGTTTCTTTCATAAACGTGTTGGTATAATGAACTTAGATTTTTCATTCATTATCACTTCAACATGATTTGTTCATTTTTAATAGGCACTTTATGGATCGATTGGTATTAGACAAAATTAGCTCAATTGTTTTTGTGTGGTTGAATTGTGTTGAAAGTTATAGTTAGATGCCCTTACTTGAAAGGGAAAATAAAGCGGTGAAGGTATCCTCATTCCTTTTGAAGAAAATATTTCCACTAGGAAGTGGAAGCAAGGAATATGAGACATGGCTTGTAGAGAAGATGTGGATGAGACTGGAGAATAACGTTTCTACAAGTTGGAGGAAAATGTGGCAAGTCTATCCAAGGATGTGGGAAATATTTCCTTGTCTATAGGGAAATTAGAGTCCATCATGGGATTTCTCATGGAGAAACTTGGTGTTCCAAAGAAGGCGTTAGGATCCTATAAAGAAGATACTCATGAGTATGAAGAAGAGAAGCCTCGTGCCATCCCTACACCTCCTCCATTCAAACTAGAGGGAAATATAGAGATTTAGCCTTATGATGTGACCATGAATGCTTTGAGAAGCTAGAGCATTGATAGCTCAACTTGAGGTATATTTCATTTTGCATCAAATCAATGAGAGTCAACAAATTTCCTTTTGCAAGGTTAAAATTAACTAACCATGCTTTAATTTGGTTTGAAATTTATGTTCATTCATTGGTTGATAATAATATTCCTTCTATTACTAAGTGGTATGAATTTAAAAGGCTAATCAAAAAGCAATTTTATCCTATTTTTATGAGGAAGAGAGGTCCATGTATTGGTAGTATCTCAATGAGGAAGCAAGGCCAGAATGTACATGAGTACACTAGTGAGTTTCGGAAGAAAGTTGTCTAGAAGGGAAAATATGTCATGGACCGGGACCTTCTAATGAAGTATATTGGTGGACTTCATAGCCATTTAAGGAGACCAGTCCTCTTGGCCAAGATGGTGGATGTAGACGAGGCTTGTTCTCAAGCCCACTATTTAGAGATGGACAAGAAGAAGAGTTCATCTACCTCTCAACATGCTTTGATCAAACAAGGTGACACCAAACATAAGGATAAATGAAAAGGAAAGGTAAGAAAAATGCTACTTTATTTCTAAGAAGGATACTAAAGTTCATTATGGGCATTGTGATGTTGACACTCATTCCGAGGAAAAATGTTGGAATCTCCACCCATTCTCGAAGAAGAAGTCCATGGCTTCATTCCAGGGAGAGGAAGTATTTTGCAGTGAAGAGGTGGATAAGACTACGTGATGTACCTCCTTCCATAGAGAAGTATGTCTTGGTAGTAACCGTGTTTGTTCAAGAAAATGAACTAACTAAGCTTTTTCATATCAAAATTCAAGTAAAGAAAAATAAGGTGAATGCTCTTTTTGATACATGCTCTCAAGCTAATTTGGTTAGTAAAGAGTTAGTGAACATGCTAAAGTTAGAAAATTACAATTACCCAAGTCCCTATTCATTGGGTTGGGTAAAGAAAGATGTAGACATCAAGGTTACCAAACAATGTAAAATAACTTTTTGGCATTGATAAGAAATTTATTGATGAAGTCATTGTAGATGTTGTTCCCCTTGATGTGTGTGGTGTAGTTTTTGGCAACCCGTATTTGTATATCAAGGATGTTATCTTCATGAGGAGAGCCAACCAATACCGTTTGGTGAAGGATGGTAAGAGCTACATCATTTCAGCCTTTTAGGAGACTCGAAGATATCTTTGGTAAGTTCCACCGAAGCCCGAAAGATTATTAATGTTAATGGTAAATTTGCATTACTTATTTTGAGGATATGTTAGAAGATGAGATTGTTGCATCTAAAACCACTTGTAGCATGTTTTCTAAAAAAGAGCAGACACATATAAAATATTTGGTTCAACAGTTCAAAGAGGTTTTCCAAGAGTTTACAGGGCTGCCCCGAGTTAGGCCAATTGAACATGAGATACACTTGCTACCCGATAATCCACTTCCAAAATTGGGATTATGTAGACAATCTTTGAAAGCTACTAATGAGGTAAAACAATAGTTGTAATATTTGATTAAACAAGGTATAATTTGTCCTAGAACTTCTCCATGTGGTTTTCCTATTGCTTTAGTTCTTTAGAAAGATGGTTCATGGAGAATGTGTGTTGATTATAGAGATTTGAATAAAATAACAATCAAGAATAGGTACCCTCTTCCTCACATTGATGATTTGTTAGATCAGTTACAATATGCTAAATATTTTACTAAGCTTGATTTGAGATATGGTATCACCAAGTGCGGATCAAGGAATAGGACATCTGGAAAACATTGTTCAAGACTAGGTAAGGGTTGTATGAATGGTTGGCATTACCGTTAAAGATATGTAATGCACTAACTACTTTCACAAGGTTGATGAATGGGGTAATGAGGGTTTATTGATTCCTTTGTTATTATGTACTTAGATGACATTCTAGTTTTTAGCAAAAATTTTGAAGATCATATTGATCATTTGCACCAAGTTTTGCAAGTTCTTAAGGAGAACCAACTAGTGTTGAATGAGAATAAGTGTGGGTTTGCTCAAAAATCACTTGTATTTTTGAGACATGTGGTTGGAGATGGAGAGTTGAGGATTGATCCGACTAAGATAGAGGCCATTCAAAATTGGCCTACACCATTGAGATTAATTAAAACTAGGAGCTTTTTTGGTGTAGTTCAATATTTGAGGAAGTTCATTAAGAACTTCTCATCCATAAAAGCAAGATTGCTACATTCAAAGTGACAATATGGGGTGAGGTTTTTGATGGGGGTAAGAAATAAAAAAATTATTTTGAGTCATTTAAATATAATATTATTCATGCTCCAATTTTGGCATTACCTAACTTATAATTTCCTTTCGAAGTGGAAACGATGCCAATGACTATGCTATGGGGTTATCCTTCTTTAGGCGGTAGAGGGCCCATATGTTATCTTTGAATGTTTTCATGGTGCAATTATGAATTATTGTACATACGATAATGGATTTTATGCTCTTGTGCAAGCAAATCAAGAAATAAAACATTATCTCGATGGGTAAAGAAAGGATCATCAACCTCTCCGATATTTGCAGATTGGGAAAAACTTCAACAGTTGTAGAAACTATAAGTAGATGGGTTTTTTTACAATAATTTCATTTGATTCTCAAATATAAGAAAGGTGTGACTAATAAGTTAGCTGATATATTATCTAGGCCTCCTTTTCATCTCCTACGAGGATACAATAGGAAACATCTGAGAACTTGGGATGAGAACTTAATATATATCCAACTTCTTATAACATGGAAGTTCATGTTTATAATAGTAAGACTCCTTTTGAAACATATTTTGGTTATTTACCTAAGGGAAAATTTGGTGTTTTCTTGAGATTACTGCAGTTGAAAACAAAAAGAAACTTACCGAGGAGTTCAATGAGAAGATTCAACAAATACACCTTCAGGTACAAGAGAGGTTGATGAGTCGTATGCCAAGTACAAAACATGACATGATCAGGACAAGAATGAGAATGTTTTCCTTGTTGGAGATAGGTATGGTTGTACTTGAGAAGAGATAGGCTACAAGAAAAATCTATGAAATTCAAGCCTCTTCAATATGTCCCATTTGAGATTTTGGAACAAGTGGGTAAGAATTAATTTCTCCTTGGATTTTCCTCATTATATGAGGATCTACTCGGTTGTGAATGTTGAAAATTTAGGTCTCTTTGAGCCCTCCATGTTGGATGAAGAATAAGAGGGCATTTCGATGTCTATTGAGGATATTTCTCCATACAATCAGGTAGAATTGGAGGAAGATGTGGTATTATAGATGAAAGAGAGGATGACATAGAGAGGAGTGCAAGAAAGGTGGTTGATTGGGTTGAAAGGCTAGTTGCCTACCAAGGCCAAGTGATAATCCAAAGAGGATGTGGGGAAGAAATTTCCTCACCTCATTAGGCCTGTTTTGAGACTTAAAAGCCTCAAATTGGGGAGGTATAATCCAAAAATGGATATGAAAATACCCAATTCTATGTATTCTCCATATTTGGTACTTGCTAATGTATATGGTCAATAGATTCTTTATTCTAGAGATGGTCTAGCCAAGCTGAGGGTGATGTGGACACCTTTGAATGACATGAAAGGCCATTGTTGCTCTATTATGGATTTTTTCTATGTGACTCATTACACAACCGCCCCAACAATTACATAACCTCCACTCTTCACAGAGCGACCGCTTGCACTACCAATAGATGGTTATGCAAGTGGTGATTACAGGGACCAAATGTCACAGAATCGCCACTTTGTTTTTACTAGTTCCTATCCCCGACAATGCTAAACTCAGAAACTCAATAGTTGCAAATGTTTGGGCTTTCAAACTGCTCAATTCATCTTTCTATCCGTCCTCGGGATAATGATTATAAATATACATGCATTTGATCTTTAGGTATGTTTTGGAATTTAAGTGAGTAATTTTGAAATTGTTCTTGTTTTGTGAGCTATTCTTTCTTGTTGACATAAGTTATACAGAGTTATAATGGTTGAACTTGTATTATTCGGGAGATTTGAAGAGCTTCTTAAGTTGTGTTTTATTGCACGAAAGTTCTTGTATTGCGTCTTTCATGATCAAGATAATCCCAAAGAGCCATATTAGCCCTTTTACCAAATACCCGGATGCCCAAAATTGTTTTATTACCAAATACCCAGTCGTCGGGATTTGTCTGCGGGAAATTTGTATTTAATTATTTTGAGCCCCGTATGAGGCTATTTGCGCTCTGTTTTAACTCTATTATGAGCGAATATGTTATTATTCCTATGTGCCAGAAGGATTTTAACTTATTTTAAGTTTTGGGCTTTATTTGTAACTTTTGGCAATTTTTCGTGTTTTTGTGGTGTCCCGTTTTGTTTTCTGTGAAATTTCTCTGGAACAATTCCTTTGCCGGGTAAGCCCGATTTTTGGCCTGGAGCAGCTGGAAAACATATACGCACATTATGCCGGAGGAAGTCGCCATCGGAGTGCGGATCAGCTGGGAAAAAGCGAAGTCGTGCACAAAAAGCCCTGCGGATGGCGCATTTTGGAAAACAAAGGATTTAAGCTGCGATGGGAAAAATAGAAGCCGCAGGCATGATGGGAATTTTATACCTGCCTAGCAGGGTACTTTTTCCCATGTTATAAAATTCACTTAAGCTGCAGTGGGAAAAATAGAAGCAGCAGGCAGGTGGGAAAAGGGTACTTTTTCCCGTGTTATAAAATTCACTTAAGCTGCAGTGGGAAAAATAGAAGCGCGAGCGGTGGGATTTTATTGCATGCCTTGCAGGTACTTTTTCCCGTGATATAAAATTCACTTAAGCTGCAGTGGGAAAGTTAGAGGCTGCAGGCAGGCGGGAATTTATTGCCTGCCTTGCAGGGTAAAAATTCCCATGGTGAAATAAAAGAAAAGTGACTTAAGTGAAATCATGGGATTTTATTGCCTGCCTTGCAGGGTAAATAATCCCATTGTCAAAGTCAAATCACTTAAGTGGATCATGGGATTTCCGGGGCTGCCTTGCAGGGTAAAAAATCCCATTGTCAGAAATTCTTAAAAATAGAATTCTATTATGCAAAAAAGTGCGACCCACCTTGGGTGAATAATAATGCATTAAATAAATATTTGTTAATATTTATTCACCCAATTTTGGCACCTAGGCTTGTGGAAAAGTCAACAAAAGCAAAGGGGAATAAATCAATTGGAAATAGAATTCCAAAATTAAATAAATTTAATTTATTTAATGCAGCCCCTTTTGAGAAGGAATTAATACTTTTTAAAGTATTAAATGATTATATTAATTCCTATTTTCAGTGGCTATGGTCAAAGCACACTGTGAAGCTTAAGTGAAGTGAAGTGTGGATGATTAAATTGGATTAATTTAATTTATTGGATGGCTGTCCTTAAACATGCTATTTTTAAAAGAGAAGAGCATGATTTTTAATTAATTAATTGCCTTTAATTGTTAGGGCAATTATTAATTATAGAATTGTGAAGGTTATATAAGCATGGGCAGCCATATGGGTGAATTATTTAATTCACAGGTAAAGAATTGCAGCCAAGAGGAAAAGTGCGCCCCCATTAGAGGAAGGATTTTGCTCAGACAAAGTGCTAACAAGGCTAAAAGCTTCCAAATTTGGCGCATGCTTTGAAGGAGGTTGATCTTTGTCTGCATAATTGTTTGCACAGGTGTTACAGGAGCTCAGGTGTTGTTGAAAGGATTCATGCTCTCTTTATGTGCAAATTAAACACCATTTTTTGGGGCAGCAGGCTTGAAAAGTGCAGATTTTTACAATTAAAATTCACTATTCATGCTCCGGTGGCCATTTTTGTCTGAATAAATTGCAGGAATTCATTACGGGTGCTTTCTGAAAAGGAAAATGAGCTTTTATCAATGTCCAATACATTGCATATATCCTCCGAATCTGAAGAATTGTCCAGATCTGCACCAGTATTGAAGAATTCCAGTCAAATAAGAAGAAAAAGACATTCAGACAAAGATAGACAAAGCTATGGCGAAGAAAGATGAAAAAGAAAGCACAACGGAGTCATGCATCACTTCTAAATTTGCAGATATTGGAAACACGGATCTAGGCTCGGAACCTCTTGCTAAATTGATAGACAGATCCAGAGCAGGAAAGACTTCACTCATGCGTGCAGGAGAAACTTCACTCATGCGTGCAGATTAAAAGCAGTGGAATTATTCGAGCTGCAGCTTTTCCATCCATAGCCCAGTTGCCAGAATTTGTTATGCAGGTGCAGATCCATATCCAGATGCAGATGCGAGATGCATGAAATCCATATGCGAGATCCAGATCCGAGATCTCATAGTTCAAAAGCTTACGCACAAAGGCTTCATCCTCTTGTTTCAATGCAGGCCCATGAAGAAGACGGTGCGTGGAAAATTCCTTCCAAGATCTTGTGCATGTGCTCTCATCTTCCAGTTGAAGCCTTCATTGAATTTTCATTCACCACAGAGTGCTTTCAAAATTTTTAATTGCTCATATGCAATTAAAAATAAGGATGATGAGTTATCTACGGCCAACCTTGCATTGATGCATGTACAACGAGAACAAGCTGCAAAAGCTTGAGGATAAAAGAGAAGACAATGGGAGGCAAAATTCGACTTGCTTCCAATTCCAACTACTTGCAATTCTTGTTTCGATCCAATTGCTTCAGATCCAACTAATTCCAGCTTGTTTCCAGATCCAGTTTGAATCAGCTGCATGCAGACATGAAAAAGGACAAAGTCAGCTTTCCTCTTCCTTCTTCTTTCCTCCGACAAAGTCAACTTTCCTCTTCCTTCTTCTTTCCTTCGACAAAGTAATTGAGCGATCAATTCAATTATACAACTTAAGTGATTGGTTTAAAAGCCATTACTTGAAGAAGTCAACTACTTGGAGATAGGTGGCGGACGTGCAAAATAGAAGGTTCTATTTTCGATTCTGAAATCATACATGTCATGCAAAGAGAATTCCGGGAAGGAGATTGCATTGTTTCTTTTTCGACTTCCACATGTGCCAGTTCAACTAAAGCTTCCAACTTGTAATTGCCCCTCTACATTCTATAAGTAGAGGAAGAACCTTCGGGTTAATGATCGATCAGAATTTGTAAGAAGCAATCTTGTGTTCTAGACTTTGTGCTGAACCCCTGAGAGCCACTTGTTGCAGAGGAATACAAAGAAGCAGGTTTCCGGAGAACTTTGTGTCACGGCGTACTGTGTTTCTTGCTTTTAAATCTTAGATCTTTAAGTAAACTTTGTGTTATTTTAGATCTGGATCTAGAACTGCCTTTGCTTTATAATTCTGTGTGTTCAAATCTATTAAGTTTCTTCTATGTGCATGCAATTAGAATCTCTCTGCTATCTACTATTGGGATGCACATCTTCCTTACTTCTCTGTAATTCCTTTACTTCTTCTTCTATAATTTTCCTTTCTTAAACAAGTTTACTTGCTGCAGAACTTCTTAGTTATGGTTCATGAACTAAGTTTTAAAGTAAAACCCACGATAGATAAAAACACATTTATATTGACAAATACATAAAATTTATCTTGATGTCAACTCTCCTTAAAAAAAAACAAGTTGATTGTTTACAAAATCTAACATAAAAATTAAAGAAGAGCTAGCTACTTTTGAAAAAATTGACTCCTATGTAAATGACAACAATCAACACAACACACCATCTTAAAAATAGTGTGTGGAATTAGAAAACCTAAATTAAAAATGAGACAACTAGCTTTATCTATTTCCTAGCGCATATGGAAGGAGTTGTTTATTCTCCATAATAAAATGTGGATTGTCATGATATAGCCCATGTTACACATATATAAGAGAATCCCTAATGTCCGTGATTTGGAAATTTGGTCAGTTCGACTTCGAGTTTGTCATTTGATTGAGTCAATAATCTTATTTGGTTGAGTTTTTAACACTACATTTTTAATATGGAAGAAGGCAAGTGAATGAAAATGCAAGGGATTGAAGGAGTTTAAAAACAGAAGGAATTGTGCATGCTGGGCAAAAAAATGAAATAGAGTTCGTGAGGATAATAGATGAGACATCAGAGAAGTGAAGATTATTTTTAATTTTCCAGAGTCAAACAGAGGAGATAAAAACAAACACGGTAAGCATGAAGAGAATCACATTTAGGAAGTCAACATGAACGTGGCTGCCCCTTTTTAGTTCCTCGTCTCAAAGTATATTGTAATTGGAAATGTAGTAAAATAATAAATATATGCCAAGAAGTTAAAATAGTGTGTATTTTGACAAAGAAATGAAGTGGAAAAGAGAAATGAATTATTTTGTTGTTCTTCTTATTTTCTTTCTTTGTATACCAAATATCGGTTTCATACCTTTGTAGTGTTTTGTTGGTTGAATGAGGTAGGATGGGTGGAAAAGAAAAAAAGATAACAACACTATTTAATACAAAACAAATCTCATGAGAACATTCCATCATAAAAAAATCAATATGATTAAAACCACCATGTGAATGTATAAAATGCAACAAGCAAACATTTTTGCAATATAGGAAACCCACAAAAATTATATTGTTATCCATTTTCTTGTGTATGCATTCACATGAAGAAAAAAAACAAGATTAAAAGAAATCTTGCGTGTTCTCATTTAAATCAAACTCTTCATGCATTCATGCCCATTATCAAAACAAACTCATTATTGATTGACTGTCATATAATTCTTATAAATCTTACAACCAAAATGGTTGAAAAACATAGTTTTTTTTTCAATCATGTGTTTTTAAAAATGATTTTTTCATGCATTTTTTCGGCTGAATCCTACCAATATTTCAACACATAAAAACAAATCCCTAACAATTTAATTGGATGGGCAAGGTGGTCATCAACCTATCAATTATTTAATTTTTGAGTGGTTGTGTTTTTATACCATGAATTCCAAGCCATTGATTTTTATTACTTAGTCTTGTAAATGTTACATCCATTTCATGTTATTTGCTTTTAAATTCATGACCAGCTCTAAGTAAGGTCAATGCAGGGGAAATAAAAACCACTAAAAATATCTTAAATATATCTATTTCATAAAGGCTAGAGATAACTCAAAGTATTTAGTTTGTATATTTCACAAACCATTATTACAAATTTCTTTCCCCTTATGCCATATTTTCCACAAGTAGTGACAAATTTCTTTCCCCTTATGTATACAAGTTGTTTGGTTTTCTCTATCAACATTTTAAAAACCCAATATTTTCAAATGAATGTGAAATGGAATTCAAATGAAAACTTAGAGGTTAAATTTATGTTTTTCTACCAACTGTGACTTTGAAGCCATCCGATATTATTTGATACTCTTCTAAATTGTACTATTGAAACTAGTTGAAAAAAATTGTGTTTTTCAATCATATGTGGTTTTCAGCCATTTATCTCTTTTGCCAAAAGGTTTGTTTTCTATAACGTTACAAATATGCAAACCTCCATGAGACCAAGCCCTAATGAAGTTTGTAACCAAAAATGGTTCTCAAATCCAATGTATAGACAAGCTAACCTATTCTATCTATCAACATTTTCAAAAACCAAGAGTTCCTAATGATTATGAAATGAAATTCGCATGAAAGATTGTAAGTAAAAGTTATTGTATTTTTTTACTTGTTTTTAAATCGATATGGTATTATTGCTTACTTTTGTAAATATTACTACCAAAACTCAAGTTGAAAAATATTGTGTTTTTAACTTTATGTATTTTTAACCATCTTTCTCTTCAATAAAAGGTTTGTAAATTGTATATGCTTTTAAACATAATTATCTCTTTTTAAAGGTTTTTTGTTGAATCGTGAAAATATTTAAATGCCCATAAAACCAAATCCATAACCGTAAAATAATAAGCAAGGTGGTCATGAACTAGCTAGTTTTATTTTTTAAGCCGTTGCAATATTCTACTAGCTCTATTTTTCAATGTATACATTGTGATTACTTTAGCTTACTATACTTACAACCAAAGTTGGCTGAAAAACACAATGTGTTTTTAACCATGTACACTAGCTGATATGTTATTCCTACCAAAATTATAGAAAACCATTACCACTAAGTGACTATGTAATGGGATTCAAATGCAATCTTGTAAATAAATTTTATTCTATTCTTCTATCACCTGTGTGTTTTAACCCAATCGATATCATTTCTTCCTCTTGAAAATTTTGCACCCAAATCGTCAAGAAAATGTGTTTTTCAACAGTATGTGTTTTTAGCCAAAATTTTCTTTTGTATAATTTTTTTTGGCTAGAATATTACAAATATGTCCACCCCATGAGACCAAACCCGTAACAAGTCCACAACGAAGAAAGGGCTCCCAAACCCACCATATACACTAGTTCATATGTTATTCCTATTGAATTTAAAAAAAAACCAAACCTTTAAAGTCAGTTCATTATAGAATTCAAATACAATCATGTAAGTAAATTTTATTCTATTCTTCTACATTTGTATGTTTCAAACCAACTGATATAATTTCTTCTTCTTGGAAATGTTTCACCTAAAACTAGTTGAAAAATAATTTGGAACAAAATTTCATGTACACACAATTTGGAACTTGTATGAAAGTATCTATGTGCCCTTTGTAACTCAAAGTGTTATTCATTCTATCACCATTTTCACTATATTGTTTAGGATTACCACAAATATGTCCTGCTATACCATGAAGCATCAAACTTGACATAAGATCATTTATTTCAACATGTTTCCCATCAACACATCTTAAATGATGTAGTATGAAGTAGAAAATCCAAAACACATTCATACATTTAGTTTTCCACAACTTACTCACCTTCCTTTTTTAGATGAAGAATGATTGAGATATCTTCCACACCTCCATCCTTATGACTCGAAATTTATGAGTTATGATCAAAATTCTCTTTCCTCTTAGACTCTTCACATTTAAAAATTGAATCCCTTTCTACTTTGAATTCATCCATACTTTGTTGACACATTTATGGAACATAAATTCATAGTTCTTATTAGAGTCATGAACACCATTGACTTGTTCCTTATATGTTGTTGTTCTAAATATTCTATCCGGTTGAAAATCAACATTATTAACTAGTAAATTTATTCTCTCATGCGCATGCCCTTCCACATGGTCTTATTGGGACTCCACCTCAAAACCCTCTTATAGATCTTAATTTTTCTTTTTCCATCTCATGCCTCGTGATTTATACCTTTTACCTCTTAAGGTGTTGATGTATCTATTACCTTTGCCATTTTTTTCTTCTTTTAAGTGAAAGCCTTTTGGGTTTGTCTCCTTAGCATATTATTTTGGTCTAAGGTTTATCCATAACATCTTCATCCATACACCGACTTTCTCCATGTTAGAACCATCAATTTTGGAGAGTGTTACTTTCCCCAAGGCATGTTGAGGATCCTTCTATGTAACTTGAGATCTAGTCTCATTCCTTGACATACCCTTGTTTAGTCCTATGAACTGCACAAATGAAATGGAATCACAAATTTATTTTGGAAGAACCTTATATTCTTTATAGTTGGTGATTTAATTTAAATTGAATTAAATATGATTTTAGAGAAACTACTATAACTAAGGATATACATATGATAGTATACAACAAATGGAAAAACAATAAGCATCCAAAGATATGAATCCCTAAGAAAAAGAGAGGGATAAGGTGACTTAGTTGATTTCGTGTAACTTGGAGATGATTTGGAATGAGAAACTGCGATAACAAAATGGAAATAATGTCATCAAGGCTCATCAAGGTTCTCGAGACTCATAAATGCATAGGATCAAGCACCCATGTGAGGACAAGAGTGTCTGGGTGCTAGTGATTGAATTGGGCACTAGTGTCCAATCAAAATCTCGTGTTCTATCCTTTCTCTGGAAGAGATTCGATGTTTATCTCCTTTTGTTTCTCTTATTTTGTTCTAATGTCGCTCGATTGTACCTATAACTTGAAAAATAGATACCTAGTTGCACATACCCATAAACCACATCAAACCTAATAAATAAGATGCAAAATGGGGATTCAAATTGACTCTAATGGTCACCCAAAGAATGATCTTATGACTTAATGCTACACTACATATTAGAATCCATGTAGTTATGTGTGTGTAATGATGCCCTAGGTTTCCCTTGTGCAAGTTACACTATGATAGCGGGCCAAATCTAGATTTCTCCCAAGTATGCAAATGTGTGTGGTGGAATAAAAATGAACCCCCCTCTTATGTTGTGTATGCGAGATCAATGCAACCCCTTGTCCCTTGTATGATTTTGCTAGATGTTTTCCTTGTGATGCTCTTGTGCCTTTGATGCAAGTTCAAGTGATGATAGATAATGATTATAGTATTTGGCCCCTTATTTGAGAGCAATATATATATATATATATATTCCCTTGTTTTAATTCCGTAATTGAGAGTTAAAAGTATCACCCAAAGTATTAAAAGGTGAACAAGAAGTAAAAGAGACCCAAAGGGTAAGAAAATGATAGAGAGGGTCAAGAGTGCCTGGAGGGACATGAGCACATGGACGCTTCTATATTAACTAGAGCTAGTGTACAAGACCATAAAAGATAAATCAATCGAGTTTTGGAAAGCTATAAGATGTGTAAGGCCAATAAAAATGCTAGAGATAAATAAAAAGACCCAAAATTTGTTATTAACCACTATTTTTCTTTCTTAGGAATCATGTATACATTAGTATGCTTTAGGACATAGAAATGTATCCAAGTGCATATATTTTGTGTCTACATTTTCCCCACTTTATGATGTTGAGTGAATAATCGATAGCGTAAAGTAGATAAAATATGCATACCTTATAATACTTATAGAAAAAGTGTATTTGATAGCGTTTTAAGTGGACAAGTGAAGCGTGAAGTGATCGTAATGTAAAGCATGGAAACTAGCAAAGAGAAGCGGACCATAGGGATGAATTTTATGCATAGTCGTGGCTTGATGGAGATTTTGGTTGCTGATGTGGGCTGATTCTTATTACGTATAAGGATGGACCTGCAAAAGAAGAACAAGAAAGTAGTCAAATTTTTGTATGTGAGAAGTCGAGTAATGTATGTATAAGTAAGTATAAATTTTATAAAGGAAAGAATGCACTTGATGTGTGAGAGAGTAAAAGATAGAAAGTTGTCCTATTTTGCTTTGGAGATGCTAAGAATTTGAATGTCTTGTTTTTGATGGTGAGGTTTTTGGGTGATCTCACCCCAAGAGCAATTTTTTTTGGGAAATCCCACACCAAAATCAAGTTTTTGGGCGATCTAACCCAAAGAGAAGAATTATTAGGGAGAGAGGTCTATTTTCTCTCCTTCCATGACACTTCCCAAATAAATGCCATTGTTGATGGCACATCCCTAATTTTTAATCTTTTGTAACTTGTTGTATTCTATTATAATTGAATTATAACCGATTGACTAAATTTTGTAATTGGAGGCAAGTGCCTGATACTAGAGAACTATGTTGTAAATTTTTGGAAACTTTGATAAAATGATAAACTGATTATTTTCCCTCATAATTAAAGTGCACAGGGGGACATAAGCACCCACCGCTATTTTCTGCTACAGGGTGCTAGTGTATTCTTTGTGTTTGTGATCGAATTCGATTCTGACCACTCTATAAAT
This sequence comes from Taxus wallichiana var. yunnanensis, assembly GCA_018340775.1. Classification (NCBI taxonomy): domain Eukaryota; kingdom Viridiplantae; phylum Streptophyta; class Pinopsida; order Cupressales; family Taxaceae; genus Taxus; species Taxus wallichiana. The sequence goes on along the minus strand of CM031243.1, from coordinate 477,551,810 downwards.
GTGTTCTTGTGCCAATTTTGTACTGTTTTGTTCTGATCTTTATCTCTCAATTGCTGGAAGGGTGATTTTTTCACCTAATAGATGCCCCCCTCATTTGGGTGCATGTAATGAATGACCGTAGGAGAATTCAAACTAAAGGAGAGGACTTGAAGCGATATGCATATCATGTATTAGACACTTGTAGGGAGTAGGGGATGTGCATGGTATAAACCAAGGCCCATGAAAAAAATTTAGGCTAGAAATAAGTGGCATGCAATAGAAGAAAATGTGGCAAGAAACTATAAAGACAAGAAGTAGACTGTGAAAAGCCGATTGCATACATGGGACATCACTCACAATGTCACAAGACAATCAAGGCTGAAGAGGTCATAAGACAAAATAGATCAAGCATGCCATAACGCATATCCTAAAAACAATAGAAAAACATAGTAGATAAGAAGTAACACATAACCATGGTTGTTAGAATCAGTAATGAAAATGCTACACATAAAGCACCCTGTTAACATGTTAGAAAGATACATAGTAAGACAAAACGTGTATATATCAGTGAAAAGTAAATGGTAATGATTCTAAATAATATGTATTGAAACAATAGAACATGTGATATGTGATAGGAGAGTAGAAAAGATAGATGCCCCAGAACCTTGGTGGGGACCGGTAAAAGTAATGTTGAGCATCATGTGTTGTGTGAGAATCTATAAAGGTCCAACATTCACCTCAAGATACCAAGTGAACACACATGTGTGTATAGAAATATATAATGACATACTAAGTATCCAACTAACATAGGAAACAAAGTGCAACATGTAAATAATATGAGCTAACAAGAGTAAATGCAACCAAGATGTGAAAATGTGAATGTGATGGTGTGCTACAAGATGCAAGATGTGAAGAGAGGAGGGGCCATGTTGCCCCCAACAGATGTGTGTGAGATGAGGTTCATTTAGAAATTTTCCCTCAATAGTCAAGAATGAACCATAGAACATGAGTTCATCATCGGGAATTGAAGGTGTTGTATGCAAGTTAGTAAATGTTAGGAATGATGTATCGTGAATAAAAAAGCATAAAGTGTAGCATAAGTATATGATGTGAGGTTGATTTTAAAATTGAACCCTCAATGGGACTAAAGTGGGAGTAGATGTTAGGAAAAATGTATCGTGAAGCACATAGCATGAAGAATATAATAAGTATATGGTGTGAGGTTCATTTAAGAATTGGACCCTAAAAAGTCAAGTATGAACCATGGAACTAGAGTGTGTCATCGGGTATTAAAGGTGTTGTATGTGAGTGGGAGTAGATGTTAGGAAAAATGTATCGTGAAGAACATAGCGTGAAGCATATAATAAGTAGATGGTGTGAGGTTCATTTAAAAATTGGACCCTCAAAAATCAAGTATGAACCATGGAACTAGTGCATCATCGGGTAATGAAGGTGTTGCATGCGATTGAGAGTAGATGCTTTAGGAAATATATATCGTGAAGTACAGAGCATGAAGTGTAGCACAATGATGGTGTGAGGTTCATTTTAGAATTAGACCCTAAATATTCAAGTATGAACCTTGGAACTAGAGTGTGTCATCGGGAAATTAAGGTGTTGTATGCGATTGTGAGTAGATGCTAGAAACATGTATCATGAAGCACAAAGCATGAAGTTTAGCACAAGTAGATAGTTTGAGGTTCATTTCAGAATTGGACCCTCAACAATCAAGTATGAACCATAGAAATAGAGTGTGTCATCGAGTAGTGATGGTAAAATGTGTGTAAGAATGCTTGAGAAGGTTTTAGAGTGAAACATGAAGCGTGAAGTACAATAAATAATCTATGAGTAGATACTAAAGAAAATAGATAATGATAGAGGGGAGAAAGTATGATGCCCCCAAGTATGTGAGTGATGGAGATCCATATGATGATGCGAGAGAGACCATGTCATGGTGGTGGAGTATTAAATGTGTCCTACTCATTGGCATAAGCACTATTTTGATCGAAAAGAGGAATTATACGTTTAATTGGAGGAGGTTGGTGAGGGATCTCAGCTTGTGGGTAGGGAAGTGGTGGTTTTATTTTTGATGTTGGTTGCATATTTAAGATTGATAACACTGTAGATGACTTAATAGGAGGAGGTAATGGGGTAGGTACTTCTAAAGGTGGTATGACACTGGGTTGGATAGGTGGCTCTTGAATTACCGGAGAAGGAACATTAGTAATTATGGTGTGATGCTCACTAGACATAGAGGGATCAGATTTGGGAGCCCATTGGGGTTTAGTAATTGAAGACGAGCATGTAGCAAAATGTTGTGCAATAAATGAAATGAAGCCTTGATGCTCAAGTTTCTTGATTCTTCGTTCTAAGGCATATCAATCATTGTCACGGTGTTATTAATTATATGATAATTACAAAATGGTTGACCTTTGTATTTTGTAAGACAATAAGGAGGTTAGTAATAAGTAAGCAATAAGGTGATTAACTGATGATTGAGGATCTCATAGAGAATATCATGTTTCTTAACATTTTGATCAAACTTGAGAGGTGCTTGTTGTGAGGAGATGTGGACCTTGCTTGTATGAGCACATGTAGTAGACATGGGATTAGGATGAGGTGCAGAACGAGAACTAGCATGGGCCTGAGAAACAACCTTGAGATGTTGGATTTCAACTGTGATGGATGTGATCATGGTTTCCATAGATTGGAATTTATCTTGAAATAAATAGTGTAAATCTTGAATTGAATCGAAGATGAATTGATTGGTTGTGGTATCAGGACTAATAGGGGAGTCGAGAGATGATCGAAAATGACACTCGACTTGTGAAGGTGGTGTATTGTGGGGAGGTACATAACGTTTAGGGATTTTTGAGAACACATTTTCAAGGTGAGTGCATTTGAAGTAATTGATACAGGGGAGAATTAAGGAACCTTAGGATCCTTGATGCAACTAGGGTTTAGGTTTGGAGAAGAACACACCCGGTAGTACATGCAAAATAAGGGTCTAAGTGTTCAATCAAGAGTTGGGGTTCACCAAATGAATTAATTTAAATTTAATTAAATATGATTTTAGATAATATACAAAAATGGACAAGCAATAACCTTTCAAATGTATGAAACCCTAAGCAAAAGAGAGTGAGAAGATAACTTAGGTGATTTTTGTGCAACCTAGAGATGATATGGACTAAGAAACTATGGGAACATACTAGAAATAGTGTTGTCAAGGCTCATTGAGGGTTCTGGGACTCAAAATGTAGAAGAAAAAGAGAACATGGGAGAAAGGAGCACTGGGTGCTAGTGACTAAACTAGGTGTTAGTGTCCACTCGGATGCTTAGGTTTCGATCCTTCATCGACTAGAAGAGATTCAATGTTGATATCCTTTTATTGCTCTAGTTTCACTCTAATGTCATCGGTCATACATGTAACTCCGTAAAATAAATATCTAGCTACACATACCTAAAAAACCACATCAAACCTAGTAAATAATATCACACTTATTTCACTAAATTGGGACTTATTCCAATCCCAACAACTAAAAATATAGCCAATATCGGAATCCAATATTATTATTTTTGGATTCCAAAATGTCAAATATTGGAATTATCTGCACTCCAAAATCACACATATTGGATTCCAATATCGCATATATTGGAATCTAGAATCACATATATTGGAATCCAAAATCACATATATTGGAATTTATTGCACTCCAAAGTCCCATATATTGGAATCCAAAAAGTCAAATATTTGAATCATTATATGGGATAGCGTCCACTAGCCATTATTTATGATTTTTTATGTATAGAACATGTTTCTATTTTAAAAGGGCCAGTGGTCACCATCATTATTTATGATTTTTATATAAAGAAAAAGTTTATGTTTTAAATGGGCTAATGACCGCTAAGCATTATTTATGCTTTGTTATATACAAAACATGTTTTTTTAATATAGGATATCAAACATATTATGTTGTCTCATTAATGGTTGTAAAAAAGGCCATAACGCAGTGTTAAATTTAACGCTTGTTTAGACATTTCTTTATTGTTTTTATCCTTAAAATAATTACAAATCTCTTTGAAATAAGCATCACATATGACTTGCATATTATAGATGTGACCGCCAATTTTTCTCGGAGATTTATTTATATATTAATTAAATTTAAAATATTAAAAACAATTAAGTATATACTTTCGCTTTGTGATGGAACTTGTAACCTTGCAGAAGCACAAGCTCTATTAGAGGGAGTCAAGTTAGCAGTGTCAAGTGGTTGCGAGAGACTCCAAGTGGAAGGAGATTCACAAGTAATCATTCACGTGATTACTAATGGCTCTGCTCTTTCTTGGCATCTAAGTCTTATATATCTCCATATCCTCTCCTGGCTTGGAAAATTACATAGTTGGAGTATTAATCATGTATATAGAGAGGCCAACCGTGTTGTCGATCACCTAGCTAACGAGGCTATTGATGGCCCAAGAGTTGAATTAATTTCTAATAAGATAGAAGATTGCATAACTTGGAAGATCTTATTATTCATGATTGGTGGCGTATGCAAAGATCAAAGAATTAATGGTGACACGTGCCACAATTTTTCAAGGGAAATTTTTTCTTATAATTCACCACAAAATTTATTCAATCATACTGTCAACTTATAATCAGTGAAACTATAAATCCACCCAACTTATATTTCAAAATATCATCATAATATAAGAGTTACATAGTACTTTCATAATAACATATGTATGCATATATTATTGAGAATGTTAAGTAGTACATCATAACAACATTATGAAAAGATAAATAGTTATTTAGCATTTTCTTGCTCCAAGTATTTGATTCCCTCTACCACATTCAATTCTTAAGACACTATTTGTGATATTTTTTTGTACAAATCGGCCATCAACCATTTATCTTTTGTACAATCTTTGCATCTTCTTTTCATACCCACCATAAAATTTTTAGGAGGGTTTCCCTTTGCACCTAATGTAATACAAAAAGTGTTTTTCGAACTGTATGAAAAATCGTTTCTACTCCAAACCTTTTCTAGGTCTCTTATTGTTATTCCCTTAACTATATTGCAATGTTCCTTTCCCCAAGTGAGTCTTGGATTCAATACGGTCGATATTTTTATTGAAGCCCGTTGATATCTTTTTAACATCAACAGAAATGAGATTGTTGGACCAGAATCCCAGTTCACAGTATGGTGATAGTAATTTTATAAATTCTGATAGGCCACCTCACAAGTTGATAGCTTTCATACCGAACTTGAATGACATCTTCCTATTGTATGTTTTTTTATCCCATATAGCAGGTCCTCCATATCCAAAATAAGTAAATAAATCTTATCGCTACTTGCAGGGAAGTAAACAAATTTTATTTTCATCACCGCATATCAATTACAACCAATTGAAATAAACAACATTTTAGCTTATGGCTAATAGTTACCGATTGATATTGTGGCTTGGATTACACCACCTTTACACGCTACTAGATCCGTTGATGCAAGAGCTATTTCAAATAAACAATCATCAATTCATAATCTATTTCTTCCTATTGAAAATGTGAGCATAATGTATTTGAAATAAAAATTAATCAATTCATAATCGATTTCATGTTGTGGAAAACTTAAATGGATAAACATAGTGGTTTTTGTGGTGATATGGTAAGTACAATATCAATTATTCTCTGTCTTATAATTCAAATTTAGTGGCCGTTAGGCTATGCTTATATTCGTCGAACCACCCTTTGGCAGAGAACAATCCTTAGCTATTGATGAGGATTTGCGCCTCTAGGCTATGCCATCATTGGCTAAACTACACTTAGCTGGACAACCTTTAATGAGGCTAGCCAAGTGTTTCTTTACATATGTACGAGTTGGATCAAGTCGTATGTAGTTCTGTTTATGATGATGTTGAAGCCAAAACAATGTTAATTCAATGTAAGTAGTCAATATGCAATAGTGAATCAGTGAAACATTATAGACAATATGTAGTTGTAAATCAACGAGATATTGATGAATGTAAGGTTTTTTAGTCAAACCATTTATGTATTGAACATGGATGCATAGATTCCACTAAGCTCTATATAGTTCATTTTAAATTGTTATCGTAGCTTAAAAATGGATTTCCTTAAACTTTTTCTTCAACCCTAAGCCAAGCATATAAACTAATGTTTGTTAGTTATCATTTCCTATAAATTTGTGGGCCTTATAAATAATTTTGTTGTAAAATACACATGGATATCATATCATTTCCTATAAATTTGTGGGCCTTATTGGTTTTCTGCATAATCATTTATTGTCTTATAAATTTGTGGGGCTTATTATCGTTTTTTTTTTAAATTCACATGATTAACATACCTGGATTTGATGGCGTATTTGTGGCCGATGTGCCCGCATCCTCCACATCTATCATCTAAACTGTAAAAAACATAATTTTTAAAAAATTGAAAACCATGGAAATTGAAGATAGAGCTCATTAAACATATTTATAAAATGATGGAAAGTGAATCACCATGTTGAATTGGTTTTGTAACATCACGGTGTAAAAATTGTACATCATATTTTATAGCTTTGTGGTTTATCTCAGTATAAACAATACATGTATAAATAACATATTTAGGTTAAAAGCTATTAAAAAAATCACTTGTTGAAGTTGTTTTTAGAGACAAAACTTTCTTCATATGAGAATAGTAATGTTTCAAAAACATTACTTGACTATGTGTCTCAACAATAAAAACAACAGATAGTTTAGAATCCACCAATGCACGGAGTGTGACATCGTCGTAAAGAACTAGTACTAGAGAATTTTTGGAACAACATCGAGTGAACATCTCAGCCTAGAACTCATATGATCTTTCGCAAAGAAAAGGATGGATGTTTCCTTATAGGCCAATTTCACTTGCAATTACCAATTTTTGTGGCGTTTCTCCATCCAATCCATAATGACCTCTTCTCTATAATCATTGTTATTGTTGCGGTTATGCACACAAGATATTGTGTACATAAGACACAAAATTTTGAATATCCTGTTACTTATCGTAGAGTCTGTAGCATCCATCTAGAATTGATACTCCAATGTCTTTAACCTTTTCCATGTATCTTTGTACTATGTCACTTAAATTTTTTGAATAACCAGTTGGTATTAGAACAATAATAATACAATCCAGCTCATCAGTTCTGATAACTGTTAAAAGCTCCATTATGACATCGGAAGAAATATCATTGGCCAAATTACAAAAATCAGTGATCATGTATTCAACATTAAAAGGATTAGTTGAAGGAATAACTGATAAAGTTGATGGAAGCTAGAATGGATATGCACATTTACAAGAAAAATTGTTTGTGACTTTCATCCTTGCTGGTATATTTCCTTCCAGTGACATCACATAGTTGTCTAATATTATCTGAGCCACAACGAGAAGAGCTTTTTCCACATCATGATCTTTTTTCCTTTTTGCCATTTTTCCCCAATATGGGAATCATGTTTTCTTTTTTATTTCTCTCTTCACCCAACAATATAGACAACTGGTGGTAGTGTGATTTATGCAATTTAATTTTTTCAATTAAATTGGATTCACTATAGGATGTTAATACAATATTATCCAAATGATTATTTCTCAAATAATGTAAAACATTTTCTCTCATTTTTTGTCTCCTTTTATTCTCCGATAGTAAGAATCAAATTTATCTACTAATAAACTAGCCTCAAAAGACCCAGTTGATTTAGTATTCCTTTTCAACCCATGCAATTTTGATTTAGATGGGTCTATCTCCAATTTAGTCAAATATGTTCGCCTCAATAGTAAACAACTTGGCATGTTTTGGAGGTGAAAGAAAACCTTTTCTATGCAAGAAATGAAAAATAGAATATGTTTTCTCGTTTCTATACAAATTTTTGAATACTGTAAATATACCATTTTGAATGTATTTTGCATTTGAATAACCAATTTTTTTAAATCTATTAGAATCCCCAAATTCCAACCATATTTTGAACAGGAATATGGTTTGATGTTTATGGAGGCATGCATTTCCCATTTCCTGAACAAAGAAACATCCAACTCCATATCTAGAATAAGACACTTATTGTTTTCAAATTCAAAGTGTTCCACTTGGACACACAATGTCCCTAAATCAATAACTTTTGATGATAGAACAATACCAACTTCCTCGTGATTGTCATCTATAACAAAAAAACAACCACATGTTGATGTGGTATTTTTCAGGGGAATTAATTTCCACAAACCATTCCTCGTCTCTTTTCTTCCAACAAATATCACCTGTGATGAATGGAATTGTTCTGAATGGAGCGTGAACAATGGAAAACATTTTACCTATATTTAGAGTAAAATACATTAATAATTAGGTCATTTCGAACTTTAAAGTGTTTTTATCGCATTTTCTATTAAGGAATTTAAATACTACCCTAGAGACACCAACCTCCATAGTTCTTTATTATGTGTATCAAAAAAAGTAATGAACTCAATGGTTAGTGACCACTAGGCTTAGATATGACATCTTATATATCATTCAACTGGTTACAGTAATTCATATTTTGTGGATCAAATTAATAATAACAGAATTTTTCTAAAAGTTTGAAATCGAATTATGATGCATTGAAAGATACGAAAGCATTTTCACCTTTTGAAAGTATTACATATCAATGCTGACAAAGCTATAACATAATATAGATGACATGATATGAACATTAAAAATACACACTTTAGTGGCGAGATATACTTCTAGTCAACATATGAAAGAACATCCTAAAACAATTTTAAATCCATTTACACATTTTTAATGATAAGCCGTAGAGGACATTAAGAAGTAATATTTTGTATTTCAAGAGAGTTTGTGGTATCTTGGTATTTTTGTTTTACAAGACTATACGATTTATGTGTATATTGGTCATACTTTAGTATTGAGGATTAAATGCCTATAAAAAGAATAATGAACATGTTTAAAGGATAAAAATTGGAAGATATAATGTTTGGTATTTTTAGGAGAGTATTTCAAGAACAAATCACATTAATGGATTTAGTGATAGCTCATCATTTTTGTTATATAACACAATGTGAAAATATATGTATATCGAGACATACTTTATTCATTATGTCTAAATGTCTATACCTACTCTAAGTATGATATTTTAAGCGTAACGCTTGGTGGGAAATTCCACAAAAGACTACAAAAACAAATGGGAAGGATTACACTTTTCTTAAACTTAAGTATGGGCCTCTTCACAATAGCCATTTTCGTGGAAATAGTGCTCTCTATAAGGTCATGGTGGATTAAATCTATTTGAGAAAAGATTTTATTATTAACAATGTGTTTTAGTACCACTAAAAAAGGGTCTATTCTCTCTTACTATGACTATAAGTTAGATTTACAATACTAATTGAAGAAATTTATTCCAAATTTTTTGAACTTATGTTAACTTATTTATAGTGCTAGTCTTCTTAGGCTGCAAACATTTACTGTCTATACACTTTTGGCTCGTATCCATGGTAGAAAAAAGTGATACACTACAAATCCTTGATAGGGATCAAGCCATATGTATTGTCCATAAAATATATTGTCTATAACTGAAAGAGGGTTTAAAACCCACAAGCGAGGATCATGAGGGACAATGTGCACATCAACGACGCGTGTGAACGACAATGTGAGAGATCTCGGGAGGAGCAAGCATCAACTGAATGTGCATGCAAATATTTGAAACATGGGAAGAACCTGGTTAAGCCATAAAACTCTCCTCTATCTCATAGATCAAAAGACATGTACATATAGGAGGTGCTAAGTAACCCCAGTCTGCAATCATGACAACTCGAGTAGAGAGGGGGAGTTACATTCCCAGAATAGAAGTGTAACTCCCAATGACACATATGATGCACTGATGCACGTGTTGATGCACTGACACACTGACACGTAAGGGAATCTCATAATGACCCCTAAATGACACATGGACCTACGATCTCACCTAAGCGAGATGACTCACCTGATGATGTGGAAAATAACACACACCAACACCCCCTTCATCGTAACTTAGGATGAGGCAAAAAGTCAGAAATGAGAAATGGGTCCCGACACAAAGCCTGATGAGGTACCCATGTACAAGAAAAAGGTCCCAAGCAGTGAAGGAAAACCCAGTGGGAAAAACATCCACCACAAGAGAACAAAACACTCTCTAATCTAAGAAAGATGCCAAATATGGGTCCCGGCCATAGACGAGCCTGAAAGGGTACCCATGTACAAAGAGGTAATCTCTCGGAAAGAAGAAGAAGAGAGAAGAAGAGGGAGATGAGAGGAATGCAGAAGATGCCATGGATGGATCTGAACTCTGCAGCTCTAGGAAGTCTCCCAGAAGAATGTCGATGATGAGATCCTCTACCTGAATGAAGAAGAGCCACCCACAACAAACTATGTGCCTACCCTTAGGAAGGACATAAATGATGTGTTGGAAGTCCACCCACTCCACAAAGGAAACTGAAGGCAACAACACGAAGAAATCTGAGTCTGGTGCATGAAAGTGTGACATAGGTCTAGCGAGTGAGTGCCAAGGAACCGAAGGTAATGCCATGTGCGTATAGAACTATCAGAGTGAAAAGAGGAACACCCGTAGAAAGGATGTCCAAGTGATGTGAAGGGAACAAAACATCCTCCACAACAGAAAAGGGATCCACAACTGAGGGTGGATCAATGAAGGTCTCCGGAAAAGTGGAAGTGGTAAGATTCCCAGAAGGGGCACTCCCAACAATGGAGATGATGAACTCCTCTGAAACACCTGTAGATGGATGAGGGACCTGTAGAGCATCACAAGTAGACTCTATGAAAAGATGACTAAGGTTAGGTAGATACTCGTCCCAATGAGGGGGCTCAACAAACAGAAGAGCGATGTCAGATAGGTATGAGTCATCCAATGAAGGTAGAGGAGTGGAATGGGCCTCACACACTGGAAGTGGAAAGGAGGCTGGTGTAATGATGGTGTGAGATTGAGTAGAAGAATGCTCGATATCTGATGAGATGTGGGGGGTGATAACAATGTCTGGAATAGTGAGAGAAAGAGGAGAAGAGTCCTCTATAGTACTCTTGACATCAGAACTGGATGCACAATCCTTGTCATCAGAAGTAGAACCAAGTGAGCCTGTGTCAGTGGAACTGTCATCACATGAAGAAATGGAGGAGACAACTAATCAGCAGCAGCAACAATGGCGGTAGTATGTGAAGGGTCTCCATACAAGGACTGAAGAATGCTCTAGACACGGTGAGGTGGATCTGAGTCTACCACGTGAAACCAGAGAGAACGAGAGACATGCATCATCATGTGACCAAAGACATGGTCACAAGTGTCAAGAAAGTCCTCTAGATGACGATGATTAGTGGGTGCAGGAACTGGCCCAAGTAAGAAGGGTGAAAGACCCTCGTGAGCGAAGTAACGTTCCATGGAAGCACGCCAAGCTGAATAGTTCCCTCTCCCGGTGAGAAGTGGCGGAGGCTGTAAGGCAATCCTACAATGCTCAAGTCTAGAAAGAGAACTCTCCATGATGAAAATGCAAGATGCAAGGTGCACGAAAGCAAGACGTCGACTCGGCCGATAATGCATCTGCGTGCGAAAACCCAAGAGTACAAGCAACCCCCCAGAATGTGGCACTTTATAAAAGTAGTGCATTTACAAAACTAACAATGCCATCATGTAATGTGTGAAAAATCATGCAACTTTGACCAAGGAAGCGCTCAGAAATGAGCAGCGAGTCAAAAGTTATCGCATTAAAACGATTCCCGCAACTGATGGAAAAATGCACTAGATGCTGCAAACGCATTAAAAAAGTACATGAGATGGGTGCAAAGGGTATCGTGTGGGTACTTGTTGGAAATGGCATGGAATTTTAGCAGGGGTTTGTTTTGACTGCGAGGGGGGGTTAGCCTCCTGCCAACCCTGACCTCGCCCTCCGTCTTCGACAAGCGTAGGAAGGCCAAATTACAAGCAAAATACAACCAAAAACCCATTTTTTTACATGCCAATGAATAAATGTTTTGTTTTTTTAATCACCCTAAAACATTAAAAAAGAAGGTGATGGAGGATGGGCCCACGTTGAGGTGTCATGTGGCTTGTAACTGCAATTTTGCAGCTTGCTACCAACAAAAAACATTGAACTTGCGGTTTGAACGCCAAGCTGAGTGTCTGAAAGCTTTCGAGCTGCTGTGTTGCAGGTGAAATGCCATGTGCCAGAGTGTAATCCACTTGTGGAATGGAGAGCAGCTGTGAGAAGCCACGAGGAGCTGTGCAACGTGCTTCTAACGGTTGAAGCGAACCACCCAAAAATGGTCTGCAAAGGAGAAAAATGCAGGATTCAAAACGTTTTTCAATGCAGAGGCTGAGTTGGACTGGGTCTAAGCCATGTGGAGATGATGATGATATTCAGGCAGGTGTGCAGCAGGTTGGAATTTCTATTAGAAATGCAGCACGTCGTGGAGAAACCACGTGTAAAAGCAAGATTGAAACGTTGAACGCAGGTGGAAACAAAACGTTTTCCTATGCAAAAGAAACACAGGTTGAGCCCAGATGCACAGCTAGGAAAAGTTTAAATGGCTGGAGTTGGAGCGGCCGCATGAGCTCCCACAAAAAACTCGAGACGTCTGTACAAGGAGATACCATGTGCTAGCTGTAACGTTAGATGGTTGTAATGGTAGATACCATGAAATGGTTGAAAGTTCTGGGCCACGTGTGCAGGTGAAAGAAGGCTGAATCCACACGCAGACAGGGAACATGCACAAAGAACAAGGAGCACGGCAAGTCAGTCACAACCTGAATAGGCCTGAGCAGGAATATCCAACGAGAGGAGTGAACCAGGGAAGCCCAAATCCATGAGCATATAACGAACAAGAGGGCCAAGTTTGGCATGAACACAGGGTCCCAACGTATGCATGGGAGGTGAGTACAAATCTCCAACACAGATCATAAAACCACAAACCACGAGATAAATGAAGTAACGAGTGTCGAAGACAAGGGAAAACCCATGACAATGAAAAAATCGAAGGGATGAGCAGCCGATCGAGCCAAAATCCGAGGTTGATGTTGAAGCAAGGAACAAAGTGGTGAAATGAGGATGAATTCAAAGGCCTGAAAAGCCAATGCAAACACACCCACGCAATAGAAAAATCTGAGCTTGTAATGACCAATGCAAAGACGTTCAAACCACGAACCAAGCCAAATGACCAAACCATGCACGGGCAGCAAGCAGACAATGAGAGCCGAACCAATGTAGAGCCGGATCACAACGATAACCCACAGGTCCACGCCAAGCCAAAAACGAGCTCATGCAAATAGAAGCAACCACGAACTCCCCAAAAACACCCACGATCACATGAACAATTGAACCACCCGAACACCCAAGCAAGAAACCAGAACCCACGAACACGAAGAGAGGTATAAACGCCTAAAAATCAATGCAAGTAGAGCACGGTCGAATCGCCATTACGACACATGCGAAATCTGTATATCACGCCGGAAGCTGGAAAACATGCACAGAAACACCGATGAGTGCACGGATCCACAAGATCCTCTGATACCATGAAAGAGGGTTTAAAACCCACAAGCGAGGATCACGAGGGATGACGTGCACATCAATGGACATGTGAACGACAACATGAAGAGATCTTGGGAGGAGTGAGCATCAACCGAATGTGCATGCAAAGATTTGAAACATGGGCAGAACCTGGTTAAGCCATAAAACTCTCCTCTATCTCATAGATCAAAAGACATGTACATATAGGAGGTGCTGAGTAACCCCCAGTGCTGCAATCATGACAACTCGAGTAGAGAGGGGAGTTACATTCCCAGAATAGAAGTGTAACTTTGACGCATATGATTGCATTGCGACGCACCGACACACGACGCGATGCGTAAGGGAATCTCATAATGACCCCTAAATGACACATGGACCTACGATCTCACCTAAGCGAGATGACTCACCTGATGATGTGGAAAATAACACACACCAACAGTAACATATAAATCACAATGTTTCATTACTTATCGAAAGTAATGACACAATAACCATTACTAGTTTCAATAGTTTCTTTTATTGGAAATTGTAGTAAAATAATAAATTGTGATCTAGCCGAGCGACAACGAGGCTCCTACCATTACTGTCATTATAAATAATATTTGTACAAATTTGAATTGCTAGTGATTTTTCATTGATTATAATTATATCATGTTGGTTGGAATGTACCTAGTGGAGACAATAGCCACACCGCATACCATATGAGGGATCAAGCCTTACGTAATTCCTATAAGGTATGTTGTTTGAAACACATAATTCACATTGGATCTTATTAGAGAAAATGCTTAGCGGATGCTAAACATTTTTACCTTATCAGAAGTAAGGGCATATTGGACTCTAGTTTCAATAGTTTAATAATTTGAAAACAAAGATAAAATAAAAGATAATGCTCTAGTTTTAGTGGTGGGTAGGCTCCCACCATTACTACTCGGTCATTATAAATACCATACATATATATCTTTGGGTCGCTACTATGTTTTCATCTATTATGTAGTACTCACAAGAATTATTGTTTGTAACATATAATTCACATCTGTTCATACAAGAGAAAATGCTTAACGACCGCTAATATTTTGTACGTATTGAATGGAATGTCATAACGTATTGAATTGAATGGTATAGCTTAGTGGCCGTTAGGCTCCTACCTTTACCTCTTATCAATATAAAAACTATCTTTACAATTTTGGATCACTAGCCTTAATATGTAGTTCCCATAAGATACATAGTTTTCAACTCATATTTTATATCATTTACAATAAAAGAAAATGCTTAGCATGACTGCTAAGATCCTTTACTTATTGACAAAATGGCATATCGACCTTAGTCTCAAAATTTTCTTATTTTAAAAATAGCTATAAAATAACAACAAATCATGGTATAGCTTAGCGATCATGCGAGATCCTACGTTTACCTCTTCTCATTTTAAACACTATCTTTACGTTTGGATCCCTAGCCTTGGTATGTAGTTCCAATGAGATACATGGTTTTTAACTCATACTTCACATCATTTATTATCAAAGAAAATGATTAGCACCCGCTAAGCTCCTTTACTTATTGAAAAAAAATGGCATATCGGACCATAGTCTCAAAGTTTTCTTATTTTAAAAGTAGACATAAAATAATAAATCATGGTTTATCTTAGCGGCCATTAGGCTCCTACCTTTACCTCTTTTCATTTTAAACAATATCTGTAAAGTTGTGGATCACTAGGCTTAATATGTAGTTTCCATAAGATACATGGTTTTCAAGACATATTTCACATTGTTTCTTAACAAATAAAATTCTTAGTGTCACTATGCTCCTTAACTTATTGACAAAAATGGTGTATCAAATCCTAGGCTCAAACATTTATTATTTTGAAAATAGTCGTGTGGTAACACTAACTATATAGCCTTGGATCGCTAGCCTTATTATGTATCCCAAATAGCTTGTTCGAACTTGCCACGTGGCACATTTTAATTGGATAATTAATTTAAATTATCACACACTATATCTAACAATGTAGAAATCAATTTTGATAAAGAATGGAACATAAATGTATGTATATTATTCTAATAAACTTCAAAACTATGTTTAGGATTTATTTCTTCTATTTTCTTATAATATTTTTTTTTGCTATGTTTGGCTCAAACATTTCTTATTTTGAAAATATCCATACAATAACAAATCATGGTATAGCTTAGTGGTTTCTAGGCTCCTACCTTTACCTCTTCTCATTATAAACACTATATGTATAGTCTTGGATCACTAGCCTTATTATGTATCCCAAATAGCTTGTTCGAACTTGCCACATAACACATTTTAACTAACCCATCTACCTCTCAACCAACCAATACCACCTCCGACCAAGCCTCTAATACTTCTTCTATTCTAGCTACCCATATATCAACCAACAATCCCTTGGAAGGTGTTTTTAATGCCTCACTGGGGGAGTATCACCTATACAATGTCAATACATTCCTTACTCCGCAAGAGTATGGAAATCTTCGTCAACACCCTTGCTATGATCACCGCATTGGCGAGCATCTTATTTATGGTCCTCCCCACCTTCGCACTAATCTCACCTATGTGGGACTTAATACTTCCACTTATACACCTAAGCCACCATCACAAACCCGACCTTTTTCTCGCTAACCTTCAATCGCTCACTAACCGCCACTTTGCCCACACTTTCCTACACTGATGTGCATGGAAATTTTTTTGGTTTTGGATTTTACGTGTAAGGCCATCACACTATTATTCCACGCATCACCCGCAAACACAACGACCATAGTGGTATCGGCTTTCTTTGAACTATCTTCCAAGAAAGCCCACATGGACCTCATTGAGGATGATGACCCTTCTTCACCCCATTCACCACCTTCACTGAGTCGATGGATCCAGAATCCATTCGTCATAACATTTTTTTTTTCATAAACACCATTTCCTTGGGACCTTTGACTTATCAATGTGATGGCAAGGCTCCCTCTTCTCTTCCCTTCTTGTATCATAAAATGATAAATGACAATACACCTTCTATTAACGTCATTCAATGTCAGGATGATGAGTCTATCCTCACTTATCTCGGTGTGGAAGAATCTTATAGTCACCATTCGTTTCCCTCTGAGATGCAAAACCATGTTGAAAAAATCAAATATCAAAGTCAACATCAACACTCAGGGCGACCCACACATTCTAAAGATTGGCCAATCTTTAGATATTACTTGAACAAAAGCCATTAATTCTTTTCTCAAAAATCATAACCATGCTTTTGCTTGGTCTTATGCTGATATGCCCGCTTTGACCCCACTACAGTGTTCCACAATATCATCGTAACCATTCCCGATGCCAAACCCATAAACAAAAGATGCGGAAAATGCACCTCCATTTCTCTTTTGGTCAAAGAAGAATTGTTGTACCTTATTTCGCTTTCCTTCATCTTACCCATTGACTACCCTAAATGGATTTCTAACATTATCCCTATCACTAAAGTGATAGGAGGACTTCACATTTGCATGGATTTTTATGATCTCAACCTAGCTTACCCGAAAGACAACTTTCCTCTACACCGGTATCGACCGGCTCATCTATCTTACCTCCGGTCATTATATGATGTCACTCATGGATGGATTATCAAGCTACAATCAAATATTACTTGCTCAGAGGATCAACACAAAACCACCTTCATCACCCCTTGGGGAACCTTCTGCTATCGAGTCATGCCTTTTGGTCTTAAAAACGTTGGTGCTACATATTAGCGGGCTATGACTTATATCTTCCATGACATCATGCACTATATATTGGAAGATTACGTAGATGATCTTCTCACAAAATAAAACGTCATCCGAACACCTCGTAGTTCTAAAAACCATATTTGACGCCTCATCAAGTATTGTGTTTTCCTTTACCCCAAGAAATGTGTTTTCGTGGTTCTCTCAGGAAATCTCCTGGGATTTATTGTTTCCTTACATGACATAGAGGTTGAACCTATTAAATTCAAGGAAATTCTTGAATTTCCTCCACCCACTAACCTTTTCCAACTCTGTAGCTTACAAGGTAAGTTACAATCCATTCACTAGTTCATTTCACAACTTTCTGACCGTTGTCAACCATTTCATCATCTTCTTAAAAAGGATGTCTCCTTTAAATGGGATGATGAATGCCACAAATATTTTGAGGCCTTAAAACAATACCTTCTCCAACCACCCATACTTATTCCACCTAAAGATGAACAACCCTTTTACCTATATATCTCTGCTACTAATCACTCCTTAGGATCCATGCTCGCTCATCGCGACGAGTAGCATCGAGAACATAAGGTTTATTACATGAGTATTACTCTCCTAGACTATGAAACCAAATACACCCATGTCGGAAAAAAATTTCTTAGCCTTATTTTTTGTTGCCACCAAAATCCATCATTACCTACTCAACCACAAAACCTATGTTGTAACCAACACTGACCCCTTACACTTCATGTATGCCAAACCTTACCAAAACCAACGTGCTATGCACGGTGGCTCATGCTTCTCACAGATTTAGACCTCAATTCATTCATCATAAATCTATCAAGGGCCAGGCCATTGCTGACCAGCTCGCTGATGCACCTCTTTCTGGAAATCAACCCTCTAACTTTGATTTCCCCAATGAATCCATCACCACCCTTTCCTTAGATGATACCATTTACCAGATGACCTTATTCTTTGATGGCTCTAAATGTCACTTGTGGGAGGAGCATGTGTTATCCTCATTCCCTTGATGGTGAACCTATGTCGCTATCCTTCAAACTTGATTTCAAGTGTACTAACAACATTGTCGAGTACGAAGCACTCATATTAGGCCTTCAAACCGCCATTACCTTAAACGTTAAATCAATTAACATTTTTAGTGACTCTCAACTGGTAGTAAACCAAGTCAATGGTATTTACCAGTGCCATAACGAAGTAATTCAAAAGTTTTAAAACCATGTTGACACGCTCTTAACCTACTTTGATCGGTATGAACTACAAACCACTCCACATTCCACTAACGAATTTACAGATACCATGGCTTGTCTCGCCTCTTAGATAACTACTTCATCCTCCGACACTAAAATCTTTTCACAAGACAAAGGTTACAATCACCTTCTTATTCACATCATGTTAGTTTCACAAAAATGTCAAACCAAACCCACATGACCTTTGGTAAAAGTATCTTGCGAGACTACCTCTCCATTTCCATCCTACCTCCCGACCTCACTCATAAAGGACAAAGCATGCCTTTCTCAAAAGGGCCTCTCGTTATGTCATCATGGGTTTCCTTCTCTATAAACACGACTTTGATGGTATTCTCTTACGATGCCTTACAAGTTCTGAAATTCCTTATACCATTAAGGAAGTTCATGATGGCATATGTGGAGGTCACTTTAATGGTCTCATTGTTGCTAAACGCATACTTCACCTAGGCTATTACAAGCCAACCCTTAACCATGATTGTTGTACCTACGTCCAAATGTTACATGAAATTCCAGCAACATGCCAATCTTCATTATGCACCCATTCATGCCTTACAGGCTGCCCATGACCTTTGGCCTTTCTCTCAATGGGGTTTGGATCTTGTTAGAGAAATCAATCCCCATTCTTCCCAAAGACAACAATGGATCATCACCACTACTAAATATTATACCAAATGGGTTGAATCCATACCTCTCATTTCTACAAAAGCCAAGAAAATATGTGAATTCATTAATCATCACATTATTTGTCTCTTTGGTGTCCTGCATCACCTCATCACTGATAATGGAAAACAATTCAAAAATAAAACCTTATAGAAACTCTGTGACACCTTCGGCATTCAACTCAGTTTCTTGTCACCTTATTACCCATAAACCAATGGCCAAGTGGAATCAACTAATAAAACCTTGAACAAAATTATTATGAAGTTGGTTGATGATATTGAGAAGGATTGGCATACACACATTCCTTTGACCCTGTGGGTATACTTTGTACTAGTGATCACACTTCCACTACTCGCCACTCCTTTTCTCCGGTATATGGTACATATGTTTTCCTACCTCTCAAATTCTAAATTCCATCTCTTCGTATTTCTCTCCAAGACATAATCAATGATGATGAATTTCTCCAAGATCATTTAGCACAACTTGATTTATTAGATTTAATGCTCTTGACCATATCTAAGTTTACAAAAATGTATCAAACATTCCTATGACAAACGTTTCCATGAACAAACCTTTCAAGTCGGTGATCTCATCCTGAAATAAAATCAACATGTAACCAAAGTAGAAAAACATAAACGGGAAAATTTACTCCTAATTGGCTTGGACCATATATTGTGACTCATACCTATGGATTAGGTTCTTATCATTTATCTTCACTTGATGGTAAGTCCGAACTCGAGCCCCTCAATGCCTTGCATCTTTGACCATTCTATTGTTGACCTCAAAATACTACATCACTTTTTGTCTATTTTATGCTCATCCCTTGAGCGCCATTCACCTTACTCATTACCCATTTTCCCGATACGACTAAACAAGAATCGTGTTCTCACCCACCACCTTTTTCCATTCTCTTAAATATGATTACCACAACTCTACTCATGGCATGATTCTCATGGATACTTTTTGTCTTTTTGGATGGGATCCCATGGTCATTCATTGCCTACTCTACCTTTATCACAATTTACCTCAAATGCTACACCTTTGCCTCCTAAACAAAGACCAAATTCTTCACTATAGTCTTGTCCATGACTTAAAATCCCAAAAATAATTTCCAAATGGGATCCAAATCCTTGATTCAAACTTCCAATAAAAATATGACTCCCTCAAAAGGAAATCTTTCTCTATGATCCACCGATATAAATAGACTTCTCCTCGAAGGATAGATATATAAAGATTACCATCTTATATGTTATCATCACAAAAGAAGACTACTCTTGCAAAAATAAAATAAAAATATTCGAAGCTTCCCACATCGATCACTCTATCCAAAATACAAGTCAAAATACAAAGAAAACCTTTTCATCATGGACTCGCATATCGTGATCTTGGATCTCTTGCCAAAGGAAATGCTACCATATCCCATATAAAACTACCATGTTTACCTCATCCCCCTTTTCCCCTCATTTCCTACTACCTCAAGGTACTTGTTGATTATATGGCATTTCGTGATCATATGACTTTCTTCACCTTTAGAATAATCAATCATGCAATGCCTTTAGGGTCTTACGTTCCCAACCTATCTATAGTATAGTCAACTTGTTATGATCATTATCAATTAGGTGGCTCTCCTACCTCCTCTTACCTTTCAATTTCATCATTACTTATTGATTATCCTATAAAGGACTAGACCCTTGACACCTTCATTTTGGGAATTCCTCTTTCACCAACCTCCACCTAAGATCACCCATACCTATTCACCAACACTTCACCCAAACCTAAATGACCTTAACTCAATCATGCCTATAACCTAAACCCAAACATACCTACAACCTACCGACTCATTCTTCTACCTCCTCATATTCTTCCCTAGCTTATGGGAGAACTACATCGTCTTGAGGCCTCTTTTCAACGAGGCTATGTATGCAGCACTTCGAGGAATGGGGCCCTTGAAGGTTAGCTTTGCCACTCTTTACCCTAACCAGCTTCCCTCTGCATTTCCTATTCACATTATAGCTTGGTTTCCTTTATATCAACAACTAACAATAAGACCAAACACACACCAATTAATACACATAACTACCACCCAATTTTCAACACATCATCATCACATTCACCAATTTATTATTTCATATTTCCACCCATAGCAGATATTTGGAAATTTAAACCATACAATGCATATGCATTACCATTTATTTCATTTGTTACCAATAATGTAGAACTCTAATCATAACCATAACCCATGACTCAATCCATTCCTATGACTGACTCAAACCATGCCTATAACTTTGACTCAATCCACGCCTATGACATGAATTCATCCATGCCTATGACTGACTCCATCCATGCCTATGACTTGACTCAATCCATGCCTATGACCTAACTCCACCATCCCTAAACCAACATAACTCCATCATGCCTAAACCGACTGACTCCATCATACCTAATTGACCTAGTTTCCCTCACATGCACGACCATGAAATAATTAAACATTTTAGAAACATAAACATGTCAAAATAGCACCATCTCTATAAATGAATCATCAAAACTCGAGTATCCATATACATGGGTTTCTCAAATACAAATATCTCAAATATCTTCTACACATAGCCGATATAAACATCAAAACCATAAAAATATTATATACATCCTCACTATCTTCAACACGCAAGCCGGTATGTATGTCAAAAATTTGTATCAAAATGGATACAATGATCATAAACAATGACTACTCATCACCCCATCGGAGACCCATCCCCGTCTCATCTATCTCCTCCTCTGCTACCCTATCCTAGCACCTAGCTACACTCTCTCCACCTCACTCTAGAGTTGGCCTTTGTATCTTGGTAGCCTCACCTTAACCTTGTTTCTAGGCTTGCAAGCCCCCTATAATCTCCACACTATGTGTGCAGGATCTTCTCCTCTCACTCGAGGCTTGTTGCGCTCGGTACTCGACATATGATGGGACATCTATCCCTGCGGCCATTAGGTGATCCTGATAATAACATGCCTCACCCAGGCATCCACTGAATCATGCCATCATAACTGTCTATGGAGGTGTTATGGGCCTCATAGTAACATGAGCTCTTTCTTGCTAATAAAGGTATTTGACCTTATACTTGTCCACCGGACCACGACCATGTATCTATCTAATAGGTCTCCGACCTTGTCCATGTCTAATGAGACCCTACCCCTAAGCCTATGTCGATTGCTGTGCTATAACATGAGCCTATAAGGCCACAACTTATGCCCGTGTCGTGACTAATTGACCACCTACTGACCACATTATCTGCACCTATAAGGAAGATAACTTCCCACCATTGTCATCTCCACCATGTATAGGTGCCATCCCCTGCTACTACATCTATAATGCCATTACATGCACATGTAACGTGACCACCTCAGCCCATGACCACAGTCAACTACCCCTATAAACCCGTAATATGGTTCTATAAGGTGGCCACCTATCCCTATAAAGTGTCTCTCTAGACTATGCGGGTGGCCATGTCTAGTTGTCCTAGCTTGAATGGTCTTTGCTCGTAATTGGCCTACCCACCACCATCTATAACCATTAGTCACTCGAGCATCATCAATATGTTTGGCTACTAGTTTTTCCTCCTACTCTCTCGATATTGTTGGTCGGGGTGGAGACATAGGTCTCTCAACGTCATCCCTCTTGTACTATGGAAATGGTGGGGGCACATCCTGAGGCAGGCCGAACTGCCTCCAAACTCTATCCACGGGGATCATCTCATGCTCGCCGACACAATGCCCCTCTATCCATCAGAGTAGCTTTATCTCCTCC
Source organism: Taxus wallichiana var. yunnanensis (assembly GCA_018340775.1). Taxonomy (NCBI): domain Eukaryota; kingdom Viridiplantae; phylum Streptophyta; class Pinopsida; order Cupressales; family Taxaceae; genus Taxus; species Taxus wallichiana. Next base: position 477,528,836 of record CM031243.1, on the reverse strand, counting down.
AACTTCTCTTCGCCATGCATCGATATGAGGGATAACCCACATATGGCCTCCGGTTGATATCGACACTGATAACCCCTCTAACCTCTTCCCTGTAATAGGATAAATCATGCGCATAAATGTAGCTCCCAGTGCTCTCCAACTAGTACCCACTTCCTGAAATCAACCTTGACCGCACCTATCGCAAATGCATCAGCCCAAGGCAACCCAATCAGATAAATGCACACAATGTGCTCATAGGCCCAACAATGAAGAAGAAAGGTGCAGCACACACTGAACCTCTGTAGCCTCCCATAGGCCCATAAATCTCTATACAACTACCCCAAATAGGCTGGTGCCCACGTAAAATAGGTCCTCTCCTCCATCATGTCATGGATAACTCCCATCAAGGCCCATGGGAATATCCCACCCTCTCCATCGAGTAGTGAAAAGCAACATACTACCTCCATAATCACAACCACAAGCCTCATCTTCTATGGATGGGCTGCGTACATATCTCCATATCTCGGCTCGTGTTATGGAACCTAAGATCGCCATCCCCTCTCCAAAAACTATCAACATCAGCTCCTCGGAGGCCTCGAGGACACGAGTATACCTACTCTCCCATGATCGATAGCCTCGGGATCCTATGCATGTCCTCGGGGGTGACCGTGATCTCACCTGTTGGCAAATGGGACATATTGGTCACGGAAACTCGTTTATCGATGAGAATGACCATCAAACTTGGGTCACGTGCTACATGCCTATAGCATCAAATCCCACCCAACCCTACCGAGGTCACATAAATCCACTCCTACGTGGTCAAGCTCCTCCACACCTCAACTAGTAGGGCGGTACCCAATCCCACATCCATAGCTCATCCCTCGCTTGCATCCAACAAAACAAACTATTGTCAAACCCCCATACCAAACACAACACTTACCCACTAAACCTCACACCACCCCTCATTACTTATTATACCCACCCTCCAAATTACCCTTTCTTCAGATAAATATAGTCATACCCTTTACCCCTATTTCCTTATTTTCCTCTTATGTAACCTACGTTTTCATCTCATGACCTATTATTCCTTCTTACCCTTGCCCTCTATTGACCTATTTTTCCAAAAATCCAACCGACACTAGGTCATAAATGACCATCATCGGTCACGTATCACCGACATCGGCCACCTACTCTTTGACCGATGCCGGCCAAGTACCACCAACGTCGGCCAAACCATGACCGACATCGGTCACTATCGAAAATCACAAATATTTGTCAATGTCTAGCTCAAAATCTTGTTGAAAGCCTCAGCGGTTCCATTTTCCCGAGGGTGATAGGGTGTAGTCTTGTGGTGTGCAACCATAAAATAATCTAACAAGATCTTGATTATCTCATTCAAAAAGTGTGTGCCCCTATCACTTGTCAAACTTAAAGGAAATCCATATCTTGTAAGAACATCCTCCCATAGAAACCTAGCTGTTGTAGCTGTATTGTATAGTCCTTCGTAGGCATTGCTTCTGCCCACCTTGTGAGATAATCTGTACAAGTGATGATATAGCGTGATCCAGTCCTACGCGCGGCTAGCAAAATAGGTCCTCTAAAGTCAATAGCCCATTTCTCAAATGCTTTTGCACTAGTAATCGGTCTCAAAGGCATCTCATATCTCTACCCTGGTTTACCTAGATGCTGACAATGGTCACATGCCTTGCAATACTCTTTACAATCCTTGTATAATGTCTCCCACCATAGGCCGGGAAAGTAGGATCTTTTGCATGCGGTAGCATCACCTACATAGTGGCCACCTGCAATACCACCATGTGCTTCCTCCATTACATCCTTACACTCATGCTCTCATACACAATGGCGTAATACCTCATCCCTTCATAGCTTGTATAGATCACCACTGATCAACATAAAGGTGTTGCACATTTAGCAAGTTGTTTCTTTTCCAATCATTCATGATGGTGCCATACCAATCCATAGAAAAACAACAATGTCTTCTAATTACGATGGTGCGCATTGTAACCTATATAACTAGACATCTGGCATGGTTTCTTCAATTGTCTATGCTTCCTCTCTAGATTGAATTCTAGAAAAGTGGTCTGGTCCAAAATTACTATTCCCTGGCATCACCACAACTATGAAATAAAATTCTTGAAATAAGAGCACCCATCTACAAATGTGCCCCTATAGTATGAGCTTGTTCACCAAATACTTCAATGCCATGTGATCTGTATAGAATAAAAATCATGTTGCTAACAAATCTTGTCAAAACTTATGAAATGCATAGATCATTGAAAAAGCTTCGTGCTCTGTAGTTGTATAATTCTATTTGGCAGGAGTCAGCTTCCTACTAGCAAAGAAAATTGTATGATCTACCATACCTTCACCGAGTTGAGCCAACACCGCACCAATGGTCATGCTGAGAGGTGTCCACATGTACATGAAATGGGTTTTCCCATGAGAGAAGCGCATAATGGGTGCGGTAGTATTTCTCTCCTTTAATATCTCAAATGTGCACTCTGCGGTTCTCCCCAATAAAATGTACCTTTTCCTTTCAGTAAATCCTCCAAGGGTGTGGAAATATTGGCATATCCTTTGATGAATTTTTTGTAATATCCTATGTGCCCCAAAAATCCACGCACCTCACTCTGACTGGTAGGCACTTCTAGGCCTAAAATGACTGCAACCTTAGTTGGATCAACCAACAATCCTTCCTTACAGATTATATGTCAAGACAGTATGCCAAAAGGTGTAGGAAATATGCACTTCTTGATGTTTAATGAAATACTCAACTATCTGTAATGTTTAAACATTAAGCATAGATTATCACAATGATCTTTCACAAGCCCATATACTATACACTCATCCACATACACCTGCAAGAAGTTGTGAATAAAATCCTTGAATGCTTGAACAACTATCCTTGAAAATACAAAGTAGCGCATTCTTCAATCCAAAGGGTATCATGGTATAGGAAAATATTCCCCATTCCATAGTAAAGGTGGTCTTTTCCTAATCCTCCTTAAGCAATCATATCGATGATACGTGAAAACCGATATCAGTGAATGAATAGATTTCACATCTGCCACGCCTTCTAGTATTTCCTCGATTAAAGGTGCGGGAAAGGGATTTGTAACACATGTAGCATTTAACTCCCTATAATCCAAACATATTCAAATCCTACCATCCTTTTTGATACTTATCACCATAGGACTAACCCATTCTGACTCATCCAAAGGTTGAATGATTCTGATTTCAACATTTTATCAATATCTTCCTTTACCTTTTTGCACAAATTGGGATTCATTCTATAAGGTCTCTTCCTAACTGGGCGTGCACCTTCCTTAAGATTTATCTTCATTTCTCCAAGTGATTCATGCATGCCTTTAAGTTCATGGTACCCTCGAGGGAATAAGTCCTGATAATCCCTGAGTAACTCAATAATCTTTGCAACCTCTGATTCTGACCAATAGTCTCCAATAATGACCTCCTTAGGTGCAGTTTCCATGCCAATATTTACCTTCTTCATATTCATTGGTTCATGATATGCGCTCGTATCCTTATCTGCAATGTCTAAGACCTCACGCACTCCTTGTGAATGTTCAATATCCAGGTTACCAACTTCCTTATCATCCACGATGTAAACCATCTTTCCTTTCTCTTTCTCAAGGTAAGCGCGTTCAAGTAATATGGAGTCCTCTTCTTCTTCTACTTCAAAATGTGCTTCTAAATCTGTCTCACCAAATAGTTCCTAAATCAGCTCCTCCATCTTTACACTATCTCCCATAGTTAAGTGCTTGACAAATTTTAATGCTTACTCTACCGCTGGTTTGGTTGAGAAGTAATCAAAAGTTTGGATCATTCCTACGAAGTAAATTTTCACAATTGTTAGTCTCTCTATGTATTTTTGCATATAGATACCAGTGCGTACACACCCTTGTAGAGTAGAATATAAATTATGCGCCCATAGTGAAGGTGGTAATGCTTCCTCTGTCCTATTGTCTAGAGTCTCTCACACTTTGTTGAATGTGATGTTGAATAGGTTGATCACCATTATAAGTGTAGAGTTGTGTAGGTGCATTACTTCATATAAACCTTGTAGATAGTGTAATTATGATCCTGTCCACTCCATAAGATTATCTCTGTGAACTACCCACCAGGTGCGCTACTATCTGCAAGGTATAGGCTAACATGTCTCTTCTCTTAACTTGATCTGACCATTGTGCTTCCATAGCTTGCAAAAATATAGGAATATCCTTCGTTCCAGTATACCAAGAATCTTGAGCCACCTATCCACCTAATAATGTGAAACCCATTCTTGCACGCAACCACACTTTTAACCTCACGCCCTACTAGTTCATGTGTACTATGAGCCCAATTTTCACAAGCAATACTAGTAGTATCACTGATAGATTGAGAATATGCCCACTGTATAATTCCCTCTTTTGATGGCTTATTGACTTTTGGGTCCTGAATAATGTGTACATATTTTTTTTTTCAAGTCCTCTTCACTCGGTGGCTCAACCTATGGTGTATACTTTCCATCTGTCACAAAGGTATTATAACCCTTTCTTCCTTGTTCTCAAAGATGATGTAACCCTTATTGAACCTCAAGTTAGCATTGTTTGTATAGCACCAAGGGCACCCAAGTAAAGTTGGAAAATTGTATGCCTCTCAGTGAGTTCTAGTACCTCGAAATCCCTTGTGAACTTGGTCCCTTGTATTGTTATAGATGCATCCTTCAAAACTCCTATGGGAGTGGCCTTGGTCCAATTTTCCATAAACAACACATTAGATGATGGATGCGATTGAGGTCTCCCCATTTGCACCCATGCATCCAATGTGAGCACATTTACTTCCACACTGTATCAATCGAATATTGCTCAACAACTAACCATCCACCACAACATTCAAGGTGATCTCCTTGTCATAATTAATACTTATCGGAGGTAGATTTACATGAAGGATTTTTCATTCCTTCTTATTTCTTGCACATGGAGTATTCCCTTGAACCAATTCCCCAATAATGGAATAATATTCTCATGGCGCAACATCCTACATATTTCCCTAATGTCATCAATATCAAAGGGTACCCTTTTTGCTTCCTTTTTCTACTCCATCTTCCTTGACTGCTCCTTTAAATATTGTATCTCTCCTTGAAGATTCCTAAGGACCTCCATGGTTTCTTGATAAAATTTTTTTGATGAGCATGATCTAGGTACCTCGCATCTGAAAACATCCTCCTTTGTTATCATCATCTTTTGTTCACGATGCTTCCTTGCACACATTGCTTCATTTCTTGTGGTAATATTTACTATTAAAGCCTCAAGTTCCAGGTGCTAACTTAGGCATCTAATAATCTTCTACTTTACGTTGAATCCTAACCATCCCCATGCCTTTGTTTTCTCACTTATGTTTCTTACTTAGATGCTCATACAAATCTAGGCAATCCTTATAGCTATGAATCTTTCAAAAAAACTAAACGGAGATATTATGAGGATATTTGTGCCTATAGTGATCAAGTGATCCACACATATAACATGTTCCATGAGGAAACTTTCCTCTTCCTCCACCATGGCCTCATCCTCCATATCCACCTCGATATCCATGACCTCCATCCAAAGAGCCCATCGTTCTTGTCATAAGCACGGCTGATTTTGATCTCGGTCATGGTGCTCATTCTTGCCTTTAGAATTATTTGACACACTTGTCTATCTTACCCAAATATCTATAGCATCCTGGATCGACCAATCAATCTACAATCCTCGAGTGTCATGGGTCGTGGACCGGACAAATTTTACAATAACAGGATACATTCTTCCTTATCGCGCACTGTAACAAAGGACAATAACTAGCATCATGATTCAAATGACAGATCTCATAGTCTAATAGTAGTGAATGTGTAGACTTGAGAGGAGCAAAACTATCCTCTATGTGACCTTCTACTTCACAATCTATACACCAAATCCCTGAGTGTGTTTCATGAGCTGAATTTGTTGATAGTTTTTCCAACTATTTCACCATAGCTGTAATATGTGCCTATAAAAATGAACTAACGCCTATGTCAATGCTCCCAACTACCTCATCATGCAAAGATGATTCAAGTGCTTTGTGCAGTTAGTGTATGTCTTATGTGAGAGCACCCTTCTAAATGGTGTAATCAATCCTCCAATGAACCATTGTGCATGTTGGATTGCATGAATGTCATAAGAAAGCTTAGATAAAAGCGTTTTAAACCGAGCATCATATTCATGTACACTTTCAATAGTGCCTTGCTTAATATCTTTGAGTGTGCTTATACTCTTCTACTCAAATTCTGGGATATGGAACTCTTTTAAGAAAGCATCCTTTTAAGTTGCATAATCTATGCAACTTTAATTAGGATCAAACTTCTTATACCAGCTATGTGCATGTCCTTACAGTGTAGTAGCAAATTTACTTGCCTTGCGCTTAGAGGCTCTGATCCCTTTCACGCGCCATAAGATCTCACACGTGTGCAAATGTTTAGCAACATCTTCTATGCCCTAAACTCCATAAGACAAAGATACATATCCATATATATATTCTAAGGTTGTTGCGGGCCTTTCCCACACGATCCGAACCTCCTGTATTCCCTCTACCTCTAGAACCACCAGATCCACTGGAACTAGAACCTCCTATTCCTCCTGATCCTCCACCCCTCAGCTAGAATATGACTTGTATATGTACTTCCCTATGCTCTTCCAGTAGTACTAAACTAAACCCCTATAGTTTGTGAAGTAGTTCCACTTTCAGAAGTGAATCCAACATTCTGCGTGCTTAAATTCTATGCCGATGATGCACCTGAAAATGTTCCTCCAAATAACATTGAAGTTGTCTGTCCTACCATTGATGTACTCACTCTTTGACTTACTTCGGTTCTCCTGTTTCCCAAATTAACTTGTTGATTACTTGTTGTACTAGATATTGGAAAACCAAGCACAAGGCGAGGTTATCAGGTAGGTTTAGATGCACGTCCATGGACCAAGTTGTCTCTGTTGGCGCGATTCTTGTGAGGTGAAAGAGGGTTCCCTATCATTCTTTTCTAGATGGGGAGTTCCCGATGTTCGGTTCCACGTCTTCTACATGAGATTCAAATCCTTCACGAGCCATCTCTCTCTGCAACACCACCCACTTTGCGATGTCCCGCTGCTTCTCTATCTCCCTCTCATGCGCCTCATTATACTTGAGTCCCCTTTCTTCTCTCTGCCTTGCTGGCACTAAGTCTACCATCTTTCACCAATCATGTTTCGTCCCCATGCATGGTGGGGTTTAGCTAGCCATAGGTTTGTCTTCCAAATTCATAGCTACCATCAAGATCTTGATCGCCAAAGTGGAATACCCTACAAATATGTTCCTCTAAGATACCGTAAAAACTGGAATTTAGCTACCTCCGGGAAAGAATACGTCAAATTGAATACTCCAGAATATAGTTGTTTAGAACACCATGAAACCAAGTATCCACCACACAAGTCCAGATCAGATCATCATCATAAAGAGCTTGAAATTATTCTTGTGTCCAAATAAGTGTGCGATATCTCCAATTCCATTTAGATGCATATGCGATTAGCCACTCATATAAATATATTGGAAAGATGGAAAGAAGCTCTCATACATCCTATCATACAAATTCTGTTCCACCCAAGTGCGTGTGCTAAATCCGGATCCAGTGCTAAACCTTCATGAGTATTCTTCCTCTAGATCATGTATCCACTCTTCAATGTTTGCTTGAAATCAACCTATATGTCTTCGTCATGAACCATCCTGAAAAAACTAAAAAGAGGTCCTGAAACGGAACCAATGATGCAACATAGAATTCACCGGATAACACCCTAGACGTGCGTTGGCACATCACTCAACCTAGACTAAGCACTCACCTGAAGCATGCAAAGGTACCAAGTCCCTCTTTAGGGTTGCTTGTATGCGAATGATAGCATGATGAAGTAACATATATATATATATATATATATATATATATATATATTCATAACTAATCCATCATTACATAGTGCATGTAGATACGGATCTAAGGAAGAATAAGCTTTAAAAAATAACCATGATTAAATCCATAACATGCAATACTTAAGCATACAAGAATGACACTCAGATTCAGCCAATATCTTCCATCTATTAATCAAACAACATTACGAAGCTTCTTACAATACTTGTAGTCTATACCATGACGCACATGGATCGATATAGTAATCCATATGCACAACTCTATATACATACACACACACTCACTATGAATATCACTATGAACTATCTCACGAACTATATCGAACTACTCTACTACTATGCACGATTCATCACATATATATAGGGTGGGGACTTTCCTTCACCGCTTATCTACTCCAAAAATAGGTCGCATGCTAATAATAGTCATGCACCATTTACAAATATAGCCACACATGTAAATGTGTTATATATAGATCTCTTACAGTTAACTGAGGTGATGAATCTATTCTTAGCTCATCTCCATGCAAGAACACTTCAATCCGATCCTCTAAAGATAGATAATGCATGGTGTGCACGTCTCGCATTGTTTGTGTGGTCTCGCACATCATATTCTAAAAATAGATTTCATACGCAAAATCAGCTAAGTCTTGAAACTGAATATGTATCTCTGCGCGATGTCCTTTTTGTTCCCTTGCTCACGGGTCCTTCCCGTTCCTCCCACCCTTGATCCTCGGCCCGATCTTCTGCGTGGACCTTGTGCATGAGTTCTACTAAGTGTTTCCTCTTATCAATAATACCTTTAGTGCCTATAGATTAAATTATATTTCCTTGATAACCTATTGCCCATACTCACCCACACACACTCTATTTTGCTTCACATAGCCATCCATTCATTCTACATCGGTTGTCATGACATGACCTCGAGAGGTCAAGTGTTCTGAAGGCCACATGTTTATTTTTAGTAATATAGTCAAGTCTTTTTGCATGTTTGCAATCCATATTTGATTTCATCTGTTTCTCTATCCTTGTCTAATCATCTTTAGATCCCCTTTCCCCATCCTTCAAGCTTGTCAAAATCCCAAAACATGCTCCAATCACCGTTAACCTAACCTAAAATCCATCGACCCAATCGATGTTGGTTCTATTTTCTATCTACATCATCATCTACCCCAAGATATCACATCTCCCCATCATTAAAAACACCTTGTTGTTGTCACCCATCTACTTGAAACTCGATCTTATCTTCTTGGTCCCAGTCATCATAAACCCCGACAAGTTGTTGTCGACCCTATCCATACCTCCACTAGATATGCCTTCTATTACATCATTTATGCTTCTCACCATCTCAACATCGGACTCAAAGCATCCCATACCGGGTTCTATATATTTTTCTCCTTATCTTTTTCTCACCTCTGCGGTGGACATCGTCGACCATATGAGTCAATCTCGGGTCATCGTCAATTCAAGAAGGTTTGATTTTGTTTATCGGTATTTACATAATCATATCTTTATTTCATCATCTATAGCATATCTTATCTTTGTTTCCGATTTTTAGTTACATCCTTTTATTTATTTTCATTTATCGATCATCTTATAAAATTGGGTTGAAATCCATCCTATGAAGTTATTACTTCTCGATCGATCTTACCACATAACCCACCATCTTATCTACTAATCATTTTTGTGTTTATCTTCTCTTTTTTGTGTAGGTCATCGAGCTCATTACGAGAGATGATCCTTTTACACATGTACCTTCCTCATCATCATCATCATCCCCATCGGGGGTACCCTTTTTCTTGTATCCTCTCCATTAACTTGAAACAGGGGGAGCGGTAAATATCATCAAACATAATTTAAAACTTTAAAAGAAAAAAATTAAATGATCATAAAATTAAATCAAATGCATACATATCAAAACTCAAAATCTGAATAAGAAAACCAAAATTTTGGTATTTCACACATTTAAAATTCACAAATTTGTGTTGATCCAAAAGGGTATTTTTCATACTAAAAACCACAAAATGTGCAAGCCATATTTTCACATTTAACATCACAAAAATGTACAATCCGTACTATGCATTTTCAAATTTTAAATACCAAAAACACAAACCAATTTTCTCATTTAAAAATATAAAAACACACAAAATGAATTGGGCATTTTCCACATTGAAAAATACCAAAAACATAAACAATTTTTCAACTTTAAAATGCCAAAAAGGTGCATGCCCATATTTGGTTAATTCATACATCTAAAATTCGCAAAGTTGTGTTGACCTAAAAGGATATTTTACACATTACAAACGAAAAATGCACAGGCCCAGTTTTGAGAGTTTTATGCCTCAGAAATAACAAAACCTAAAAGATAGCAAAGAAATCCAAAACCACAATCAAATGCATACCTAAAAGGGTAGAAAACTTGTAGTTTTATCATCGAAATGAAAGCCTAGAGAATGGGTGTGTCTCATGCATTTATATTTAACCAAAACAAGATTTTATAAACTTCATTCTCTAATAAAAATAAGAGGAAAACAAGAAAACCCTTTCCTATGAATGTTTTCCAATCAGATTTGCTAAAATACCCAAGCTCCAATCCTTCCCATTCCAGCCAAACATTTTAGTCACATACAAAGAGAAAACCATGTGAAATACTTTTTCCCACCAACAGTTTCCTCCAAAAATTTGTAGTCACATACAAAGAAAAACTATTGTTTTACCTCCTCTTCTCCTTCCTACGTTTACACACTAGTTGACTTAACTCCCAAATTACTATTCTTCTCTTCTATGTTTCCCACATATCCCACAAATTAATAAATATTCCCCTCTAATTTCATTTGCATGAATTTCCAATAAACTTTTAAACTAATCCTTATCTTTCCTTATCCATGTATCCCTCATGGTTTATTTAAATATCCATCTTTTAATTGACGTGCATTGATTTAAATTAAAACTATAACTAATGTTTATCTCCCTTTTACTTAGCATTAATGCTAAGTTTTATTTAATGCAAAGTGATCAACATTATTTATATCATAATCTCCCTATGATTAAATTAAAATTTAAACTCATAACTTATCTCACATGCCCCTTGGTAAATCAAACAAAACTCAATGTCATGTTAGGATTTTTTCCCTAATACAACAAGGTCAACGAGATCAAAGATGAACCATTTAATTTCCAATCATCCATTTTGAAAACAACGGTATTAACACACAACAACATGTTCCATCCATTTTGTTACATTTTCAAACTCACATTTAATTATTATAACTGCTTATAAAAATAAATAAACCAATTTTCTCGTAACATTGTTAAATAACGATGTACGATGGCCGTTATGTTGGTGGCATTTAGCCACATTGGCGTAATCCACTCATCGTCTATTGATATCAATAGATAGACGAAATACAAGATAACATAAAGAAGTCATACATCACATAAGTAACTAAATTATATTACCCCATTCCCGTGGTATGTGTTGGTCTAAATTACCTTTGAGTTTCAAGTTCGTTATCATGATCTATCATCCTCTCCCCAATGATGCCCTTCCTCTTCTTTTAATGATATTGTACCTAATCTTGCATTCACTTCACGTCAACAAAAGGTAGTTAGTTCAAATCATCAAAATTCCACATATGATAATAAACATGCCAATTTTATCATTTAAAATTAATCATAATAATTACATTATTACATATTACGCATGTCATTTTAATCATCTAGATTAAACATCACATTTCTAAATCCAAAATGAGGGATGTAGCATCCTTCCCTTCTCAAAAAATTGTCATCCTGATGAATACATCAAAATACGATATCAAATATAATCAATTGTGAAAACTTGCATTCTTTTCCTATTTTTATATTTTTTCATATTCAAAATTCTTCAATGCAAAATAAAATTTGTAGAAACTAATGATTTACATGAAATGTGTTTTTTTTTCAAATGAGGGAAATAGAACTCAATTCCCTTCATATTTATCATAACTACTAAAGCAATTTTTAAACAAAAATCAATAAAGTTAACACAAATGTAGGATTGTCAAAGGCCTAATTCAGTTTTGTTTCAATTTTAAAATTTAATAGAATCAAATTATCTTTATTTTAATATATCATTGTAATGTATGCAACCAACAAGCTAAAATCAATATTATCATCAAAAATTGTAAGTATTATATGGATTTCAAAAGGCCATTTATTACAATCATCAAACAATCATAGAATTTAATATTTTAACAATTTATCACTCAAACAAATGCGGAAAAACAACTCTAATTTCCTCCATTTTCCCAAGTGGCACTTTCTTCACTATATTGGTCCCATTGGACCTTACATTGTGCTACTTCATGCTTACACAAGCTAAGCATTTGCATGTCCAATATTCTGATTGGCTCTATGATCACCACCCCTGGGTCCTAAACTTGCAGATATTTCCAATCTAGTACATGAGTTAAATATCCTACATATTTCTTAAGCAATGATATATGGAATACATTATGTAATTGAGACAATGTTGAAAGTAATGTCAGGATGTAAGCCACTAGATTTATTTCTTCTAGGAATTCAAAATGTCCAACATATCTAGGTGTTAACTTAGCTAATTTCCCAATTTAATGGAACTCTTCTTTGGTTTAACTCAAAGAAAAACCTTGTCCCCAATAGATAATTTCCTTTCTATTCATTTCTTATCAGCATAACTCTTATGTCTATCAATGGCTTCCTTGAGCCTTTTCCTTATTAGCTTAACCTTCTCTTCCATTTCTACTAACATGTTAGGTCCTACTACCTCTCTATCTTCCATATTATCCCATCCGATTGATGTCCTATACCTTTTGTCATACAAATCCTCAAATGGTGTCATTTTCATAAGAGAATGATACATGTTATTATATGTAAATTATACTAAAGGAATATAATATTTTCACTTGTATTTTGATCCATACGATACATCCTAAGCATGTCCTAAGGACTTGATTGACCCTCTCGATCTATCTATCGTGGTCTCTAGGTGGTAAGTGGAACTAAAGTTCAACTTTTTTCTTAAGGCTACATAAAGTGTCTACCAAAATTTAGATGTCATGCAAGGGATATCTATATGATATTATATTATTTGGTATCCCATGTAATCTAAATATTTCATGCACACATCTCTTTACGAGAGTAGGTGAATCATTATTCAAATTTCCAGTTATGAAGTGGGACACCTTTTTTAACTTATCCACCATGACTAGAATCATATCATGTTTATTCTGGACATAGGAAATCCCCGCACAAAGTCCATACTAATTACCTTCAACTTACACATTTTATATCATGTAGATATAACAATCCTCCCAAATGAACATGTTCAACCTTAACTCATTGGAATTCCAAACATTTTGATAGGAACTCTTTCACATCCCTTTTTTGACAATTCCGAAGTAATGATTTTTCAAATCAATATGCATCTTAGTCACTATTAGATGTCTATAATATGGATCATTAAATAAATCCTCGAGAATTATCTCTCTCAAATTCCCTTCCTTTGGTACATACATTTTCCTAGAATAGCAAAGCAATCCATCCTCCTCAAAAGTGTAACCATCATATCTATGATCTAGAGGATTTTTTGTTAGTGCCTCCTTAACTTGTAGATTAATTGATCTGTAGGTAATTTTTGATAACTTCTTCCTTGAAATTTGATCTAAGAAAGATCAATGTGGCTAAATACCTATGGAGGATAAGAGCATCAACCACCCTATTCTCTTTCCCTTTGATATAACCAATATCAAAGTTATATTCCACAAGGAATTCCAACCACCTTTGATGCCTATTATTTAGGTTTGATTGAGTAAATATATACTTCAACCCCAAATGATCAATCTTTAGATCAAAGGGTTTACCCAAGAGGAAATGCCTCCATACTTGCAATGCATAGACTATAACTACTAATTATAGATCATGTAAAGTATAATTTTGTTCATATCTCTTGATTTTACAGGATTCATAGGCAACTACTTTCCCATCTTGTATGAGTACTCCACCATAACCATCCCTAGATGCATCTGTCACTATGGTGAAATTTCCATTGGGATCAGGAATATGAAGAATTTTTGATGTTGTCAACTTTTACTTGAGCACTTGAAAATCCTACTCATATTTCTCTTTCCACTCAAATTTCTTACTCTTCTTTTGTAGTGAGGTAATAGGGTTGGTAATCTTGAGAATCCAAGTACATATTTCATCATGTGGTATCCTTCCAATCCCATGAATCTCTTTAACTATGTGGATGTTCTTTGGTGATAGAAATTCCATAATTATATTTAATATTTTTGGATCAACTATTATTCCATCAGCTGAGATGATATGACCCAAATATTATACTTCTTTTACAAATAAAGTACACTTTGACAACTTCACATAAAACTTGTGTTGTCGCATCCTTTTCAAAACTAAGTTCAAATGATGATGATGTTCCTCCTCATTCTAAGAATATATCAAGATATCATCAAGGAAAATGAGAAAAAAATTGTCAAGATAATCATGGAACATGTTGTTCATTAAATTCATGAAGGTGATAGGTGTATTGGTCAACCCAAATGGTAAAACCGTGAACTCATAGTGTCCATACTGGGTTCTAGATTTTGTTTTATGACTATATTCCTCCTTGATTCTAATATGATGATAAAATACCCAAATATCTATCTTGGAGAATATAGTGGCCCCTCTCACTTGATTAAAAATGTCATCAACACAGGGAAATGGGTACTTGTTCTTGATTGTAGCCTTGTTTAGTAACCTATAATCTATACATAATATTAAAGTACCATCATTATTCATTTACATGTGTTCCCTAAAGACAAACACTATGACATATTAATCCCTTTTCCATTAGTTCATGCAACTAATCCTTCATATCTATTAGCTCATTATTATTCATCCTATAAGGTGCTTTAGAAATACATTTTCTGCTAGGTAATTCATTAATAGAGAAATAAAATTATATTTTAGGTGGTAGTCCAGTAATTCTTTAGGAAATACATATTGATAGCTCCATTAAAAGGATATTCCTCCAACATGGGATATTTTCTTCTACCATGTCTGATATATTTACAAAATAAAGAATGCACCCCTTTCTCTTGGCCTTCTTGAGCTCCATAGCTGATATATGTCTCAAACTAATTTCCCTCTTTCTTCCTTGAATCATTATAGAATTCCCATTATCATCCATACATTTTTCTATCTTTTAGAAACAACTTTCCTAGCCTTATGTTGAGATAACCAACTTACACCTAGGATAACATCATATGATCCTAAAGGTGTTATGTACAATTTTAGTTTAGTAGTAAATTTTGGTAGCTTTAGCTCTACCTCAAAGAGACATTTTTTACCCTAAACTCGACCTTATTTCCATATTGTAAATTCCATGAATTTTCCATATCCTACTCTCCTAGGTATTTTAGATAACAAGATTTGTGAAACAAAATATTTTGTAGCACCATTATCTATCAAAAATTTACGGGAAAATCAAACAACATACCCGAAGCTTCCACTGGCATAGTTTGATGCTATGATTGGTAATTATTCACCATTGATCTATCCTTTGTTGAAATGCCTCTCACCGATCGGGATGATTTCTTCACTACTACAAATTTTCATGAGTTTTATTTGGAAAATTATTGGCATAGTGGTCACCCATACACAATTAAAACATCTATCAATCAATCCTTTTCTTTCTATTTTCTTTTCCTTGAAATTAGAATTGTCATTTATTTTATTGGAATTATTTCTGGTTTGTTTATCTGGAACATTTTTGTAACTAGTTTTCCTTTCTTGTTGTCCTTTTTCCACTAAGGCTTCTTGGTGTCTATAGGGGGTGTGAATGACAACTATTTTTCTTCTTTTCTTCCATGAAAGATGTTACCACTTGCATTTTTTGTTCTTGTTTGATTGCTTTTTCAAACATTGCATCCATAGTGGTGGGTTCGTGAACATCCACCTCTCCACCAATGGTGGGATTTAGTCCCAGAATAAATTTTTGAATTTTGAACTTTTCATTTTTCTGGTATTGAGGTACATATTTTATAATTCGGTGAAGTCATCATAGTATTTAATAACTAACATTTCTACTAACACGCAAACCCTTGGAACTTTATCATCTTTTGATCATAATATAGTTTCGGTAACCATCATTGGTAAAAAATTCCCTTAAATTATTCCAAGTATATGATATTGATATCTATGTCGAGATCCATCTTTTTATCATCCCACCATGATGAAGCTCCACTGAAAACTTATAAGCTCCCCTACAAGGTGCTTTTGTTTCTGCATATAAATCTATTATCTCAAGTACTTCTCCATCTCACTCGAACCAAGACTCAACACCATCTCCAAGAGTGGTTTCATCAAACTTTGGAGGACTAATAGTCTTTATATATATTGGTAGTTCTAATGACATCCATGTCTTCTCGATAAGGTCAAAATATGTCTCGTTAATGTGTAATAAATGATCTTATTTTAATCTCCTTTTTATCATATTTTCATTACATTTTGTGACTTTTGTTTGATCTAATATAAGTTAGGATGTAATTGTCTATATTTTTTTGAACTTAGTTCTAACATTTAAAATTTTTTATTCCTAACAAAGTGTGTGGAAAATCAGTTTTTGTAATAAAAGAGGTCACAATCATTCAGAAGAATGAAGTATGAAGCGATCAACGTGTTTTTGGGAGCATTGGATCCAATATGGTTTAGTTCCAAACTTTCGGACTTAGTTCGGAACTCCATCACATAGTTATGAGCTCTATCACTTAGTTTTGGAACTTTGGGACTTAGTTCCGAAACTTTCGAACTTAGTTCCTAACTCCTATACTTAGTTCTGAAACTTTAGCACTTAGTTCCATAACTCCTACATTTAGCTCCGAAATGATTCACGGTTAGATCTTAAACGGTTCACTTTAGTTCTAGAACTTCTATAAAGTTTTGAAACCAATGGGAATATTTATTCGGATGACATTCGATGATTAAGAAATCAACGAGCCTTTCAATTAGGATCAGATCAGAAGATTTCCAATTCTTCATACTCAAAGATCTAGGGATAAATTATCATACATATATACGTCCATCTAGTTTCCAAATTCAACATCTATTTTGGGCACGATTTGGTTCCATCTGAATCGATAGGACAACTATGGCCGTAAATGCATCTTTGGATGAAATACATATATAAAATACATGTAGATAGATTTAATATATATACGAGATACATAGAAAAAATATAGAGATATAGAGAGAGATTAGTAAGCTTTTGTAATACATAACTTTCAACAATTAAATAGCCATTTCATTTTGAGAGAATATTAAGTTGTCAAATCCTGATTCGAGGTGGAGCAAGGTCCCACTCCTCCAAGAACCAGGATCCTCATTTTATTGGTATTTATATTTCTAAAGCAAATAGTATAGATCTATTAATTCTATAAATGCTTTTGATTCTTTAAGTTGAACTCTGTTGTATACTTGTCCCTGTAGGTGTTGTAGATTAGATTCTTTTTTTTACAAACTTTCTACATGATTTTCTATCATGTGTTTATTTCGAGAAAAAGTGTGTTTACTTCTATATTGTGTTTTATTTCCAAGCAATCTATTTACTTTTGTAATGTGTGTTTACTTTCAGCAATCTATTCCAGCAATGAGTGTTTATTTCAGCAAGATTCTTATAGCATAGATATAATAAGGCCTTGGCCATAGAACCATAAGAACACTACAAAAACCCCCAAAAAACAAAATAAAAAAACCTACAGTCAATTACTAAATCATTAGGATTCTTCTTTCTACATATAGCTTCAAACACACCCCTGGTTTGAATATGACATCAATAGAGAGTTGATTAAATGAAGGGGATAATGACACCCATCATTTTTGGTGTCATTTCGGGGACACCACTAGTTAGAATTTTCTAATTAGGTGTCAACAAGAGAAATAATAATACATTTAGTAATTGAAAAATATTCCCTAATTTATCAAAAAAATATGAGTAGACCAAGAGACTCCAAGGGTAGATTTCTCCCAAAAATATTTGAACAAGAATTACCAACATCCTCTAGTTCAAATAAGGAAGTTGACCAAGAATTAGAAGCACCATTGTCCCTTGTTAGACAAGAAGTAGAACTTCCACCATTGGAATTCTTGGATCAATCACTAGAAGGAAGTGGAACATTTAGAAAAAATATTATATCCCAAGAACCATTTAGAGAAAGTTTTGATTCACAATTGAGTAGTCAACCTCCTACTCCTAACTTTTCACCTTCTCCAAAGCAGATCACATACCACATTGATTGGGAGAGAGGACTAGAAAATACTAGAGAGATGGAACGAGAAGCTGAAAGAGAACCTGATAGGACCTTTACCTATCCAATTGGTTGGAGGATGATGAAACCACTATGAAGAATATTTCACCTACACACTTTCCCACATTTAGAGGGATGTCATCTGAGGATCTTGACCAATTTCTGTTTGAATTTAAAATATTGTGTCAGACCTATGATTACAAGACAAATAATCAAAGCTCAAGTTGTTTCCATCTACCCTGAAGGATGCAGCAATGAGGTGGTTTATGGGATTAACATCTAATTCTATTACCAATTGGGCACAAATGGAAACTTCCTTCCTAGAAAAATATCAAGATTATTGTAGAGGAAGAAATAGGAAGGAAGAATTTTTCAAAATCAAATAGGAAGAGGATGAAAATATGGAAGATTATTTGGATAGATTCCTCTTTGTGAGTAAAATATGTGGATTTGTACTTCAAGAAGAGTTAAGAAAAACCATCTTTCTCAAAGTTGGATGATGAATCTAGGGAAACCCTTGATTTAATAGGAGGTGGAAACATTGATCAATTAAGAATGAATGATATCAAAGACATTTGTAGAAGCTATTCAAGAATAAGGGTGGACCTAGGAAGGGAAAAATAGTTAAAAATTTGAATCCAGATATGAACAAACTGATGGATGAATTGGAAAACTTTAAAATAGACATACTAGTTCAATTAACCTCCACCATGGATGGATTGCAAGCCAAAGCAAATGCTAAAACTGAACCATTAGCCATGTATTGTCCTAGATGTAGGAAAAAGCATGCAATAAGATATTGTCCTCTGGATAAAACAGAAATGTGTCTTATCTGTGAATCTAGGGACCATGAGAGTAATGTTTGTTCTCTTCTTCCATTTATAAAAATCAACTCAAACAAACCGAACATCAGAAGAAGTAAACTTTTTCTAGAGACAACCTATCCAAGGTAGTTCATGCCAAGGTCATCTCCTAATCCTTGGATGATGCCATGGGATGCTCTATCAGTACCACAAAGTTGGGGACAACCACCTTTGGCCCCTAAACCAACTTGGAACCCCCAGGATTGGGCAAGGAAATCTTGGTATGCTCAAGGAAACCAATAGCCATGGTCTGGTCAAAGTAACTCGTATGCTTTGTCACAACCTAGGTGGAGCCCTAATAACTATGATCATGGTAAAACATATCCCAATCAGAATCAATAAGCCATAATGGGTGCCCCAGCACAAAATTCAAAACTGAAAATGTGGTTCAAACACAAATACCAGCACAACTAGTTGTTAATCCCAAAAACAAACAAACAACACCTATTTATGGGACAGAACAAGAAAAACTAGTTGATCTTTATATCTTGGATTGTAAAGATATTTAAACTCAATCTGAAAAAATAATTAGCATTCCACCAGTTATAATTATAGAAATGACAAAAGAAGATGAAACCCCTAGTTCGGTTGTTCCCAAGGAGGATGAAAAAGAAAAAGATAAGGAGCCAAATAGCAACTCTACTGAGACTCCATTTCCAGAGAGATTTAAAGAAGTTATAAGGACTAAGTAATCTGAGTTGGTGTAGGAATTGAGGAAATTAAATATTGAAATACCATTGTTGTAAGAAATCAAGTATATTCCTGGAGTTGAACAAGTTAATCAAAATGCTATGTTTAAAAAGACCTAGAAGGAAGAAGCAGGTCCTCGGACTATTAAGGTAGATGGGAAACTTGTTGATTTATTAGCAGGAAAACTTTTACTTCCCAAATACAGAGATCTTGGAAGTCTTGCTATTTCTATCTCTATAGGAATAAATATATACATAATGTTTTGGTTGATTTAGGAGCAGCTATAAATGTGATGATAGTGGAAACTTTGAAAACATTACCATTAGCAGGTATACAACCTACTAACACCATATTGCGAGATGGCGGACCATCGGTGGAAAACCAGAGTTATTGAAGATGTGGCAGTTATGGTGGAATCATGGGAATAGCTAGTGGGCTTCCTTATATTACATCCAAAAAGGTAAAACACTTGGTTATCCCATTATTTTGAGCAGACCATGGTTAGTTACAATAGTTGTTTCCTTAATTGATTGTATATCATGTGATATGACTATCTCAAATGGTAATAATTCTAAGCAAATATCCTTATATCCCTCTACACAACCTTTTATTTATAATCAAGAACAATTATGGGTTGATGATCTTGATACTAATAAACAAAATATGTCTTCTTTGGCTATGATAACATTGCAGGATCATGTACGAGAGATGGAGGATATGATTAATCAACCATTGAATAAACACCAATTATCCTTGGAACAATTAAGGATAGTTTTGGAACCTACAGAATTAGTTCCGGAACCTATAGAGTTAGTTCTAAAACTATCGGATGTATTTTGAATACTCACACTTAGTTCCGAAACCATCGGATGTAGTTCCAGAATACTCACATTTAGTTCCGAAACCTTCATACTTCTATTTGGAACTACAACGACAATAATTTCAAGCAAGTGCAAATAACTTCACTCCAGAGGAATGAGATTTCTCTTGGGGAGGAATAGAAATAGATATAGAATTAGTATCTTTAGTTTCAAAGATATCAGGAAATGGTGAGGGATTTCTAGAAAACAGCAGTGACGAGGAGTTTGACTAAAACAAGATAAGTATCATAACTCTTCCTACTGTCCTTTGTCCAACATTTTTTCTCAAGGGAATTTTGGAGATATTGCTACATATCATATGTTATTACCACCTCCATGTCCACTAAACACCTTAATGGAACCCTTCCAAAAAATCATTTCATCACACACTAGAACCAAACATGTTGAGATTTAACTGGGTAAAATTTTGAATATTAATAACTGGTAGAAGAATGATGAAAACACTAAATTGTTTGATGTTCTCGAAAGATCATACTAGAGATTTTTCTTGGGACTATAAAGACATGAAAGGAATTCATTTAATTATTTTTACCCATCACATATATATTGAAAACATTAAACTAGTTAGGCAACCTCAGAGAAGGATAAATCCAGCCTTAAGAGACATAGTCAAACAAGAAATTGAAAAACTATTACAAGTAGGTTTTATCTACCCTATCTCAAATAGTTAAGTGGGTGTCTCCTCTTGTAATTGTGCCTAAAAAGAACATAAAATGGATAATTTTGTTGATTATAGGGAGTTTTTACAAAGCCACACTAAGATATTATTTTCCCTTACCATTCATAGATCAAGTTTTAGACAACCTTGCAAGTAAACAATACTTTTCCTTCCTAGATGGCTTTAGTGGATATAATCAAATCAGAGTTACTATTGAAGATCAGGATAAAACTACATTTACTTGTCCATGGGGTACCTTTTCTTACAGGGTATTTCCATTTGGACTATGTAATGCTCCAACAACCTTTCAAAGAGCTATATTAGCAATTTTTGTAGACCTAACAAATGATTGTGTAGAGGTATACATGGATGACTTTACTGTGCATGGAGATACATTTGATGATGCCTTGAAAATTTTGGATAGAGTATTGACAAGATGTGAGCAACACCACTTGTCTCTTAGCCATGAAAAATGTTTGATGATGGTTGATGAAGGGATTGTATTAGGACACCATATTTCAAAAAGAGGAATTTAGGTTGACAAAAAAAAATCACGATTATTTCATACTTATTGTTCCTCAAACCCCCATAGATATCAAGTCATTTTTAGGGCATGCTAGATACTACAGGATTTTTATCAAGGATTTTAGTAAAAATTTTGTCCCCATGTTTAGTTTACTTACCAAGGATTGTGAATTCTATTGGGATGAAAAGTGTCAACATGATTTTGAAGAAAATAAAGAAAAATAGTAATCATTGCCCCAATATTGAGAGGACCTAATTGGGAGAAAACTTTTCACATCCAAACAGATGCCTCAAATAACTCAATTGGTTTAGTTTTGGGACAAAAAGATGAAGAAGGGAAAATGTATGCTATTTACTATCTTAGTAAAATATTACTCCCACTGAAATAAATTACACTACCACTAAAAATAATTTCTTGTTGTGATCTATGCAATTAATAAATTCAGACATTATATTATAGGGTACAAAATATTTGTACATACAGATCACTCAACAATTAGATACTTAATGAACAAACTAGTGGTTGGAGGTAGGATAATTAGATGGTTATTACTTTTACAAGAATTTGATATTACCATAGTAGATAACCAATAAAATCTAATGTGGTAGCTGATTTCTTGTCAAGATTGACCACTACAGGGGAACAAGATCTAGTTAAGGATAACTTTCCAGATGAACAATTGTTTTCTATTTCAGCTGATACACCATGGTTTGCTGATATGGAAGCTTATATTGTAACGAGAAATTTTCCTCCTTCTTTCACAAATAAATAAATGAATAAGTTAATCAAAATCGAGTGCACAATTTAAATGGTTAAATGGGATGTTATTTAAATGTGGTCCCGATTTGGTATTACGCAGGTGTGTGAGAGGAGATTAAATCTTTCACATACTCAAGGCATGTCATGATGAACCAAGTGGAGGAAACTTTTCAGTGAAAAGAACATCTCACAAGATACTTGGCACTGGATACTATTGGTCATCTCTATAAAGATGTGAAGAGATATATCAAGTGGTGTGATCCTTGTCAAAGGATGGGATAACCAACCTTTAGCAGTGAAATGCCTCTGCAACCTCAAATAGTGATTGAACCATTTGAAATGTGGGGGATGGATTTTTTTGGCCCCTTTAGTCCTCCTTCACAAGGAAATGAGAACATTCTTGTGTGTATTTATTATGTGATAAAGTGGGCGAGGTACGGGGTTTAACAAATGCCATCAAGAAACAGATTGTTGATTTCCTTTGACACATAATTATGGTGAATTTTAGTGCACCAAGGAGTATAGTTTCATTACATGGGCCATAGTTCATGTCTAACATGATCCAAGCCTTCACAATGTACTATCATATCAATCATAGGAAGTCATCTCCTATCATCCATAATCAAATGGAAAAACAAAAGTAACAAATAGAGAATTGGAAAACATCCTTAACAAAAATAGTTGAAGCAGTAAAGAGATTGGGTAAAGAGACTACCCGAGGCATGTCTAGGATTATAATACAAATTGGAATACTATAACATATTTTTCACCATATGAGTTAGTATATGGGAAAATCCTTGTTACCTATTGAATTTGAACTACGAACACTAGGACAACAGTTAAAGTGGGTATTGAGTTGGATGCAACAAAAAGGAAAGAATTATTCAACTCAATGAATTAGATCGAGTTAAGAATGGAAGCACTTCAATAGATGAAGATAATCCAAGATCAAAGGAAGCAATGGCATAACACACATATAGAGAAAAGGCAATTCAAGGTAGGAGAATGGGCATTACTATTTGATTCGATGTACCAACAATTCAAAGGAAAGCTTAGAAATAGATGATTAGGACCCTATCGATTGAGAAGATATTTGACAATACTTCTATTAAAGCTACTTCCTATTGATGGTAGTAGGAGGACACTTTTGGTCAATGGACATAGGCTAAAAATTTATATGAAGCCTCATACTAGGGATGAATTCTTGAAGCAGATTAAAGCGAGACATAGAATTTGATCATATGGAAGAAACCAGCTTCTTCCAAAATGATCAAATAATCATATGCATAAATCTAAAATAAAGGGAATAGAATGAAAAAAACAAAATGCATTCTCTTTTCCAAAAATTTTTTTTTTTAAAAAAGTAAAAAATTAAAAAGGGAAGAGAATTAAAACTAGTAAATGGTGTTCTCTTCCCCAAAAAAATTCTCTCAAATATCAATTTAAAACCAATAATGGCGGTTGATCTCCTCAATAAATGGATAATGCAAAATAAAATGATTTGTTTGAATTCCAACTTTCTTTTCTAACCATTTTTTTCCCTTCTTCACTTTCAGGGATGATGAGTCATCAGGACGGCGGGATTACATCAACAAGGATGGTAATTATGTCTTGAACTTATTAAAGGTTAAATTAAAATTTTGCTTGTGTGATTAGATTTGATTTAAAGGTCGATATGATGATTCATTTATTGTACATAATGATTAAGACAAGTAATCATGAGGATGATGTCGGTGGGACAAAAAATGTGAAACGTATTTAGATATCATTTGGGTGGAATATACAAAGTTGAGAGGCAGTTGTAGAAAACTTCAAGAGAGAAGAAGAAAGATTATATTTGAATTCCGTAGCTAAGCACAATAGTTCCATGGCTAAGAACGATAGTTACGTAGCCTAAACCCAACCGTTCAGTAGCTAAATACAAAAGTTTTGTATCCAATTTGTGACAATAATTTTAAGAAGGAATAATTTGAATCATTCTCTTTTCCATGGGTATTAAAAACAAGTCAAAACTAGAGGATGATACCAAGCTTCTTGCAGATGAAGAAGTGACAGCCATTTTTGGACAAGCAAGGTGGATGGAATTCCTGAAAATTTTCTCGAAGTACAATGATTAACTGGTAAGAGAATTTGTTATAAATTTAGAAGAATCTAGGGCAAAGGTTAAAAATATTGTAATTCCTTTTTCTATGAATACAATGAGCAATGTGTCTGGAATACCAATTGTCCATGTCCCAAATCCTGTAAAGGGAACCCTTAAATATTTGGTGGAAACTTTGATACAGGAGGGGGAATATGAACCCCAATATATCTATAACACAAAGAAAATCATAAAAGGGGTTAGAAGAGCTAGCTTTCCCAAACCCTTTGACAAGGTAGCATTTTGGGTAGTTAAATATCTAACTTGTGATGGTCAATTTGGAATTATAGGAAGAGAAGTCCTTAAGATGCTAATATATATTAGGTATGAAAATTCAAACCAACATATATATTAAATCTTCCAGATTCCTTTTGACTCCATCCAAATAATGGCTCGAGAGGTATTCCCGGGGTGTTAGAACAATTAGACATCATGGGTTAGTTCAATTGGTATTCCAAGCACCATTTTCTTTCAAAGAAAAATGGAGAAGAGACATGGGAAAATTTTCTTAACAAGTTTAAGCAAAACCCTGATATTATCAGGAGGGGAATACCAACCCCTTTTTCTCCCACAAGTAATTTGGAGATTGATGCCCCTGCAGAGGAAAAGAAGGAAATAGGTGGGGAGAATGTACCAAAAAGGAGAAGATCTGGAAGAAGGATTAAAGCTGCAGAACCCACTATACCTTTAAAAGAAACTCCTTCCTCTACAACAATGACAAGAGAACTAATATTTGTCTCTGACAATGACAGTTCACCTAAGCAAGAGCAAGAAGTGACAATTAGAAGAATCTCTAAGAGGAGACCCATTTCTGGACATTTTAAGGCTCCTCAAAGAAGAAGAATTCATAAAAGGTCTAGGGAAATTCCAGAGGAGGTGGAAGATCAAGATGGGTTGGAAAAAGAAGTTTATGATATTTTAGGCAGCATGGCCATGACTCCTCCTGGACCAAGTCAAAACTTAGATGGAGAAAGAAGATGAGATATTCGAAGAACAGGTTTTTCAAGAGATGGGTGAATCAACAACACTCTCACATGAAGAAGAGGGATTGGTATCTTGGAAATGGAAAGGGAAATCCCATTTGGTAGAAGAGGAATGCTCATTCCCAAAAGAACTTTTAGAGAAAGAGGAGAAACATCAGGGTTAGACATGCTCTATTTTTATCTAGATCGTAACTTGTTATCTGAGAGAATGATGAGGAATTAAACTTCCTCAAACTCAAATTAGAATAGAGGGAAATTCTTATTGAGAAACTAACAACTCACTTCACATACAAGACTAAAGAATTGGTATAAGTCAAATAATGAGATGATGGAAAAATAAAAATAATGTCAATTTTCCATAAGACAAAGTGATATGTCAATAGTATTTGTAAAAACTAAATTAACTTATTGGTCACTCAAGCGGTTGTGGGATGATACCTACATAGAACTTAGAGAATTTAAAACATCAAATGAGGATCTAAGAAGCAAGATGGAAGAAGAAAATAAAGCAAGAAAGGAATGGGAAGAAAATTTCTACAAAGAGGAAGAAGACAAATTTAAATGTCTTGTAAAAATACAAATGGTTTGCATAATGAGTGAAAATTTACTCACATGCAAGAGACCTTCTCCTACATACAACATTTTTCTGGAAGAACAATTCATTCGTTGGCAGCTGTCAAGAATAGCATGTGGCCTTCCACATGAAATAAAATATGAATCTGAGTTCATGGCAGCCTATTCCTTATTCAAAGGTGTAGACCGAAAAATCTTATCTAAGAATTCTATCTCTACAATCTTATGCTAGAAAAGAACACAGGTTTCATGATCAATTTATATGTAGGAGAAAGCTAGCTTAAAGCATTTTTTTGTTCTTAAAAATCATATTGCATGGAAAGAGAGGGATTCATAACATCTATTAAAATCTAGTTCATCTGGTCTCTACATGAGGACTCACTATGGTAAACCATCTTCCTTTTTGTACATTTCAGATCCCATGCCTTTGATAAATGGTTCATGGAACCTTATCTTGCCAGTTTATAGAAAATTATTGATGTCTTCACCTCTTATGAGGAGGAAAATTTTTAAGATATTTATGAGGGTTGTTTGAAAATATGGGAATTTCTCATGGTTGCATTGAGGATAAGAAAAGTGATATCTTCCACAAACTTAATTTGGAGTTTGGCAGAGAAAATCCTTATGTACACTAATTCCTCATATCAATGAAAAACACAGGTACATATGGATGGGGATGAGAACAAGGCCTCCACTCCTTCTCACCCCCATGTCACCATGGAAAAACAAAGAGCCTCAAGATCCCACTCAATTTGAGGAATGGAAGAGGAAGGTAGAGGTGGGATCAGGGTATAGTATTTCTGAATTAAAACACTAGGATATTCAGTATCAACCATTTGACCTGAGAAGTCAATTGGAATGCAAAATCCATGACCCAAGATTTGAAGAGTAAAGTTTGTAAGGGGACTTACAAACAAGTAAGTACAGGGGAAATGATAAGGCCAAAATATGTCTCGTTAATGTGCAATAAATGATCTTATTTTACTCTCCTTTTTATCAAAGTTTGACTACATTTTGTGACTTTTGTTTGATCTAATATAAGTTAGGATGTAATTGTCTATCTTTTGTTGAAATTAGTTCTAACGTTTAAAAACTCTGTTATTCCTAACAAAGTGTGTGGAAAATTAGTTTTGTAATAAAACAGGTCACAATCAGTCAGAAGAACGAAGTATGAAGTGATCAACATGTTTTTAGGAGCATTGGCTCCAATACGGCTTAGTTTCAAAACTTCCAGACTTAGTTCGGAACTCCATCACATAGTTATGAGCTATATCACTTAGTTCTGGAACTTTCTAACTTAGTTCCAAAACTTTTGGAATTAGTTCTAGAACTCCAGTACTTAGTTCTAGAACTTTACCACTTAGTTCGGAACTCCTTTGCATTTAACTCCTAATGATTCACGGTTAGATCGAAATGGTTCCCTTTAGTTCTGGAACTTCTCCAAAGTTCTAGAACCAATGGGAATATGTTATTCTAACAACATCCGATGATTAATCAATCAATTATCCTTTCAATAAGGAGAAGATCAAAGATTTTCAATTCTTCATACTCAAATATCCATGGATAACTTATCATATAGTTATACGTCCATCCAGGTTCCAAATTCAACATCTATTTTGGGCACAATTCAATTCCATCTTAATCGATAGGAAAACTATGGATGTAATGCATCTTTGGATGAAATACATATATAAAAGACTTGTAGATAGATTTAATAGATAT
>CM031243.1:477332624-477500660 GCA_018340775.1 Taxus wallichiana var. yunnanensis | reverse complement strand
TGCTTAGACCAATTTACATGTACTTCCTAAAATGGATGTTGGTTCTATAATGGAGTCGTTCGGCATAGTTTAGGTTTGGATGGTAGGCGCATTGAATATAAGAATCATCGTACCCGAGTAAGTGAGTATGGAGTAAATCATCACTGGCATTAATGACAACATTAATCGAAAATGCGAATCCTCTTCGATCATATGCACCGATACGAAGGAAGAGAAGATGGAGGTCCCTCATTATCGCGTTGATAGAGGTGAGAGGACCTGTATGAAGATAACATTTATGAAAAAAAAATTAGGGAGGGATGGGTCGAGAGTCCATCGATTACTGCAGGGTGATGATGGCAAAGTAGGTGATGATGTTCGGTAGAGCTGACATCTTCCTCTTCCAGGATACTGGTGACGGGAGAGTGTCTCTTGTGTAGGTGTTTGGAAAAACCTTGAGACCACTGCGATCATTATGTTTTGCATGTAGTCACGGGGAATGAAGTGTATGTTAGCCTTGTTACCGTGAGGCCAAAACCAAAAGCCTTTCCACGCCCCGCAGTGAAGTCGAGAAGGTGAGGGCGAAGCAGCGATTTGTCGAAGTATTGAAAATCGGATTGGAAGGAACCACACCAGAGGAGGTTCGAGGGTAATGGAGGATGTGTCAAACACCCCCATATGTTAGGTTAGTGCGTGATAGGGTGGTCGTAAGAATTACCTCCCCCACGCGCAGTCATAGGTGGGATGCGCGTGTAATTGTCCGTACTCTGCGGGTAGGAAAGAACTAACGGAGTATATGGCGGTACTCCCAGTAGGCGATGAAAAACATCTACTAGGGGTGGGAGGTTGGGATGTTAGCTGCGGGAAGAGAAGTGGTTTGTGCGGACAGTGGTTTCATCGATTGAAAGGCGTAGAGTGCGGTTAGAGGTGGATGGTTGAGGTACATTTGAAGAGGATGGTTGGAGTTGAATGTATGGGTGTCTTAATGGTATAAGCACATCGTTTGGGCGGTATAACATATTACAGAAGTTTTGAAGGGGAGGATCGCTTTACGGTGTAGGACTTCCTCGTACTCAAATTTTATGCATCGATGTAATGTTGAGGAACGCATCCCATGGCTCGAATCGAGGCGACCAACAATATATTATATTGGAACTCTCCTTGAGACATAGAAAGAGTTGACGGCAGAAATGCATTGGGCCTCGCGAATGTTGAGATCACGGTGCCTAAAGGTAGAAGTAATAAGCGTCATTGAATGATCACAACATGATGGGGTTGCTTTGTCTGTGACTAGAAGGATGTTCATTTGTTGAAGGCTTTTGAAGAGATGATGTTTAGGCTAAGCGCTTTGTCAATCATAACCCGGCGTACTCGAATGTCTCGGACGTAAGCGAAAATGAAAAGGGCGAGTCGGAGTCTTACCACTTAAAGTCGATAATTTCATCTTAGAAAACTAACCGCATGACGACTTGTTGTTTTGAGGCAAAGTGGTGGGGAGATGGATTGTTTGGTGTGAGAAACAACGTGATTGGGTGTTAGAATGGAGCAGCAACGGCGGGGGTTTCATTGGTAAAACCTCTATCCCAAAGGATCTCAACGAGCTTGTCGATGAGATTGAAGTCACGAATGAGATCATATAGTGTCATTTTTTCACGGGCGATTGATGAAGGCTGTTTGATCATGGTTCGGTGGCAAGCAACTCCATTAGAGACGGGATAGGCGGGTCATGAATAACCACTTTAGGTGGTGGTGTAATTAGGATGGTTGAAGGAGAAGAGAGATGCAGCAGGTGTGTTTTCTTTCGCTTTCCCATTGTTTTCTGTCCTCGAGTAAGCCGACACTAATCATATTAATCTCGTAGATCGAGATGAGGAAGATGGTTGGGATAATTCATGGTCTTGAAGAGGTGGGGTTGTAATAATGATAGATCTTGGTGAGGCGGGGATAGATGATATAGTAGAGGGAATCGTGTATAGGTCTCTCCTTCGTAAGTTGTCTTTCTTAATCTGTCTATCAGGAGAGGTGACCCAGCGAAGGAGGGTTTTAGAGCTTTGCATCCCTCCACATCATGTCTGGTGTGCGGTGATAAGCGCATGATTTTAGACTCATCGTAACCCATAGGTCGGGGTTTAGACGGGTCATAAGGTCTAAGTGGAGGTAGGAAAATGGTCGCATTCTCCACCAACATAGCAAGGATTTTGGCGTAAGATCCTTTGAGTGGGTCGAAATCGAAGAGGATGAGGTATTGATTGTGTGGGTTGTGGTAATGTTTGGGCGTGTTTAGGTTCGTGGGTGATGGTTTAGCCGAGAGTGCTTACGACGACATGTTTTTCACTAAACGTGGTTTCTTGACATAGAAGTTACGTTCAATTTGGTTAGATGATGAGGCTACGAGATGGCGTGGTAGCGGGAAACAACCACGGAGAAAGGAGTGACAGAAAATAAATCCTTTGATGATGGGATTGGTTTAGGGTTGATAGGTGGACCGGATACGCGGGAGTAACGATGTTGTGATACCCTTTGATCTGATACCTGGGGATAGGTGTAGAAAAGGCGTAGAGTCGTTTTACGAGAAAACAAAGGAGGTATGATATATTGGTGTAATGTGGAGGGATGAGGTCCCAATATGGAAGGTGGGTGTGGCGATGAAGGTTTTAATTGTGATAGAGGCCCGGATTGCGTTCGTCTCCTAGGTGGCGGAGCGGATTTATTTTTGGATAGATCGAGTCGCTTAGGCGGGTGTGTCGGATTGGGCATTGGTGAGGTCCCAGCGTAGGGGAAGATCGGTTAAGTTGATAGAAGTGGACGGGGCATTTGGTAGAGGTGAGGGGGTGAAGGCGAGAGCAGGGGGCATTTTAAGCCACGTAAGCACTTGGTAGATGGTGGAGACATCGGGATCAGTCATTGCATTTGAGTAGAAAAGAGGTACTCAAAGCGTTCCCATAGGGCCTGTCTATCTTACGTGGAATGGCGGTCTCCGGTGTGATTTGTAATTTTTGAGTACGGAAGAAAAGTGAGTTGTAATTCCAGTCCATTGTGGGTGATTGGCGCGGGAGGCGGATGAGGCACCTTTATCGATAGATGTTAGGAGGTCAACCAGGTCGTTGAAAAGATTTAGGCGATGAGGACTAATAGGTAGGAGAGCGTGTTCGAGGAGATCTGTCATGTTAAAAGAATGTGGTGATGTTAGTGTAAGAGATTTCTCGTCTAAGGATGTCAAAAGGAGTGGTGAGCCTTCCTCTTGTGTAGCAAGAGTGGTAGAAGGGACGTTTGGGAAATAGATAAATTAGATAGCATCCGCTCACGGTCTTGTAGGGATGTGGTGTAAGAAGACTCATTGATGGAAGGGAAGCTGGCGATTAACTCTTACATGGTAAAGGCGATTTTGCTTTGGCTTGATGGTGGTAAAGGAGGTTCGGGCTCTGTGTTAGTGAAGAAGGTCTGATTCAAAATTTTCTCGATAGAGGCTTTTGGTAAAGAATCGAAGATCGCATGGATCTCATGAACACTCTCCTCGGCTAAGATATCTTGGTTCACGTTCTTCTTTGGGCCGAGTGATTCGGGAATGGCTTGTTGAAAATTTTCAGATTTCGGTTAGCGAGGCGTTAGGATTATCGAGTGTTATATCCCTGTCGGCCATTTCTGCACTATGTTTTTCAACATCTTGCGAGTTTCATGACTATGTCCCTTTACGCGGTAGAAAGTTACAAAAGTCATTTCTTTGTACCGGAAGGTATTGCGCGGGTGGAGTCGAACCAGTGAGGTTTTAACGAGGGCAAGGTGATAGCCAAACTTTGAGCAATTTCTCCAATATCACACCATAGGTTTCTCCCGAGGAGTATAGGCGATGGGTTCGGCTTTGTATTTATAGGTGGTTTTTGGTGGAGTATTGGACGGTGGTTGGGATTTGACCATCACCGCGTGGATGAGATCCTTTTGATTTAGAAGAGGTGGACGCGTGAGGAGTGGTGGTATTTGGTTTATTGGTAGAATCGGGGGAGTTCGGAAAGTGGAGTTCTTGTTCTTGTAAGAATGCAATTTCTCTTCCTCTAAGGCTCGAATTTCTAATTTTGAGCCATAGTAAAACCTCGTCGAATGTACTGAAAGTTTGAATTTGGAGGGTAGGGGAGATGTGTTACCATGCCTTGAGGCCCGCGTAAGCGATTAAATAAGTTCGGTTTTAGCCGAGGCATACGTAAGTTGGTTGATAAGGCCCGCCATCGTCCAACGAAATCTGCGATAGATTCGTCTTGAATTTTGACCGGATGGCATAAGTCGATGATAGATACTTTCTTGGCGATGTTAATGGAGAAATGATCCAAGAAAGATTGGGCTGAGTTAGTTAAAAGAAAGATTGAGTCTTTGGGTTAAAGCAACTTAGCCTCAATGAGCAAGTGAGTGCCCCGATAAGGACATGGGAAAGGTGCGGAGTATGAGGGCATCATCATGGGCAGTCAAATAACAAGCATGTCTAAATGATCGCATGAAGTGTTGTTGAGGATCCTCTTCTACTGTTAAAAAACGAGTAAACTTTGGCAACTCCCATTGAGGAGGATATGAATGAAGGGGACGAGAAGGGTGAATGGGCTCCACACAAACTTGCTCGTATGTCAATGCGCTACTGACTTCTGAAACTTGAAGCCTCCAGGTTTTGCATTTTGTCCATCATTTGCTTGATGAAATGCAGGTGGTTGGATGAGATGATGGTGCCACGAAATAGGGATGTCCCATATAAGGTGTTGAGGTTCTTTGGATACGTGTATGGGAATGAAAAGGTAAGCGGAGCTTGAGAAGGAAAGCTCGTTTGAATAGGTGGCGAAAGTAAGTCATGAATGGGTGGTGCAGAAAAGAGATGAGATAGGGCGGTTGGTGGTAGCGATGACATGCGTAGGAGTCGAGGTTAACCAAGGAAAGCTAATCGGGGAGTCAGTATGAACCTCTCGAAGTTGTCGGATTGGGAGACGGGGCTAGTGATGCGGAAGTAATGTATTGTTATCGGGGAGGAGTGGGAGCTAAATGAGCAGCTATACTAATAGGCATGCCCATAAGAGGCCCGACCATCGGCGTACGGTCGGGGTATGAGACAAATAGTATTATGCAATGGCCCAGGATTAGCATCCGAAATTTGGCAAAGTCCTTGTCTCCTGAGGAATTTGGGGATCTCACTTTGGTGTCCGTAGGGTTCCCTATAGAATGTGAAGGGGTGATTCGAGGTAAAGACAGAGCGAGGCATGTGAAACCATGGCGGCTTGCTTTGAGTGATGCTGACCATGACTAGAACACACAGAAAGTTTGATCTATCGAAGAACAAAAACAACCTCTGAATGGTGAATTTGACAAGCTGCTGGTTTGTCAGGGGCTGATGAAGACAGTAACCGATATCGGTTTAGTAACCGGTGTCGGTCACAGATCAAACGACGTCGGTCCCTTAACCGATGGCGGTGTCAAAAGTCTAGGATAAGAAGATATAAAAGGCTGCTGATTTGATTTTAGCAACGTTGAGTATGTTTAGCAACTTATTGATCACAGAAGACAAAGTATGACAGAGAAAACAGGATTTGAAAACAAGCAAGAGGCACACGCAAATCTAGAGACTAACCCTAGGGTTAATTTTAGTTATCGTGGGCTTATGCCTTTAGACGTAGAATGATGTCAGAATCCTAAACAACAAGACCTAGGGAAATGTCAAGTTTGTTTTGGCTTATAAGGTTACCTCAATCGGTAGGCGGAGGAATACCGCGGAAAAGGGGGATGTTTGAGTGTTGTGTTAATTGTGAAGTGATTCGGTATGTGTTGTGCGGTGAAACTAAGGTTAATTTCTGTCAATACTGTGGATATCACCCCCACGTATGCGACACATTACTTAATCTATGTTCACTAGGGTGGAGAACAACAAAGCGAGAATACAATGCACGTGTTTTATATCCAAATCGAAAATTATATTCGATGAAGCAAGAGAGATGACTTTCACTAATGCGAAACCGGGAAAGCAAGACAAATTCTTTACTAAATATATAACAAAAACAACAACAAAATATGCTTCCTAAAATGAAAATAAGCAGAGAAAGAAACCCAAAATGGGTCCCAGTGCATGCAAAATGTTTCACTCGGAAAATGCTTCGTTCCTTATAAAGCAGATAATGGTTAGGGTTAGGAGGAATACCTGTAGGGATGTCGAGATGATGTGCGCGTACCGTAGAGAAAGATCGGAGTTATTGCGGAGAACTCCTTTTTATGCAGGAAGGACTACCACGAAATAAGAACACAAGACCACAAGATTTGATTAAACAATAAATGAGAAGCTGCCTTAGGCCGGGAAATGTAAAACTTCCTTTCGAAGGTGGTGGTTTCCTACTGCTAACGTGAATTAACACAAAAGGCGTAAAATATCAATTAAATTGCTTGTTGAAGCTAGGTAGGGAAAGGATGTTTTCTGGTTTTGATCAAAGGAACCGATGCGGTTACCTATAAATGCCGATTCTTCTGCGATAACCGAATCTTAGGTGGGTTCTAGGATCTTACGGGCTGGTTGTGGAGTTTGTAATGGCTGGTTTTGGATAGTTTTAGGAAATGGGATGGTTAGAAACAAAAGAATGACAATGTAGAGGCAATGAGTACGTTGGATAATGGATTCGAAACGGATTTGGGAGGACTGGTAATTCCAAAAGCATAAGAAATGTTATAATGGAGGACATGCAAGATGTAACTTACTGGTTTTGATGAAGGTGCAAGTTGATCTCCTTTGCTATGTAAACACGTCTAATATTTTCACTCGTCTCTGCTTGGTCAAGTGAAGATCTGGACTCTGTTCCTCGTTCGCAATGCCCTCGCTTGATCCGAGAAATCCTTTGGCCCGATCTCCCAAAATGAAATTCGATCCGTTGTTTTGGTTTGGGAGCCCATTTACGAGGAACAGATGGCGGTTTTATGACGCGGTCGAGTAGGAACCGGCATCGGTAAGGAAAAAGTAGGCTATTTTTACTAAAATAGCCCACCTTCCCTGCTTTTCTCCCGAGAGATCAGTTGCGGGCTTGGTCAAGTGGCTAGAAGGTCGGCTTTTGGTGCGAGTAAGGAGGCATTAGTTATGGATGTGAGTCTAGACCAAGTCATGGGTCTTAATTAGCTTAGTTTAGGGTTAGGGCTAGGTCATGATGAGGTGGCAAGGTGAGGTGGCGGGTAAGGTGATGTGGATTTATCAATTACAAGGTAATTAATAAATGATTGTGTAAAGTTTAGGTAATGAGGTTAGGTTGCGAAATGGGATGCGGGTCACGAGGGTCGTGAGACACGAATTTGGTGTCTACATTAGCCCCTTATTGTCGTGTAGCTTGTTTACGTAAAGGCTGCGCGGACAATAATATGAAGTGGTTTCTCATGTTAAAGATATAGGTAATCCCCCTCAAATCTATCACGAGTTGAGTGAGCGGGAAATCGGGGATAGGGTTGATAAAGGGTATATGTGGTAGAGAGGATGGTAAGGTGGTGGGGTAGGTCGAGGAAGCGGACGCATGTTGAAATGCAATAAATACGACTAGGGTACATGATTTGACTATGAAACCAGCAATGTATAGGCAAAGGTCGATAGTTTATCCAAACAAGGGTGATATAATCCTGGTATCGAGGCATAGAAGTAGCTCCGGGGTATATAACGGTAAGGTACGGAGCGTTTAGGCATGTTCGGCGATACGAAAGGTTGGTTTGGTTGAGATAAACGTCACGGTCTGAGTCAGGCAAGTGCTAGTCGACAGATCAAGTCGAGACCTAATCATGCTGAAACACAAAACAGTGAGCTCGATTGAACACAAGGTATATGATGGATGTATAAAATAAAACGTTGATTGTGGGTATGGTATGGAAGTGATACGGCCTTGGGTGAGGCGGTGGCCACAGGTCGGGCTAAATAGGTAGGGCGAGGCCTTGGGTCGGGCCAATTGGTAGGTTGAGGCCTTAGGTCGGGCCGAATGGTAGGTTGAGGCCTTGGGTCGGGCGAATAGGTAGGTTGAGGCCTTGGGTCGGGCGAATTGGTAGGTTGAGGCCTTAGGTCGGGCCGAATGGTAGGTTGAGGCCTTGGGTCGGGCCAAATAGGTAGGTTGAGGCCTTGGTCGGGCCGAATGGTAGGTTGAGGCCTTGGGTCGGGCCGAATGGTAGGTTGAGGCCTTGGGTCGGGCCAAATAGGTAGGTTGAGGCCTTGGGTCGGGCCGAATGGTAGGTTGAGGCCTTGGTCGGGCCGAATGGTAGGTTGAGGCCTTGGGTCGGGCCGAATGGTAGGTTGAGGCCTTGGGTCGGGCCAAATAGGTAGGTTGAGGCCTTAGGTGGGCCAATGGTAGGTTGAGGCCTTAGGTCGGGCCAATAGGTAGGTTGAGGCCTTGGTCGGGCGAATGGTAGGTTGAGGCCTTAGGTCGGGCGGAACAAATAGGTTGAGGCCTTAGGTCAAATTTGAGACAAGTGAACAAATGTTGTGCGTGAAAAGGTGGACGAGGCGATATTGGTGAAAAAGAGCGAGGTAAAGAAGGGCAAAGAATGGGGTGAAAGTTGGGTATGAAACCGATGTCGATTCTGCGCATGGCCGATATCGGTTAAGGGACCGATACCTGCCCGGTTTCTTAGGGTAAAAAAGCGAAACCGACATCGGTTAAGGTCGAAAAACCTATAAAAAGAAAAATACGGCTGTCATTGTCACTTTTGTTATTGCTGAATCCAAATTGACTTGTTTGATGTGGAGAGTTGATTTGGAGGGTTATTAGTGAGGTGGAGCTATTTGATTGGCGGAGAGAGTTGATAGTGGGCGAATAGTTGAGAAGCGGCGGTGATTGGCGGGACCCAGCGGAATCGGGATTGGAGCCATGCACGAGGCGAGGGAGGTGGAGGAGGCTGGACCAGGCTGGACCGCCACCACCCATCCCACCACCACGGCGTGGTGTCGTCATCTTAGAAGTAGGTTCTAAACTCTTTAATTTGGTGATTTGGTTGAGTTATGTTGTTTTTGGGATTTGGGTAGGAATTGGTATTTTGTAGGAAATAATGGGTAAATGGAGGTAATTCGAGAAAGGGAGAGGGTAGATAGGTTAGATAGGCTAAGGCGGCTAGGTGTGTAAAATTTGGGGGTGTTTGGGTGGGTAGATGGGTAAAAATAGGTGAAAAATGGTTTTTGGGGGCCGCGCGGGGGTTCGGCTCGGGCAGGAGACAGTGACCGATGTCGGTCAATAGGCGACCGGCATCGGTCGCAAAAGCATAGGGTGAGGTTGAATTGGGGGCTCACGCATCGGTCAGCGTGTCGGCCCGGTATCGGTGGGGGAGGTTGAGGGTGGAGTTGGGATGGGATTGGGTTTAGGGTGTAGGGTTTAAGTTTGAAGGTGGGTTGGGTAGCGTGTTGGGGTGGGGTTTAGAGTTTAGGTTGGGTTTAGGTTTGAAGGTGGGTTTGAAGGGGTGGCGTGTTGGGGTGGGGTTTAGGGTTTAGGGTTTAGGTTTGAAGGTGGGTTGGGTGGCGTGGTGGGGTGGGGTTTAGAGTTTGGGGTGGGATTGGGTTTAGGGTTTAGGGTTTAAGTTTGAAGGTGGGTTGGGTGGCGTGTTGGGGTGGGGTTTAGAGTTTAGGGTGGAGAAGGGTGAGGTGTGGGGTTAGATTTTGGGTGTTACAAAAGGGGGTTTAGATGGTAAAGTAGGTGTTATAATAAAGAGTGGGTCTAAGAATGTGGGTTGGTTTTGCAGGCACGTCAGCAGTTGACGATGCGTGATAGGATGCCTCCACTATTGAGTCGGATGAGGCCACACATATCTGCGGCGCATTGGGCCATCATGCGCGAGGTGGGACTTGGCGGGGTCCCAGAGGAGTGCGAGCGATAGACAGAGATCACGGCTGATGGTCGCCCTCATCGAGAGATGGGATCCGGCGGCAATGTGTTCCATCTCCGGCCAGGAGATAGCCGTCACATTAGAGGATGTGTATCGCATCCTGCGGCTACTGCGATCGAGGGAGAGGCCGTTTTCCGTAGGTTCGAGAGACGGCCATGGATAGCATCTGCGAGTTTTGGGGATGCGCCGCGCTTCTTACATATCATAATGCGCGAGCATTGGATATGGTGACATGTCACCGCACACAGTGAGACATGAGAACCACGGCTTGCCGTGTTGATGATGATAGAGATCACTGCTTCACCCTCCCGGATTGAGAGGAGGCCACTTCCACGGGCATTGATGGGGTGCTCTTTGGAGATGGTGGAGGAGCACACTGTTTATGTAGGCACCGGTGTATACAGTGTGCGATTATCTGAGGAGTTATGGGGCTTTGCTCGCTTGGAGGAGCGATTTGGTATTTGTTCTACCTTTTTGTTGCCTTTGTTGGGCATCGAGCACATCGTATGCATCAGGCAGTAGAGAGCTACCCGGCGGCCCGAGCCACGGTAAATATACACGATATGGATTTCAGAGGTGGTTGGGGGTCGTGGGCGAGCCACGAGCAGTTGTTGCAGGTCGGGATGTGGCCTACTATAGACATATGCTAGAGGGCCTTACAGCAGTAGACATTATATGGAGACCCTACAGAGGTCACCGGCTGGCGAGAGGAGCCCGCATCAGTGCGCTGATCCAGTATACATTACGGATAGCGGGGCGGAGGCCAGGGAGAGTCGGCGGATACCCTAGAGAGAATGCACGCAGCGAGATGGGGCTGCGGCAGGGGCGAGCCACCTCCCTTCCCTCGATGTCGGGAGGGATGATGTAGAGGCCCCACTACCAGGCGCCCACGGCCTTGGGATCCCAGTGGGTAGCGGAGAGACCGGCGGTGAGGTGTGGATGATGCGGGTGTGCAGGAGCATACGAGGGTATGGTGGGTGGCGAGAGAGCGGCGAGATAGTATGCCGCTGCGCGGCCGGACTTAGGCTGCGATTCTTTGCGAGAGAGATCAGCTCGGGGCGAGTGCAGGTATTACGAGGGCAGTTGCTTGCTGCCACACGGCACGAGATAGGGTCTTACGAGGCGGTAGCCCCACGAGCTCGAACGTACGAGCACGGCGGCACCACCACGGCCACAGCCGGACCCACAGTGCAGTACCACCACAGCCGGCCACGGAGTGCAGTACGAGCACGAGCGGCACCTCCACGGCACCACGGCCACAGTGCGAGTACGAGGCTCGAGGGATATTGGTGTTAGGTGCCGGGGACCAGCCCGATTCCTTGATGGCGCGAGATCGTTATATGGAGGTTAGAGCGAGAGGCCCGTTATTATCGGATATTCTTGATAGTCACGGAGTCGAGTATCGGCGTATGCGGCGCATAAGGCGGCGAGACCTCGCACGGCCCCGAGAGATCTCGGGAGGGCAGCCACGGTGGCGTGTCCGTGGCAGGCGAGAGGCGAGAGGCACCACGAGGACCGGGGGAGAGGTGCGGGCGGTGGGGAGAGGCGATAGATCCCAGACATGGTTTTGTATAGGGACATGGGCACCGATCTGCGAACGAGTGTATTGATAGAGGCTGCGTGCTACACTTATTCATTGTTTTGATTCATTTATTTATTATATACCGGCTGCAGGCCGAGTGCACGGTTGTATATTTGATCCGACTGCGGCCAGTATATTTTGGTTTGAGAGACCGGCTGCGAGTGAGTCGAGATTTTAGTAGGTATTGCGGCTGCGTGCCGGCTTTGGTATGTTATGAGATCACGAGAGGCCCCGATGTAGGGCACATTGTATTTTGAAAATTTGTATATATATAGAGACGATGTTTTGATCCACATCTTTGTGTTTAAAATGTGTTGAAATATGTGGTTAATGGCTGTAATATATAGAATGTGTGATGAGTTTAATTGACATGTTGATAGATAGATGATCTTTGATGTTTTTGTTTGTTTGTGCGTATATATGAATGTCGGGTTATGTGATAAATTGGTGGTTTTGTGACATGTGATATATGTAGCGTGAGTTGGATCGAATGATGTATAGATTGATAGTTTTTTGGTATCATGTTGATGGTTTGTGTATTTATAAAATAAATGATGTTGATGAAATTGTAATGCTTTATGTGTGGTGGATGAACAAAATGTGGTAAATTGTGTTGTTTATGCGAGGCAAAGAGGCGGGCGCAAAAAAATTTAGATGAGAAATGAAGAAAAGAACCTGTTTCAAAAGGAAGGTGTGTAATCGATATCGGTTAGAAGAACTGATATCGGTAGGTGATAGACCGATATCGGTTAAGTAACCGATCTGGGTTATTTAGGTATGAGCTTTTCTAAAAATAGAAAAGCTAGGGTGTGACTTAAGTTTTAATTTTAGAGCCATGCGAGAGGTTAAATACGCGAACGCGACGCTTTTTGGCATTGAGATAGAGTATTTGCATGAGAGATTTGGGTGAGAAGGAGAAAAGAGACAAGGAAAGTAAATGTGATCCGAGGGTTCGAAGGCGAGAAAGACAAAGTTGAAAAGGGTGGTGATCATGGCGGAACGAGGAGAAGCATTCGGCGAGCGAGACATGAGGAAGACAAGGGCGACCTCAGTGCTACTGACCCAAGAGGTATTATTTTGTTTGTGATTTGACTCTTTGCATGTTTCGTGAATAAGATGGGGAGAGTAGGTGGGTAGATATGAGAAAGAAAACATGATAACAAGGGTTGCGGGTGAGGTAAGTGTTACGGGGTAGGCAATCGGGGGTTCGGGTATGTATAAAAATGA
Source organism: Taxus wallichiana var. yunnanensis (assembly GCA_018340775.1). Classification (NCBI taxonomy): domain Eukaryota; kingdom Viridiplantae; phylum Streptophyta; class Pinopsida; order Cupressales; family Taxaceae; genus Taxus; species Taxus wallichiana. The sequence goes on along the minus strand of CM031243.1, from coordinate 477,488,023 downwards.
ATAAGCGAGCAAATTATTATAGTAGGTGGTTGTTTTTAGGGAAGGTGTATATAAAATTGACGGTGGCCGCAGCGGTTAGGGAGAAATGGTATCGGTTGTTCAACCGATATCGATTCACGTATATACAGTACAGTTCTTGGAGAAATTTCGAGAATGTTTGAAAAAGACCTAATGGATTGAATGGTTGTTTATCGCGTTTTGGTGTATGCGAGGCGAGTTGAGATGAATGATAGCGTCGCAGTAGCTGTTGTCGCGAATCCGAGCGGATGTAACACCAGCGGAATGGACATTGATAAATCGTTTGGGGTTAAGTGGAATCCGTTATTATTCACGAATCGCACGTAACCATGGTATGTTACAGGCGCTGATTGAGAGATGGAATCCTGAGACAAATACCTTCTATCTGCCAACAGGTGAAATGACAGTAACTTTGGAAGATGTGTTTCGTATTTTGAGACTCCCTATTACAGGAGAACCAGTATATCAGGCACTACCTAGCGCGGGGCGGGCAGCGATAACAGAAGTGTTTGGTCCATATGCACGAGACTTAACACAGCGAGGTTTGTCATTCACATATGGGGTAATGTATGCAGCACACCCTGAGGAGACAAGGTTAGCAGTGATTTTATTGATGGCGGTAGGGTATTATGCGTTACCAAGGGCAGAAGGGGGAAGATTTCCAAAGGCATTGATGGGTGTTATTTGGGAGATGATAGAAAGGAATGTGACTTTTGCATGGGCACCTGCATATTTGGCGGAGCTATACAGGGGTTTATGGGCTTGTAGGTGAAGTCACAGGACAACGTTGGATTGCTCATACTTATTACACTGTTGGGCCTATGAGCACATTGTTTGTGTGCGACCAATAGGCCGATCCATCCAGCGAGAGAGGCCGAGTACGAGAGGTTGGGATTGACGATGGGTCGGAGCAGAACAAGAGGCAAGATCTCGGGCGTGCCGGGCGGACATTGAGTATTACAGCGGTATGGGAGAGGTTGGCCATTGCGGATATCTGTTGGAGGCCCTACGGGAACTATATGGTAGCAGAACATAGGCGAGGAGTTGAGAGGTGTAGAGCGATTGAGGTGGATCGCGGGGCACAGGCCAGGTGAATATGAGAGGATTCCTATAGATCGCGTGCGCGACAATTTGGATTTGTGCGAGACATACCACGAGGCTTATAGACCATATATGAGGATCGATGCCAAGGCGGCATTCTCACCACCCGGCCAACACCTCCGAGAAGGGCCCGAGGAGATAGCGGCGATCGCGAGGTAATGGATGCGGGAATGACAGAGGCCTATAGATTATGGTGGGTAGCGAAGCTGCGAGGTGTACGTGAGCGCCACGACACATGCGGTGATTACGCGAGAGGGATCATCTGCAGCGTTTGGTTCAGCAGCTCAAACGTAGGTGAATGAGACCAGAGGATTGTTAGTGGTTGCGGAGTCACGGGCGGCGAGACTAGAGCTGGAGTTCTCCATGCGAGAGGCGTATTCATATGTTACGGAGAGATTGGCGGTCGGTGGCGGTACCAATAGCCGCGGTACCTTTGAGACGAGAGAGGCCGGCGAGAGGGTCGGCGATCACGATCATCACCTAGTTCGGGATGAGTTGTGATGGTGCAGAGTACATGTTAGCGAGGTATAAGAATAAATAAGGATGCCGACTGCGTGTCGATGATAGAAAGATGTATTTGTTTAACATCTAAATAAAACTGAATATGTATGTTGATTTGAGTTATGATAATAATAAGATTGTCGGTGTTTTGATTTTCGGTGTTTCGAAAAAGGATAAAGAGAAATGTGATTAAAATAAAAATACACAAAAATATTTATATTCACCACACAGGATAGGTTATGGTAGGGGATGGTCGAGCTAACCTTGGGAGACCCCATGTCTCCGAAGTGCTGCCTACATAGCCCATTGCACAAAGCAAGGAAGGGCCTCAGACCGATGTAGTTCTCCCTTAGGACCAGGGAGAGGTGAATTTAGGCAATTTGGTATGGTTTAGGCAATTTGTCGTTTGGTAAAAATGTGATGTTGGTAGGGTAATGTTGTTGGTGTTGGTAAGGTATGGGCGATGTTGATGTAGGTATAGGTAAAGCGAAAGTTAGCTTACCCAAAGAAAAGGGAACCATGTCCTGATTAAGATCAACACACAATCCTAGATGCGAGGCAAAGAGGAAAGGGTGTCCCGTAGTTGAGAAGAGCCAAACAAACCACAGATTAACATAGGATGAGCTTGAATCCCTAGGTACCTTGCATAGGCAAGAAGTCGATAGGTGAAAAGAGTTGTATAATCACAACATATCGGATATACGCCACGTCCCTTGAGGTTTGTTGCTTTGACAAATGGTGAGGTGAGGTGGTTGATATAGGCGGGGAGTCTTTGAGAGATTATTCTGGTGATTATTCTGATGAAAGAGAACCTACCCTAAATAGACAAGTCCATGACTCAAAAGTTCTTCTGAATGAGGCTTTTATTTTATTGAATATAGACTGATCGATGCGGGAAGTCTACCAGGGATATTGATTGTTTTATTCTTGAGGTCTTCACGAAGGCTGATCAATGCGAGAAGCTTCGATAAAGGACGGCTATGTATAAATGTGTCCTTCGAGGAAGCGATCTATTTATAATGTATGAATATAATTGTAATGCATAAGCTGTCCTTGAGAAGCGATCTATATATAATAGCGGCATAATTCGGCATATAAATTGTCCTTCGAGGAGCAGTCTATATTTAATTTAAATGACTAGATGTTCATTTGGTGTGAAGCATCTAGTTAGTAGGAAGTTTGACTCAAGAAAATCCCGAGAAAGAATACGGCTTATTTTAATACTTTGAAGTCATGGACTAGACTAAAAGGAAGACATCATCGAAGGAGGTGAGGATCAAACTATGTGAGCTTTGATTGTTATTATGAAGTGTAGGAAGCAGGGGTGTATGTAGTGGTAAGTGAGCTCGGGACGAGCGGCAGGTAGATAAGAAGTGATATAATACTAATTTCAACGGTAGAATGGTCGAAGATGCACGAGGCATTAAGGAGTTGAGCTCGGTTTACCATTGAGCGAAGCTAAGCGATAAGTACCGAGATCCATAGGTATGAGTGATTATATAAGGCCCGATCGAATTGGGAGCAAATTTTCCACGTTTGCTCTTTTCTAGTTTGGTTACATGTTGATTCTCTTTGAGAACAAGATCACCAATCTTAAATGTACGCTCATGAAGTCAAACTTATCATAAGCACGTTTAATGCGTTTTTGATAGATTTGAAGGTGATCAAGAGGCTTTTGTAAGGCGGCGTTAAATCAAGAAGCTCCAATTGGGCTAACCGCTCTTGGCGGAAATCATCGTTGGTGAGAATATCACGAAGAGATATTCTAAGGGAGGGTATTTGTATTTCGAGAGGCAAAACAGCCTCGGTGCGTATACCAAAGAAAAGGTGTGGCATTAGTAGAAGTACGAATGCTAAATCGATAAGCCCAAAGGGCAAAGGGAATGTGATCGTGCCAATTTCTTCCGGATTCATTGACAACTTTCATGAGGATTTTGGTTAGTGTTTTATTAGAAGACTCGGCTTGCCCATTGGCTTGTGGATAGTAAGGTGATGAGAAACTAAGTTTGATACCAAAGTTGTCACAAAGGTCTCGCAACAACTTGTTTTGAAAGATTTTCCATTATCATTATCGGGCGGTGAGAACACCAAAACGCAGAGATAATGTGGTGGTTAATGAACTCGACAATTTTTCTTTTTGATTGAAATGAGTGGAATAGCCTCCACCCATTTTGTGTAATATTCGATCATTGTGAGTATCCAACGGTGGCGTTGTGAAGAGGTTGGGTGAATCTCACCAATAAGGTCTAAACCCCATTGTGAGAAAGGCCAAAGATCTCGAGCGATCTGGAGTGGGTGGCTAGGAGTATGTTGAAGGTTGGCATGTTCTTGACACATAACACAACGCTTAACATATTCGTAGCGATCGTTATTGAGTAGGCCAATAATAACCAAGGCGAAGGATTCGTTTGCCCACAGCAAGGCCGCTAAAATGTCCACCACAAATACCGTCATGGACTGTTGGATGGTATGAGTGGCCTCCATGCCGATTAGGCAATGAAGGAGGATACCATCAAAGCCACGTTTATAGAGAGTCCCCCATGACAACATAACACGAAACACTTTTAAGAAAAGCACGTTTGCCGTTACTAGTAAGGTCGGGTGGGAGGACGAGAGATTGTAAGGTAGTCGTGAAATTGGTGGTACCGGGTATCCCGTGAATTAGTAGACACGGTATTTATCATAAAAACTACCGGGGTTGAATAGGATGGGGCAAAAGTTGTTGGACCACGACGAATAATTGAGTCGATTGGCAGGCGGGAATTTGCGAGGCTAAGCAAGCCATAGTATCCATAAATTTGTTAGTGGAGCGGGAATGGTTTGTATAGAATAGTGGGTAAATAAAGCTAGAAGTGATTCCACGTAGTGTTTGTATTTTGAAGTTCCTCGTTTTTGCATTGGTAGACGCCCATAGCAGTTGATTGACTACCAATTGAGAGTCGCAAAAATGTTGATAGATTTGATACCTAAGTGTAATGCAACTTGGAGACCCAGAACAAGGGCCTCGTATTCCGCTGTATTATTAGTGCAAGGGAAATCAAGTCGGAATGAAAGAGGCATAGGTTCAGCGTTGAGAGGAATGAGAACAACGCCGGCTCCTCACTTGTGCGCCGCATTTAGATCCATCGAAGAAGAGGTCATTGGAGTGCGACTCCTCGTGAGGAAAGAGTAGCGATGAGTTCGTCGGGAAATGTGAAATTGGTAAATTGTTCCCCGGTAGAGTAAAGGAGTCCATAAGTTGGTGCTGCGATGGTTTGTCCTTTGATTGATTTACTGGTGGATAAACTCAAGGTCGAGTCGGCGAAAGCATGAGCCATCTAGCAATCGTTGGTTCGAGATGAGGTTTGGCGTACATGTAATGGATGGGAGTCTATGTTGGTGATGGCGAAAGTCTTGTGATTTAGAAGGTAGTGTCGGAGTTTGGTGGCGGCGAATGATAGGGCCGAGCACAATTTTTCTATATGTGTGTACCTAGTCTCATAGTCCACCAAAGTACGACTTATATAATAAACGGCTTGTTCGTGATTCTCAGAGTCACGATGTGCAAGCATGGCTCCTACAGCGTGGTCGGTGGCGGAAAGGTAAAGGTAGAAAGGGCGGTTGTCTTGGGGTGGGATAAGCACGGGTGGCTGTAAGAGATAAGATTTGAGAGCTTCGAAGGCTTGGTGACATTCTTCGCTCCATTGGAATGCAATATCCTTTTTAAGGAGGTGATGGAAAGGTTGACATCGTCAGAGAGTTGGGAGATGAAACGTCGGATAGATTGGAGCTTACCTTGTAAACTACGCAATTGTTTGAGATTTTTGGGTGGGGGCATTTCTAGGATAGCTTTGACTTTCGATGGATCGACCTCAATGCCACGCAAAGAGACGATAAAGCCAAGAAGTTTTCCCGAAAAAAGAACACAAAGACACATTTCTTGGTTGAAGGCGGATGAGAATATTGTAACAGGGTGATCAAAAATAATGGTTAAAACATCGAGATGTTCACTACGATGTTTAGACTTGCCGAGAAGATCGTCGACATAGTCTTGAGGATAGTGTGCATAATGTCATGAAAAATGTAGGTCATAGCCGATAGATAGTAGCACCCAAGCATTCTTAAGGCCAAATGGCATGACACGATAACGAAGGTTCCCGAGGAGTTATGAAGGCGGTCTTGTGTTGATCGGCGAGGGCAACCAAAAATTTGGTTGTATCTGAAAAGCCATCCATGAGAAAGCATTTCATGACCCGCGGTGAGATCAACAAGTTGATCAATACTTGGGAGGAAGTCATCCTTAGGGCAAGCGAGGTTAAGATCCCGGAAATCCGTGCATATCAAAGTCCCCGTCGCTTTCGTGGCAGTGCGATGTTAGAAATCCATTGAGGATAGTCGATAAATGAGAATGAAGGAAACGAGAAGGAGTCGTTGGAGTTCCTCTTTGACCAAGAGAGCAATGCGTGGATGCATTTTCTCAATTTACTGTTTGGTGGTTTGGAATCGGGGTTTAGGGTGATGTTATGGGCGGCGATGGTAGGATCAATTCTGGCATGTCGGCGTAAGACCATGCGAGCGCTTGGTTGCGAAACACGAGAAAGGTAGTAAAGGCGGCTTGTTACGATGTGTTAAGGGATTGTCAATCTTCACTATGTGAGGATCTTCCTCCGTGTGGATGTTGATTTCTATAGTAGATTCGTTCGGCATAGTTTGGGTTTCGAGATGGTAGGCGCGTTGAATATAAGAATCATCCGTGCCCGAGTAAGTGAGTATGGAGTCGTCATCCTGGCATTCAACAACATTAATCAAAGGCGAATCCTCTTCGATCATGTCTGGATACAGAAGGGGAAGAGAAGATGGGTCCTCATTATCGCGTTGATAAGTGAGAGGACCTATGAAGATAGCATTTATGAAAAAAAAAAAAAGTTAGGAGGGATAGATTCAGGGTCCATCGATTCTGTGGGTGATGATGGCAAAGTAGGTGATGATGGTTCGGTAGGGGCAACGTCTTCCTCTTCCAGGATACAGCTGACAGGAGGTGTCTCTTGTGTAGGTGTTTCGGAAAAACCGAGACCACTGCGATCATTATGTTTGCGTGTGGTCACGGGAATGAGTGTATGTCGGCCTTGTTCGTAAAGGCCAAAACCAAAGCCTTTCCACGCACAGCGAGTCAAGAAGGTGAGGGCGAAACGACGATTTGTCAAGTATTGAAAATCGGATTGGAAGGGAACCACACCAAGAGGAGGTTCAGGGGTAATGGAGGATGTGTCAACACCCCCATATGTTAGGTTAGTGCGGCAATGGGGTGGTCCGTAAGAGATTACCTCCCCCACGCGACGGTCATAGGTGGGATGCGCATGTAATTGTCCGTACTCCTGCGGGGTAGGGAAAGAACTAACGTTATATAGGCGGTACTCCCCCAGCGTGAGGCGATGAAAAACATCTACTAAGGGGTCGGAGGTTGGGATGTTAGCTGCGGGAAGAGAAGTGGTTTGTGCGACGGTGGTTTCATCGATTGAAGGCATAGAGTGCGGTTGAGGTGGATGGTTGAGGTACATTTGAAGAGGATGGTTGGGTTGAATGTATGGGTGTCTTAATTGGTATAAGCACATCGTTTGGGCGGTATAACATATTGCAAGTTTTGAAGGGGAGGATCAGCTTTTACACGGTGTAGGACTTCCCTCGTACTCAAATTTTATGCATCGATGTAATGTTGAGGAACGCATCCCATGGCTCGAATCGAGGGCGACCCAACATATATTATATTGGAACTCTCCTTGAGGACATAGAAGAGTTCGGGCAAAATCGTGGGCCTACGCGAATGTTGAGGATCACGGTGCCTAAGGTAGAAGTAATAGCGTCATTGAATGATCGCAACATGATGGGGTTGCACATGCAACTAGAAGGGATGTTCATTTGTTGGAAGGCTTTTGAAGAGATGATGTTTAGGCTTGCGCCCGTCAATCATAACCCGGCGTACTCGAATGTCTCGGACGTAGCGGAAATGAAAAGAGCGCGGGGTCGGGGTCTTACGCACCAAAGTCGATAATTTCATCTTAGAAACTAACCGCGGTGGCTTGTTGTTTTGAGATAGAAGTGGTGGGGAGATGGATTGTTTGGTGAGAGAGGCAACGTGATTGGGTGTTAGAATGGAGAAGCGCGGGGCGGGGTTTCGTTGGGTAAAACCTCTATCCCTTGAAGGATCTCAAGAGCTTGTCGATGAGATTGAAGTCTGAATGAGATCATATAGTGTCATTTTACGGCGATTGATGAAGTTTTTTGATCATGGTTCGGTGGGCAACTCCATTAGAGGCAGGATAGGCGGGTCGCGAATAACCACTTTAGGTGGTGGTGTAATTGGGATGGTTGAAGGAGAAAGAGATGCCGCGAGTGTGTTTTCTTTCACTTTCCCATTGTTTTTGTCCTCGAGTAAGCGATACTAATCATATTAATCTCGTAGATCGAGATGAGGAAGATGGTTGGGATAATTCATGGTCTTGAAGAGGTGGGGTTGTAATAATGATAGATCTTGGTGAGGCGGGGATAGATGATATAGTAGAGGGAATCGACGCTATAGGTCTCTCCCTTCGTAAGTTGTCTTTCTTAATCTGTCTATCAGGAGAGGTGGCCCGTGAAGGAGGTTTTAGAGCTTTGCATCCCTCCACATCATGTCTGGTGTGCGGTGATAAGCGCAGATTTTAGACTCATCGTAACCCATAGGTCGGGGTTTAGACGGGTCATAAGGTCTAAGTGGAGGTAGGAAATGGTCGCATTCTCCACCAACATAGCAAGGATTTTGGCGTAAGATCCTTTGAGTGGGTCAAAATCGGAAGAGGATGAGGGTATTGATTGTGTGGGTTGTGGTAATGTTTGGGCGTGTTTAGTTCGTATGGGTGATGGTTTAGCCGAGGGGTGCTGACACATGTTTTTCACTAAACGTGGTTTCTTGGACATAGAAGTTACGTTCAGCTGGTTAGATGATGAGGCTACGAGATGGCGTGGTAGCGAAAGCAACCACGGAGAAAGGGGTGAGCGAGAAAATAAATCCTTTGATGATGGGATTGGTTTAGGGTTGATAGGTGGACCGGATACGCGGGGTAACGATGTTGTGATACCCTTTGATCTCTCGTATAGGTGTAGAAAGGTGTAGGTCGTTTTGTAGAAAACAAAGGAGGTATGATATATTGGTGTAATGTGGAGGATGAGGTCCCATATGGAAGGTGGGTGTGACGATGAAGGTTTTAATTGTGATAGAGGCCGGTTGCGTTCCTCTCCTAGGTGGCGGAGCGGTTTATTTTTGGATAGATCGAGTCGCTTAGGCGGGTGTGTCGATTGGGCATTGGTGAGGTCCCAGCGTAGGGGAAGATCTGGTTAAGTTGATAGAAGTGGACGGGGCATTTGGTAGAGGTGAGGGGGTGAAGGCGAAACAGGGGCATTTTAAGCTTACATGCACTTCGGGTAGATGGTGGAGACATCGGGATCGGTCATTTGCATTTGAGTAGAAAAGGGGTACTCAAACGTTCCCATAGGGCTGTCTCATCTTACGTGGAATGGCAGTCTCAGTGTGATTTGTAATTTTGAGTACGGAAGAAAAGTGAGTTGTAATTCCAGTCCATTGTGGGTGTGACGCGGGGAGCGGATGAGGCCTTTGTATCAATAGATGTTAGGAGGTCAACCGGTCGTTGAAAAGATTTAGGCGATGAGGGACTAATAGGTAGGAGAGCGTGTTCGAGGAGATCTGTCATGTTAAAAGAATGTGGTGATGTTAGTGTAAGAGATTTCTCCTAAGGATGTCAAAGGAGTGGTGAGCCTTCCTCTTGTGTAGCGAAGTGGTAGAAGGGACGTTTGGGAAATAGATAAATTAGATAGCATCCACTCACGGTCTTGTAGGGATGTGGTGTAAGAAGACTCATTGATGGGAAGGAAGCACAGGCGGTTAACTCTTCTATGGGTAAAGGAACGATTTCGCTTTGGCTTGATGGTGGTAAAGGAGGTTCGGGCTCCTGTGTTAGTGAAGAGGTCTGATTCAAAATTTTCTCGATAGAGGCTTTTGGCTGAGAATCGAAGACTGCATGGATCTCATGAACACTCTCCTCAGCTAAGATATCTTGGTTCACGTTCTGCTTGGGCGAGTGATTCGGGAATGGCTTGTTGAAAATTTTCAGATTTCGGTTAGCGAGGCGTTAGGATTATCGAGTGTTATATCCCTACTGCGTCAACCATTTCTGCACTATGTTTTTCAACATCTTGCAGTTTTCATGACTATGTCCTTTACGCGGTGAAAGTTACAAAAGTCATTTTCTTTGTACGCAGGAAGGTATTGCGCGGGTGGAGTCAAACCCGAGTGAGGTTTAACGGGGGCAAGGTGATAGCCCCGACTTTGAGCAATTTCTCCAATATCACACCATAGGTTTCTCCCAGGAGTGTAGGCGATGGGTTCGGCTTTGTATTTATAGGTGGTTTTTGGTGGAGTATTGGATGGTGGTTGGGATTTGACCATCACCGCGTGGACAGATCCTTTTGATTTAGAAGAGGTGGACGCGTGAGGAGTGGTGGTATTTGGTTTATTGGTAGAATCGGGAGTTCGGAAAGTGGAGTTCTTGTTCTTGACCGCATGATTTCTCTTCCTCTAAGGCTCGAATTTCTAATTTTGAGCCATAGTAAAACCTCGTCGAATGTACGGAAAGTTTGAATTTGGAGGGTAGGGGAGATGTGCTTAGCGCGAGCCCGCGTAAATAGATTCGATAAGTTCGGTTTGAGGCAAGGCATACGTAAGTTGGTTGATAAGGCCCATACCATCGTCCAGCGAAATCTGCGATAGATTCGTCTTGGTGTCGGATGGCATAGAGGTCGATGATAGATACTTTCTTGGCGATGTTAATGGAGAAATGATCCAAGAAAGATTGGGCTAGTTGGTTAAAAGAGAAGATTGAGTCTTTGGGTTAAAGCAACATACCACTCAGGCGAGGCCACGATAAGGACATGGGAAAGGTGCGAGTAACAAGGCATCATCATGGGCAATCAAATAACAAGCATGTCTAAATGATCGCAAGTGTTGTTGAGGATCCTCTTTCTTTGTTAAAAGCGAGTAAACTTTGGCAACTCCCATTGAGGAGGATATGAATGAAGGGGGACGAAGGGTGAATGGGCTCCCGACAAACTTGCTCGTATGTCAGGCGCTACGACTTCTGAAAGCAAGAAGCCTCGGGTTTGCATTTTGTCCATCATTTGCTTGATGAAATCGTGGTTGGATGAGATGATGGTGCCACGAGAATAGGGATGTCCCATATAAGGTGTTGAGGTTCTTTGGATACGTGTATGGGAATGAAAAGGTAGGCGGAGCTTGAGAAGGAAAGCTTGTTTGAATAGGTGGCGAGAAAGTAAGTCATGAATGGAGTGGTCTGAAAAAGAGATGAGATAGGGGCAGTTGGTGGTAGCGATACGTGGGGTCCAAGGTTAACCAAAGGAAAGCTAATCGGGGTCGTATGAACCTCTGAAGCTGTCGGATTGGGAGACGGGGCTAGTGATGCAGGAAGTAAGGTATTGTTATCAGGAGGAGTGGGAGCTAAATGAGCAGCTATACTAATAGGCATGCCCATAAGGAGCTGACCATCAGGCGTACGGTCAGGGGTATGAGACAAATAGTATTATGCAATACCAGGATTAGCATCCAGAAATTTGGCAAAGTCCTTGTCTCCTGACGGAATTTGGGGATCTCACCTGGGTGTCCGTAGGGTTCCTATAGAATGTGAAGGGGTGATTCGAGGCGAAAGACACGAGCGAGGCATGTGAAACCATGGCGGCTTGCTTCAGTGATGACAACCATAGACTAGAACACACAGGAAAGTTTCAATCTATCAAGAACAAAAACAACCTCTGAATGGTGAATTTGACAAGCTGCTGGTTTGTCAGGGGCTGATGAAGACAGTAACCGATATCGGTTTAGTAACCGGTGTCGGTCACAGCTCAAACGACGTCGGTCCCTTAACCGATGGCGGTGTCAAAAGTCTAGGATAAGAAGATATAAAAGGCTGCTGATTTGATTTTAGCAATGTTGAGTATGTTTAGCAACTTATTGATCACAGAAGACAAAGTATGACAGAGAAAACAGGATTTGAAAACAAGCGAAGGCACACGCAAATCTAGAGACTAACCCTAGGGTTAATTTTAGTTATCGTGGGCTTATGCCTTTAGACGTAGAATGATGTCAGAATCCTAAACAACAAGACCTAGGGGAAATGTCAAGTTTGTTTTGGCTTATAAGGTTACCTCAATCGGGCGGAGGAATACACGGGAAAAGGGGGATGTTTGGTATTTGTGTTAATTGTGAAGTGATTCGGTATGTGTTGTGCAGTGAAACTAAGGTTAATTTCCTGTCAATACCGTGGATATCACCCCCACGTGTACGACCTGTTACTTAATCTATGTTCACTAGAATTGGAGAACAACAAGCAGGAATGCAATGCACGTGTTTTATATCCAAATCGAAAATTATATTCGATGAAGCAAGAGAGATGACTTTCACTAATGCGAAACCAGGAAAGCAAGACAAATTCTTTACTAAATATATAACAAAAACAGCAACAGCAAATATGCTTCCTAAAATGAAAATAAGCAAGAGAAAGAAACCCAAAATGGGTCCCACCGGGCGTGCCAAAATGTTTCACTCGGAAAATGCTTCGTTCCTTATAGAAACAGATAAGGTTAGGGTTAGGAGGAATACACAGCAGGGTGTCGAGATGATGTGCGCGTGCATCGTAGAGAAAGATCGAGGTTAGTGCGGAGAACTCCTTTTTATGCAGGAAGGACTACTGCAAAAATAAGAACACAAGACCACAAGATTTGATTAAACAATAAATGAGGAAGCGCCTTGGGCCCGGAAATGTAAAACTTCCTTTCGAAGGTGGTCGGTTTCCTACTGCTAACGTGAATTAACACAAAAGACTATAAAATATCAATTAAATTGCTTGGCTTTGGCCCAGGTAGGGAAAGGCTGTTTTTCTGGTTTTTGATCAAAGGAACCGATGCTGAGTTACCTATAACCATGCGGTTCTTGATAACCGATACTTGATCTTGGTGGGTTCTAGGATCTTACGGGCTGGTTGTGGAGTTTGTAATGGCTGGTTTTGGATAGTTTTTAGGAAATGGGATGGTTAGAAACAAAAGAATGACAATAGAGGCAATGGTACGTTGGATAATGGATTGAAAGCGGTTTGGGAGGAATGTAATTCCAAAAGCATAAGAAATGTTATAATGGAGGACATGCGAGATGTAACTTCTTTGGTTTTGATGAAGGTGCAAGTTGATCTCCTTTGCTGTAAACACGTCTAATATTTTCACTCGTCTCTGCTTGGTCAAGTGAAGATCTGGACTCTGTTCCTCGTTCGCAATGCCCTCGCTTGATCCAGAAATCCTTTGACTGATCTCCCAAAATGAAATTCCGATCCGTTGTTTTGGTTTGGGAGCCCATTTACGAGGGAACCGATGGCGGTTTTATGCAAGGCGGCGGTCGAGTAGAAGCAAGCATCGGTAAGGAAAAAGTAGGCTATTTTACTAAAATAGCCCACCTTCCTTTTTCTCCCGAGAGATCGATTGCGGGCTTGGTCAAGTGGCTAGAAGGTCGGCTTTGGTGCGAGTAAGGAGGCATTAGTTATGGATGTGATTCTAGACCAAGTCATGGGTCTTAATTAGCTTAGTTTAGGGTTAGGGCTGGTCATGATGAGGTGGCGAGGTGAGGTGGCGGGTAAGGTGATGTGGATTTATCAATTACAAGGTAATTAATAAATGATTGTGTAAAGTTTAGGTAATGAGGTTAGGTTGCGAAATGGGATGCGGGTCACGAGGGTCGTGAGACACGAATTTGGTGTCTACGATCTTTGGTTTGGTGGCCAATGTCGGTATACATGATCTGGCGATGATTAAGGTGAGAAACGCACGGTAGGGAAATTTGGTAGTAATTAAATAAAATAAGATTTAAGATTCAATGTGATTGCACAAAGAATGAAGGGAGAGTGGTTGGGTTCATAATATCACTAGGAAGACTCGAGAATGCATAAGGGGGCAAGTACGGAGAGATTAAAGGTCATGGGTGGTTAGATTGATGGATTAATAAGAAGGTGGGGATAGAGGAATAAATGAGGAAAAAAGTATAATGAAAGAGGTAACAAACCTACACCTCAAGAAATCACAATATGATGAAAATAAATTATAATTACCTGCATTTGAAGATCCAGTAGGTGAAGGAGAATGATAATTGATCCGTGAAGAGATTTTGTGGTCGATGTTGTGGTAACACTCCTAGAGTGTTCTGTTAGAATATTCTAATGCCTTGGGATGAGCATAAAATGTTTTCTTGGGTCTATGGTTAAGTATATCATGTCGTCTAGATCTTTGAGAAGTCTCGATTCATTCTTGAATGCAATAGAACTCTCTAAACTAAAAAATGGCCAACCTAGGTAAAAGGTTACAAAGTTGTATATAAAGGAATTGATTAGATAGTTAGAGTGACCAACATTGGTTGAGGAATAACCAATGTTGGTTAAGGCGAAAAGTCTAGGTTTACCAAAAATAGGTAGATCTTCCCAGATTTGGCATGCTTTCTCCTTGAGTCTGCTTAAGAAAGTGGAGTTCACGTGAGAGAAGGCAGGAAGAACTTAGAAAAGGTCTAGTTAGGTTTAGGAAGAAGTCTTAGTTAGTTAGGTCAAGTTAGTGACTCAACACTAGGAGTTATAACTCAATGTTGAGGGTGATGACTTAGTGCTAAGGGTGATGACTCAATTAATGTGAGTTAAATTCCCCTACAATGGGTCCAAGGTGAGGTGTCACGATGAGGTGGAGGTGTGAGGGTGAAATTAATTTAATTAAAATAATTAAATTAATTAATAATGTGAAGGTGAATATATTAATAATAATTAATAATGGGGTCATGGTGTGCTTAATTAATTAAAAGGGACCAAGGGGAGTGTGACCAAAATTTTGTGTCTACATTTTGCCCCTTTTTGTTCTTAGCCGTATTGGTGAGCGACATAGAAAAAATAGGAAGTTGGTGTCCCAAGTATAAGTAGAGGTTAGGTTATCCCAAGTATGGCTGAAGGTGATCCCCCTCAAACCAAGAACAAATGAGGTAGGAAATGTAGTTAATGAGTGGTTTGATAAATAGGTCATTGGTGAAAGTGAGGGTTAGTAGGTAAAGGTATGGTAATTTTGGGTAATGGGTAATGGTGGTCACGTAATGGGTAATGGAAATCAAACGCATGCACACATATAGATTGTGATACGGTACCAGGTGGAAGAGCTTGCAAACTCTACGTTGTCAAAGGTTGATAGGTTTATCTAAATGAGGTTTAAGTGATTTGGGTATCCAAGGTACAAGATATGTTTCGGAAGCACAACTAGGTCATGTGTAGAACGGGTAATAGGTTTTGTTCCATGGTACCAAAGGTATGGTCGGGATAAACACCATGACATTTAGGTAAGGAAAGGTCATTAGGTTAAACAAATTGGGTAACAAAATTGCAAGGTATAAGCGAGTACAAAAATTCAAATGTCACAAAAGGCAGCTTCTAGTCAGGGTATGTAGCTCATGTGAGGTCGAGCATAGGTAAGGCCAAGGTAGAGGTAAATAACATGTACCGAAATGTAATTAAGGAAATGCATAGGTAGTTTAGGCTTATGGGTGAGGTTTAATAGGTGTGGGTGAGGGAAAAGGTGTTCGATCAATATTGTTTATTAGGAAAAATAGTCAGAGTGTGGGTTAAATGATTATGTTGGTTGTCGACCGATGTCGGTTAGAGCTTAATCGATGTTGGTTTTTAGAAGGCACGACATGACCGACATCGTTCATGTAAATTTGGGATAAAAAAGGAAAAATCCACTTTTTATAGATTCATTTGAATCTTTTTACTTTTAGAAAATGATAGAGGAGAAGCCTAAGAGTGGAAAGAGACAATACAAGGTGTTTAGATGAGTTGGTGAGCCGCGTAATAGGTGGGTCCATGAGATCGATTCGATTGGTTGAGGTGAGGATTTGATTTTGGCATGGTGGATGTAGAAGAGGGAGTGTGTGTACCATTGGTACAATAACCGGACATGCCACCATGGAGATGGCACTGATTAGAGGTAGGAGACAATCTGAATCCTTCATTTGAGTTGAAAAGATTGAAATTTTTTTATTACAGTTAAATTTGGGTAGAAAGTTAAATTTTGAAAATGTGGTTAAAATGAATGAAACGGGGGGTGGGAAGGTCAAATGTAGCTTAAATAGGGTTGGTAATGAAGGTAGGATAGGTTTGGGTGGGTTGGGGTAGGTGTTTTAGTTAATTTTGTTAATTTTTTTATAATGGGGATGGGGGTTTCAATTTTTCACCAAAACCGAGGCCGACGTCGGTCATAGATTGGATAAATTTGGTTGGCTTTGGCTAACATCAGTCAAGTTTGGTCACTATTAATAGTGAATAGGTAAAATAAGGGCTAGGTAGGAAATTTAAGGGGGTGAGGAAGGGGTAGGTGAAGCCTAATGTAGGTAGAAGAGGGTCAGAGGCACTAATTTTTTTGATGTGTGAGAGGTAATTAGGTTAAATGATCTAGGATATTAGGTAAGTAGGGTAATGGATATAATAGGTATTGAAGTGAATTAGGTAAAGGAGGTAGGTGTAGGAAAGCATGTGAGTGGTAGGTAGGGGTGATGTGTTGTAAAAAATCTCTAAGTGCTAGGTGGGTTTGAGATTTGGGTAATAGGTGATTTGAGTGGGATGTGACTTGATATTGGTGGTTTGGATGATGCGGACAATAGATAAAATAAGGATGAGAGACATAGTACCACCCCTCTACTGGGACATATATAGTTGAGCGTGATAGTAGAGGAGTGGGAGAACCTATTAGAGGTGGGACTCAATTCGATCAGTGCTATAGACATATAGCCCGAGATCATAGTTTGATGGTCACTCTCATCGACATAACCCTAATGATGATTCAAATCTCTTCACAAGGTGTTTGGAATCTAGAAAGCTTCACCGAGTATACATTTTCATATTAAAATTCCTTATCCCCCTTTGCATGCTTCATTCTAACATCTGCCCCCTTTTTCCTTGCATTTTGGTCTTTAAGTTATAGGACCGCTACCTACAGGGCGGTGGTCCGTGACCACCGCCTAGGATAGGGTGACGGTCTTAGAATCGCCATCCTCGCACGGGCGGCGGTCTTGCCCGCACTTTCCGTAACCTTCGACGCACTCAACAACGTGAAAAATCAAGTTGTACTTGCAACTCTTAGCCACTTCTTCTTTGTTTAGAGTTTCTAGCCACTTTGTAATAGTAGTGCTCCATTTTTAATGATAAAGCATGGAAATTTGGACTTGCCTTCTGGTGAGTAAGAATGCTATAAATACTTGAGCTTGTTTACAAGAAAATGGCCCCTCTCTCTCTATGTTTTATTATTTAGTGTGTTTGAAAGTTCCTTAAGAAGTCTCAATAGGTCTAGACTTAGTATAAGTTCTCAGCCTCTCAATTCAAGGCTCCTCATTTTTAGGTTTAGAGATCACTTGATCTCTCTAGTTTCATTTTGTTCCATTGTTGTTCTCCAAACAACCGGCTTAGCATAATATAACATCAGTTCTAGATTAATTTCATTTGAATCTTGGTTCTGCTTAGAGTTATAGGTTTTGTTTCATCACAGGAAGAATAGGTCTTAGAATTTTAGGTGTGTCTTGTCGTATCCTTGCAACAATCCTGCTAGGAATCACATAGCCAAGCTCTGTTCTCTTACGCTATCTCTCTCCTACTTGCATTCCATTCGGTTTACCTCCAAGCTACCACTATTCAAATATCTTCTCCTATTGCTGCTGTCACATTCTCACCTTTCTGGATTCATGAGAACACGAAGGAATGAAGAAATCACACTGAGGGGACAAGCTACGATACAAATGGATTTTCCTCTGTTCTGCAGACTCCAGGTTTGAATTGTCAAAGTTGTAGTTACAATATATCAAATAGAGTAGTGAATCATTTCATTTTAGTTAAAGGCTTGCTTTTATTATATTGCGGAAATCTGTGGGGAATGATAGCTTCTGAGAAGCTATGATTTGTTCCTCACTTCTGAGGTAAGATTGGAGGTCTTTCAATTTAAATAACTAGATATTTATATTTGTATCAACTCACAAATGCACAGGAAAATAGCTACATCTGGCTACCTTGCTTGTTTTAGCTTTATTCTTAGATTAGTTACTTGTTATATGAATTTATTAGATTAGTTTCTCTTTAAAATCATTCAATTTATATCTCTGAAAATACAAAAAGAACAAGCATAGCATAGATTCATTTTCATAATTAGTTTACTTCATTTAGTTAAGTTTGGTTATTTCTTGCATGACTATTATGGGACCAAGAGAGCCCAGGGATTACATATTCGAACCAGTGATACCCAACCAAATCTCTACATGACATTAGTGGATATAGATCAAGGTCTTAGGATTCAAGTCTTCCAAAACAATCAAACCCACAAGCAATTAGTGAGAAATTAAGAGTGTTAAACATCGAAGATGACAAAGCATATGAATTTTGGTCAAATCAACCCAACTATAGATTTCCTTGATAGGATGTCCATATGACCATACAAGAACCCGAACGAGAAAAACATTTGGTTGTGATCCATTAGTTCCATACCTAGATACAGGAGACCTTCTCACTAACATAGACATATGCCTACACATACAAGTTTCTAGGACACCCGTGAGGTATTCCGAGAAGATCACACAACTCTTGATACTAAACATAGAAGATGAAAAAGCTTATGACTACTAGATAGTCGGAAGATGAGGATTGATTCTTTACATGACCATAAAAGGTCCACAACAACCATGAGTTCATGGTTGTGATCCCCAGGTCCCACAACCCAATGGGCTTGCAAACCAATTAAACATTGACACCGGTTTATGTACACTAGTATTTAGATCCTCACCGCTCCCATTGGATATCATCACACAACTTTCTGTGTTGAATGTAGAAACCGATCAAACCAATACTTTCTAGGTTAGACTAAAAACCATCCATAGTTTCCTATAAATCCATACACACTCTCACTACCACTTTCATGACCTTGTTTGAAATATATACGAAGCACCCACAGTCACTTTCCACAAATCCAACAACCAACAGATAGGATCTCGATAGAGCTCAACATTGATTGGAGCCTCAAACAGTTATAGTGTTAAACCAATCCATAACACTAGTTCAAGTTAGAAGAGCCTTCCTTGCTTTGATTCGCAGATCCCATTATTACGTATCGAGGATATAGGATTACCCAACTAATTTTCCACATCCGCATATATCTCATTTCCACTAGCTGTCTCGGCATGACCTCGAGAGGTCGGGTATGGAGAAAGGTTGCTTGATGATTTTCATGCTCACCTATCACTTTTCTATCATACAAAATTGGTGAACCCGACGTGAAAGGAATAGCCACCCCTTTTTCATTTCCATTTCTTTCATCCACCTTCACTCTTTCCCATTATTCTACGGGTATTTATATACCCCCAAATATGTCAGGATACAATGCATATGGTAGACCTCTCTCAGGTCTCGAAGCATATTATGGTCAAACAAGTAGACAACAGTCACCCTCGCTTTCTACATGGGCTGACAACTACTCAAGCAACTACTTGTCATCACAAACTCCTCCTCAAAGAACTAGCTCTAGTTCTTCATTTCAAATTAAGGAGCTAGACCAACTCACACAAACACAACAACTAGAGCCCTCAGGCTCTAACAATATGATGTTTACTGGAGAATCCATTTCATCTCCTCGATTTTTATCTAGACCAAAATCAGTAGGTAGTTAGATCCACTCCCATTTTTGGATGAGGAGTACTTAGCACACTACGCTAGAAGTGAACAACGCTTCCAAAACATGTACCCACCTATAGGAAGTTTTACAAACACAACATGACACCCTACTCCAAGAAAACACCCCCATTCCTCCACCTATGGAGAATACTCTTGGTGAAGCTTGGCAGAGTAATGATCAATTCATAGTAGGGTACCATACCCCTCGGTAACCTCAAGGGGTGCCGCAATAGCCACCACGATAGAATATTGTATCATCACCAATTGAAGTCATCTCATCTCTAGTTGAAAGGGTTAGAGGGCTAGAACTTGCTCAAGCAAATCAAGCTTCACACTCGGGCAAGCAGGAACTCCCAACCCTCTGCATCATCCTAGCTAGGTTGACCTCCTTATGGGAACATGAATGTTAGGTATGCCTCCTCAACAATCCTATAGCTATCCATAGTAAACACCAACTAGAACCATGTTTTTAAATGTTGCTCCAGATTGAAAATATGATACCTCTCGGTTTAGTACCAAACAATCCATATCAGAGAAATGCTCCTCCCTACTTAAACATTTATTCAAAATCACCATAGGAGATATGTTCTCTTCTCCCTAGTATTTTCTCTCAACCATAGGGGTTTCCTTACGCCCTAAAAATACATATGCTATGCCATATCAACAACCCATTCCACCTCCACTCCCTCAACATAGAACCATCTATGGTTGAAACCTATGCGGTAGGGACTTACTCAGAATATTTAAAAGAGCCTTTAGATTTCACCGTACAAAGCATCATGCTTCTAAGACCTCTTCCCAATTTTCCTAAATTCAAGGGGGGAGATCCAAATGCTCATATCAAGGCCTATGCCACATCCATTTGAGAAATGCTCCTTGGGATGCGGTTGTTCTTAAAATATTCCATAAAACCTTGGAAGGTATTTCCCTTGATTGGTATTATAGAATACCTAAAGCCTCAATACATTCATTCAAACAACTTGTGTCGAATTCATCAAAGATTTTGACATGAACAAACTATTAAGAATGGGGGTCATGGGGAATTCTTACACATTAAACAAGAGCACAATGAATCTGTTGCCCATTTCATTCAAAGATGGCATACAATCCTCTACTCTTCATTAAGTTCTCCAAACATGGATCAGATGGAACTATGTGATTTATTCCTTCATTCTCTCAATAGAGAGATAAAGGAAGAATCTAGAAGTTCCCGCTAAGGACTTATGATGAAGTACTTGAGAGTGCTCTTTGAATAGATCAAATAGAAATAGACATGGTTCGTAAGACTTATGGAATGAATGGGAGATTAATCACTCCCAATCAAAACACTACGACTTATCCCAACATGGGAAATACCAATCAGGACCCAAGATCCTTAACAAAAACTATGGGGTTACAATAATGGAGTCACCGATCAAGCCAAAAGACCAAATGCTGTGAACACCGACACACTGACTAATAATCAATCAACGCATAAAAATTTAGTCCAGATGATCAATATGGTGGATTTTAATCATCCCCACATAAACAACAATAACAACAAAAATCTAGTCACAAGGCCCAACACGAGGCCCAGATGGATATCAAAACCAAAACCAAAGGTAACAGCCTCAAAATTACAATTATAACAATCAACAGCCCAATCAAAACTTTGGGCCACAACAAGATTTAAACCAACGACCACAAAATTATAATCCCAATTTATACTATGGCTTCCATAAAATATGAGGTCATGATACTAGAATTTCCACGATTACAATAAATTCTTGGAGCATTTACTAGAAGATCAAAGAAACTCTTTGTAGATATGTTTTTGGAAAATTCTATACCAACCACATCAAATACCTACCAGGGATCGGTTTCTCCTCAAAATGCACCTCTCAAGATTTTCAATGATCCTCTCCTAAATCATTCTAATAACAACAATGGGTTAGATCCAAGTGAACAAATAAAGGTGTCATAATAGGGAATAACAATCATGAAGCTTTGACTTCATCAAATCCAATGGTCGCTACCCCATTAGGAACTCAACCACAAGCCAAGATAGTTGGATTAGTAGAATTAGACACCGAGTTACAAGTAGAAACTATAACAAGAACACGAGACTACTCCTCTCAACCAGTCCCAACCTATTCACTAATACCAGACAACACTCAACAAACACCAGTAAAACTAGTAGGCACCTATGATTTGATTAATGACTTAACAAATACCTTCTCTCACATTTCCTTTTTGGATTTGTTGAAGAACTCTCCCACTCATAGAGCTGCTCTCTTAGAAGCATTAGGTCTCGGTCATCTCATCAACATCACCCCTCCCCCTGAAATGCAAGTAAACCATGTAGACTTTGACGTCTACCCTCCAGGAAGCTAGATAGGGATACTGAGTTTATATTCGACATAAGTAAAATGCCAATGGATGCTGAAATATCACATAGAGGTGATCCACCCTTGCATTTGCAGGTTTGGGTTTATAATAACTATGTTAAGCGTGTAATGATCGATGATGGGGCAACAATTAACATAGTCCCCTTCACTTTTCTTCAAAATCTAGGATATGGAGAAATGAACTGTTCTTCGACACGAAACACGCTAAGGGGCTATGATAGCCTCAAGGCAACTTCAATCGGGACTATAGTGCTACCAGTCACTTTAGGACCCAAAAAATCCTCACTAAATTTTATATTATAGATTGGAAACCAACTATAATATGATTCTTAGTTGCCCTTGGATACATCGCATGAAGGCAATCCCTTCCACATTATTCCAAGAAGTAATATTTCTACACCTAGGAAAGGTCTTTGTAGCACAAGGTGACCCAAAACCTTTCAACATACACCTAGCATATTTGAAGAAAAGACCTGGCATCCATTCTAAATTTGAGCTCCCAACAAATCAGCTCAACAAACCAGTCAATACAAACCCAGAAGCGAAGTTGGTGCCTACGATAGAACTAGAAGTCACAAAATTAATCAAAGGTGTCCCAACAATCAAAGATGAGTCCATCACTATAGAAACAATTTCACTAGGAACCACTACAAAAATTATCAAATTACTAGAGAAAGATCTACCTATTCTCCTACCATTTGATTCTATGGGTATAGGACATACCCTAGGAATTGGTTCCATACCTGCGGATGAAGTTTGTATGGTGGAAGTAACTAAGACAAGGAAGTAGAGACTAAGGGTGTCCCAACTTCCATTTTTCCAAATTATTATTGGACTCTCCACTTTGATGGAGAAAAATGTCATTTCGGTGTTGGGGCAAGTGTGATCCTTACTTCACCCAAGGGAAAGGTTCTACCTTTCACTTTCAAATTAAAATTTGAGTGCACAAACAATGGGGCTGAATACAAAGCCCTCATTTTTGGCCTTATCATTGCCAAAAGGATGGGCATTAGTAATATCATAGTACTAAGAGACTCTCACAATTAGTTACAAACCAACTATCTGAGGTATATGAGACTAGGGTTGAACACTTACAACTCTATAAAATGGCGGTACTAAAACTAACAAAGGGATTTGACTTCATATCAATTGAAGAAATCCCGTGAGAAAAAACCTTCTCACTGATTACAGTAGAACCTTAGCTTCCCAATTCACTCCAAGCCATGAATTTGAAAATACTGATTTCGTGGTATCAATACGCACTTGAACCTTTGGTTCATAAAGTACCAATAATCCCGATATCAACACATGTGGAAGTTGAGAATAATTCTACCACTTTAGATCACTTTGATAGTGATAAGGCAACCCTCGAATATCTAAACACCTTTGCATAGTTGCATCTCACTCATTCCATAATTAATTTCTCTCTAATCCCATGCTCCTCTTCCTATTTTGGAAATCCCATGATAGAATATCACCCGCAAGATAATCTCAAAATCTATGAGGTGGAGAATGAAGGGAGTTTGGAATTACCCCCAGCCCCTCCCAAGTTTGAGGAAGGCAATGCCTCCTTAATCGAAGGAACCATAGACATAAATATCGGAACAAAGGAAGAACCAAATATTTTGAAGTTGGGATCCTCTTTAACTCTAGAGGAGATAGAAATACATACTCAGATCCTCAAAGAACATCAAAAGGCTTTTGCATTTAGTTATAAAGAAATGACGGGAATTGCACCACATATCGCGGTACACAATCTTGTCACCAAACTAGATGCAAAGCCAATCAAGAAAAAGTCAAGACCAATGAAGCCAAAAGTGGCTCTCATGGTGAAAGAAGAAGTGATGAAACTCCTCCAAGTGGGGTTCATCAAACCAGTTGACTATTCTCAATGGGTATCTAATATCATCCCCATTCTAAAAAGAATGGAAGATATATGCATTTGCATAGAACTTTCGGACATTAACAAAGCCTGTCCTAAAGATGAATTCCATTTACCATCCATCGATGTTATTGTTGATGCAAAAATTGGATTTGAGTTTTGTCCCTCATGGATGGGTTCTCAAGATATAATCAAATTAAAATATTTGAGGAAGATCAAGCCAAGACCACGTTTATAACTCCTTAGGGAACCTACTATTATGTTGTCATGTCATGTAATTTGGTCTTAAGAATGTTGGCGCTACATACCAATGGGAAATGACATACATATTCCATGATCTTATTCATAAGATCATGGAATCCTACGTAGATGACTTGTTGGCCAAGGCCAAAAGTGTTGTGATCACCCAAAAGTGCTCCGTATCATTCTCTCATGATTGATTGAATATGGCATCACATTGAATCTAGAGAAATGTGTATTCGGTGTAACAGGAGGTAAGATTCTAGGTTACATTATATCATCATGAGGGATTGATGTTGACCCAACCAAAATCCAGGCTGTTCTTGAAATGATTCCACCATCAGATGAGTCTAGTATTAGATCATTTCTTGGGAAACTTAGTGTAATTCAAAGGTTCATCCCGGACTTAAGTTTTTTTGTTCATCCAATCAACAATTTATTAAAGAAATATTATAGCATTGATTGGACCGATGAATGCAATGAGGCCTTCGAAGCAGTTAAATGCTTCTTGTTGTCTCCACCCACGCTAATGCCCCCTAGACTAGATCATCCTTTGATCTTGTACTCATGGGCTACTAATGTCTCACTAGCCTACATGTTGGCTTAAGAAGATGATGATAAACAAGAACGTGTAGTTTACTTCATTAGTCAGATGTTGCTCGACTATGAGACATGTTACACACAGGCAGAAAGAGAATGCCTTGCCATAGTCTTTGTAACAAAATGCTTAAGACATTACATGCTAAATCAAGAAACAAGGGTGATTGTCAAGACAGATCACTTGTGGACATTCCTCACGCAAGGGTCTTTGTCTAAAAAGGTTGGATGCTTCATAACCTTAATGGGTGAATTTGAGCTAACATTTGTAAACCAAAAATCCGTTAAGGGAAAATCATTGCAGATTGGTTGGTGAAAATCCATTGAATGGAGGTGATTTGGTAGATTTAGACTTCCCGATGAGTGTGTATATTTTGTCGAAACCAGGCCTCCTATCTCTACATGTCCTTGGTACACCAACATAATCAATTTCATCATGGACCACACATACCTAGAAGGGGCCACATCCCAAAAAGAAGGTGGTTATGCATCATCATTGCTAAATACGTCATCTTAGAACAGGTTCTCTATCGCAGAGCCTTTGACGGGATGTTGTTAAGATGTGTTGACATGGAAGAATCCATAAGGATTCTTTATGAATCCCATAGCGGGGTATGTGGAGGCCACTTTGGCGGCCATGCCACTACTCACAAGATACATCGAGATGGGCTATTTCTGGCCCACCCTAGAACATGATGTAGTAGAGTTTGTGCACAAATGCCACAAATGCCAAGAATTCTCCCATGAGATTCACATGCCGGCATAGGCTCTGCAACCAATCGCAACCCCTTGGCCCTTTTCCACATGGGGCCTGGAATTGATAGGGAAATTCTCTCCCTCATCAATAGATGGCCATAACTTCATAATCATGGCCACATAATACTTTACAAAATGGGTAGAGGCCATGCCTCTCACCACCGTACCAAGTTCTATAATTGCTAAGTTTATTCTAAATCAAATCATTTGTAGGTACGATGTCCCACAATTCATTATCTCAGATAATGGAACGTCCTTCAAGAATGATGAAGTCTATGAACTATGTAGTAAATTCAAGATAAACCATCACATGACTTCTCTTTATTACCCCCAAGCCAATGGATAGGCTAAGGCCATGAATAAAACCTTAAAAACCATTCTTCTCAAAACAATTAAGGAGAACAAATGGGATTGGCACTTAAAACTATACCTAGCCTTATGGGCCTATATAACATCAATAAGAACACCAACAGGGGCAACCCCTTTCTCATTGGTATTCGGAGCTGAAGCAGTTCTACCAATAGAAGTTGAAATACCTAGCCTCCGCATCTCATTACAAGGGATCTTAGGAGAAGAAGCCTATAGAGAGGCATGACTCTCTCAATTAGAAAGCCTTGATGAGGCTAGGTTAAATGCCAAGAAAAGGTAAAATCCTACGCTGACCGAATGTGCCAGCAATATAACAAGAAATTATACGAATGAGAAATATACGAAGGTGATCTCGTTCTAAGAATAGATAGCTAGATTGATAAGAAAAACCGAAAAGGAAGGAAATTCGGCCTAAGTGGCTAGGCCCATACTACTCAGTCATGAAGGACTACGAAAAGAGTGCATATCTCTTGTGTGTACACTAAAAGGTGAAGAATTTAATGAAACTGTCAATTCCTTACATCTTAAATGGTTTTATGCATAAGTCATCAGCATCACCATTTGTATACTATGTTAACCTGCATTGCATTAGTCATTTAGTTAGTTCATTTTGTTCATTCATTTTGTAAATGTTGTAGTCAAGGAACTTATTCTTAAGCAATTTATTACAAGCTTATGAAAATATTGGCAAAATTATTCAAATCATATCTCTTCAATTTTCATGATATCATCAAATGATTTTGAAATCATCTCATCAATTTGATAGACAAAATCTTGACAAAACCATACCAAGGCCTGCATACTTGGTCATACTCATTTTCTTCTACTAGGTTAAGATGTTCTTACCTATGGTCTGTTCTAGAAGCTTCTTGGTGTCACATCTATCCCTCTTACATCTCTTTGAAATAAGGATACTTCAAAATTATAGATCACAAATGTCAAAGTCAAATTGAATCAAAAAATACTAAACATATAAAATATTTTATTTTACACACTTCTTTTCCCTACCAATCTTCGGTGATGAGCCCGCATCTCTTACTAGTGGTGTGAGGTTGGGAAAGGAAAGAAGTTCCCTTACTCGCCTATGTCCTACCTTCGGTGATAAGCCCATACTTCTTACTAGTAGCATGGGGCAGGGCATAGGGGGTCCATTCACAAAATTAATGAATCTTAGTGTTTTAAAATTCAAAACAAAGTGTATTGTGAAAAGTGCAATTAAGCATCCAAGTTCCAAAGAGATCAAATCCTCAAAACCATATTTTTCAACCAAGTTGCCATCTATGGATCTAAGTCTAGATAAACTGGAAAGTAAGTTGCATTCTAGGCTATGTAGTAGGTTTGAGTAAGGTAAGTACGTAAGTCTAAATTTGGTATTCTGTCAATACTTTGTCTTTCTCTCATCATTTCCATTCAATCAAACTCATACAATTTTTTCCCTTCCTAGCTCTTGGTGTTGAGCCCTCGCATCTTACTAGTTGCGTGGAGTTAAGAATGGGGCAAGTTCATCTCATTATCACTACATATTCATCACGTTTTTCCAAAACAAGAAGAAGCAACGAATATTGCCCAAAGAAGCCAAAAGTTTAGTACTACAATATGTTTGCATCATCTCATATCAATATTACAAAAACAAACAAAAAGAGAAAAATTATGTTCAACATCTATTATCACTTGTCATCCATTGCATACATTTTGAAAAGCGTATAAAAATAGAGATTCTAAAGCATCTAGTGTACACATGAGAGACAAACCACAAAAACTCTAGATACAAAGAAGATCTGAATCCAAAAAGATATATATATATATATATATATATATATAGAGAGAGAGAGAGAGAGAGAGAGAAATCATGTTTTATATACAATGCCATCATGCACTAGGCATGGTCAAAACACTCAATGAGCCCGAAAAATACAAAAACAACTCATATAAACATCCAACAAAATCACTACAAAAAGACCAAATGGCCTCTCAATCCCTATGGGATCCCTCGAGGGTGCACGACCGCATCTAGGACTCTTGCTATGATGACATTTTAAATTTACCGAATGATGGGAGTGCTCATGATCACGACCACTGGCTATGGTCTCACTATGAGAATGGCTCCACCTCATCAAGCACTCAAGAGTCAGTCTCAAGATCTAGCAATCTCGGTATGAAGGAGGACACTAACTTTTCCACCTTCTAGATAGGGAAAACACATCAATATGTCTACCAGCTGCTGAAGGCTCTCCCACGTCCTCAGTAAGCTTAGCTTGAGTACTCTCTGAGGGGAGCAACAGGGTATCCGCACACACTCGGTGAATCAAATCCCACCATCCCTCAACAGTCACTGCAAATAAAAAGAGAGATAACAAGTTAGAAAATTACCAAAAATGAAATAAAAAAAGCAAAACAACAAAAATATCAACTAACATCTCTAGCTAACAAGGTCGAGAGAAGAGTAGTAACTCACTCGGATCTCCAGGCATCTAGGTGGGATCTCTAGGATCTTTGTCTACTAATCGACACTACTGCGATTGTGGCACCTCCCCAAAATATGGAAAGAAATGATGTCCCGCCACGGAAACTCATCATCTCCCTCAGTGCCCTGGTGAGGCAATCTCTCTGAGACCAAGGTATCCTTCTCTACACTCACCTCTTCCCTCTCCTCCCTCAAGATATCCTAAGTGTCATGCCACTCAGAATCGCTATCATCCTCCTCGTCCATCCCACCGACCTCACCTCCAATCCCCTCTCCCATTGTCTCCTCCTCGGTGTCCTCTCCCGTGAACTCCTTAGAGTCTCGAGTCCACATCAATGGGTTCATCTCCTCTCCACTACGAGAAGGAGTAGACCCGATCAAAAGTAAGGGTTATGGAGGAGCACTGGCTACCCTCGAGCACGAACCGCCCGCCTAACTTCAATAGGAACTCCAGGAGTGAAAATGGTCCAAACTTGGCCTCCTCTAGGACCTTCCCAAGCCTCACAAACAGGCACTGACACCGGCCCTGCTGGAGGAATCATATCAACATATGGGAGGATGAACTATTGAGGGACTCGGTCCAAATGGGTGGGTCTCCAACCTCCCTATCCTATCTACTAGCTAACTTTGTAGTAGGGTAGGCAATCAATGTATGTGTCTCCTCTCTTCACAGTCCTCCGCATGGCCCGATAAGGAGTGTCCTCCACATCTGCAGATAGTTAGTGATGCCACTAGGCTGGTGTGGCATCCCGAGTACTGTCATCCCCGTCCACCTTGCTACCACGACAGCCTCTGGATCCTCTCGCTAGTATGCCCCTCTCATAGGGAATGATACACTCGTATACCCCAACTCATAACTAGAGAAGGGTGACTCGGAGACTACCCTCTGTAATCCCGACCACCATGTATAAGTCATGGTAGGTGGTCCCAAGAATGTCTACTCCTCAAGCATAAATACAGCCATGAGCCTCAATCAATGCAAATCATGGGAGACCAAAAATATAATAGAGTATCCCCTCCCTTATCCCCAATCAACCGTGAGGCCATGTCTCGCCTCCGGATGGTAGGTCAATAGGCCTTCAACATTCACTGGAGCCAATCACACTCCCTCCCTCTACTCCAACATATATCCTCCTCCTTCTTCCGCATCCACCTAAATTAGAGAAAAAGAGAAAGTTAGTAACATAATCGAATTGTGCAAGCTCATCAAAAACATAGATAAATGTCAAAAATGCAAAAAAATTAATTTATACATCTTTTTACTTCTGTTTAGAACTCGCATCCTGTGTAGAGCGGTGGTTCCATGATCGCTACCTTCATAATGAAAATAGGTGGTGTTCCCTGTGACCGCTGACTTATAGGGCAAAAATAGTCCTATGACCACCACCATCACAGGGCAGTGGTCCCATGACCGTCGCTCTATACAGGGGTGGTGGTCCTATGCCGAATAGGCGTACACCCCCAAAGCCCTAAAAACACTTAAAAAAGGAAAAAATACATCATTTTTAACAAAATAAAAACCTACCCTATGGGCGCCCCCTAGAGACTCATTTAACACTAACATTTATGAAAATGATCCCCCCAAGACAAAGATTTCAACATTTATATATTTTATGTTCAAAAATGATAAATTGAGAAAAAATAACTTGATACTTAGTGGGTCGATCTTCTACTCTCGGAGGCATGATCACGATCTCACAACGAACATTTTTACTGTACTCTCGTCAAAAATGGTTACCGTGGGTCCCAGAGCTCAAAAATTACCAAATCAATACACACAAATAAATAGTAAAATGAGCTCATTTTATATATAGATATAGTATTCTAATCTTGTTTTGAGTGTTCTTACGTAGAGTTGGAGCACCTACGTAGGTATGTTTTATTCCCACATAAATGGAGAGTCCTCATTTCTTTTCAATTTAATATTTATCTTTCGATATCTTTTATCTATCTACACTTTAGTCCCCTCTTTTGTTTTACAAGTAGGGGAACTTGGATGAAAACATTACAACACACAAAGTGCCGTATAGCTTCTAACTCCCCATTTCAGACTGCCATACTGGACCCATAATTTTACACCCCTTCATGGCTAAAATGCTTCTCCAAGGGGGAAATATGTACGTACCCAAAATTGTATGTACTATATTGTCGAAAGAGGTTATGGAAAACCCCAATGATGATTCAGATCTCTTCGTAAGGTGTTCGGAATCCGAAAGCTCACCGAGTATACATTTTCATCCTAAAATTCTTTATCCCCCTTTACATGATTTATTCTAACCTTTTGCCCCCTTTTTCCTTGCATTTTGGTCTTTAGTTACAGGACCGCGCCCTGCCTGGGCGGTGGTCCCGTGACCACCACCCAGACAGGTGTGGTCATGTAACTACCACCCCGCATAAGGCGGTGGTCCTACCCGCACTTTCTAGAACCTTCCAGTGCACTCAACAATGTGAAAAATCAAGTTGCACTTGCAACTCTCAGCCGCTTCTACTTTGTTTAGAGTTTCCAGCCACTTTGTAATAGTAGTGCTCCATTTTTAATGATAAAGCATGGCAATTTGGACTTGCCTTCTGGTGAGTAAGAATGCTATAAATATTGAGCTTATTTACAAGCAAACGAATCTCCCTCTCTCTATGTTTGATTATTCAATGTGTTTGAAAGTTTCTTAAGAAGTCTCAACAGGTCTAGACTTAGTATAAGTTCTCAACCTCTCAGTTCAAGGCTCTTCATTTTTAGTTTAGAGATCACTTGATCTCTCTAGTTTCATTTTGTTCCATTGTTGTTCTTCAAACAACTGGCTTAGCATAATACAGCATTAGTTCTATATTAAGTTCATTTGAATCTTGGTTTTGCTTAGAGTTATAGGTTTTGTTTTTTATCCTTTGTCGTCAACAATCCTTCTAGGAACCATATAGCCAAGCTCTGTTCTCTTGTGCTATCTCTCTCCTACTTGCATTCCGTTCGGTTTACCTCCATGTTGTCACTATTATAATATCTTCTCTTGGTGCCACTATCACATTCTCACCTTTACTGGTTTCATGAGAACACAAAGGAATGAAGAAATCACACCGAGGGGAAAAGCTACGATACAACCGGGATTTGCCTCGTTTGCAGACTCCGTGTTTGAATTGTTAAAGTTATAGTTACAATATATCAAATAGAGTAATGAATCATTTCCTTTCAGCTTAAAATCTTGATTTCGAAATTGCCAGTGAAGTCATGGGGAATGATAGCTTCTAAGAAGCTATCATTTTTTCCTCACTTCGAGGTAAGATTGAAGGTCTTTCAATTTAAATAGCTAGATATTTATATTTTATCAACTCAAAATGCATAGGCAAATAGCTACATCTAGATACCTTATTTGTTTTAGCTTTATTCTTAGATTAGTTACTTGTTATATGAATTTATTAGATTAGTTGCTCTTTGAAATCATTCAATTTTATATCTCTGAAAATACAAAAAGAACAAGCATAGCGTAGATTCATTTTCATAATTAGTTTACTTCATTTAGTTAATTTTGGTTATTTCTTGCATGACTATTACGGGACCAAGAGAGCCTAGGGATTACATATTTGAACCAGTGATAGCCCAGCTGAATCTCTGCATGACATTGGAAAATATAGATCAAGGTCTTAGGATTCAAGTCTTCTAAACAACTGGAAACCCGCAAGCAATTAGTGAGAAATTAAGAGTGTTAAACATCGAAGACGATAAAGCATATGAATTTTGGTCAAATCAACCCAGCTATAGATTTCCTTGATAGGATGTCCATATGACCATACAAGAACCCGAACGAGAACAAGCATTTGGTTGTGATCCATTAGTTCTGCAGACAAACGCAGGAGACCTTCTCATTGACATAGACACAGCCTACACATACAAGTTGCTAGGACACCCGTAAGGTATTCTGAGAAGATCACACAACTCCTGATACTAAACATAGAAGCTGAAAAATATTATGACTACTGGATAGTTGGAAGATGAGATTGATTCTTTACATGACCATAAAAGGTCCACAACAACCACGAGTTCATGGTTGTGATCCCCAGGTCCCACAACCCAATGGGCCTAGCAAACCAATTAAACATTGACACCGGTTTATGTACACTAGTATTCAGATCCTCACCGCTCCCGCTGGATATCATCACACAAATTTCTGTGTTGAACGTAGAAACTAATCAAGCCAATACTTTCTAGGTCAGACCAGAAAACCATCCATAGTTTCTTGTAAATCCATTACACCTCTCACTACCACTTTCATGACCTTGTTTGGAAATATATACAAAGCACCCATAGGTCACTTTCCACGAATCCAACAACCAACAGATAGGATCTCGGTAGAGCTTGACATTGATTGGAGCCTCCAAAAATTATAGTGTTAAACCGATCCATAACACCAGTTCAAGTTAGAAGAGCCTTCCTTGCTTTGGATTCACAAATCCCGTTATTGCGTATCAAGGATGTAGGATTTCCCAACTGATTTTTCCACATCCACATGTATCTCATTTCCACCGGTTGTCTCGGCATGACCTCGGGAGGTTAGGTATAGAAAAGGATGCTTGATGATTTTCATGCTCACCTATCACTTTTCTATCGTATAAGGACATTTATAGGATCCCGTGGTTTCCTATTATGGGGGATCTAGTGTATTCCATTTATTCTAAGGCATCATTGGAGCCTATAGTGGCTGTATTTAGAGAGGTGATGGGCCTCACGAGGTATCACAACATGAGTCTTAGCTATGGAGACATGTATGCAACCTACCCACATGAGACCAGACTATCTATGTTGATGATGGTGGCAAGTGGGGTGTTTTTATCTTCTAGATTATTAGGGTGTGGAGATTCCCACGAGCACCGATTAGGTGTGTTGTAGGACATGTTCGAGGAGCGGTTATGCTTTACTTGGGTGCCAAATTTTCTAGTCCAAATGCTATATAGGGAGCTATGGGCCTATGGTAGATTGAGGAGATTTGGTATGTGCTATACCTATTTATTACATTGTTTGGTATATGAGAACATTTTATGTGTGCATCCATTTGGTTTACCATGACAGAATGGTTCAGGGTGATGTGTATAGCGTGGGTTTCTAGAGATGGGTACTAGTTGGGGGATAGACGAGGGTGGCTAGGGCCATATATGATGTTTCATACTTCAGAGGCTATTGGAGGGAATTTTAGTAGTAGATATCATGTGGAGGCCATATATTTGTTAAACATCATATAGGGGCATGGCGGAAGAGATACATGGGCTGAAACTATTGATATGGATATAGAGGTGACATGTCGGTGAGCACGAGATGATATTTGTTGATAGGTTCATACGATAGTTTGGGCTACCACAAGATGTACCCCCACCTTTCCCACAGTACCGTAGAGATGATGTGGAGACACCCATGTCTTCACCACACCTGAGTGATATGGCAGGGGTGGAAGAGTAGGTGTGAGATTTATGGATTGATGATGTAGGTGTCATTGATGCATACAGTAGTGGTGGTGGGTGGCACACCATGCGCTGCACCGCGAGACCAAGGAAACCAGATCTAGTGACAATCACAAAGGCGAGGGATGTATTTCAAGGGTAGGTGGCCACCCTATAGGCATATATTACAAGGTTGTAGGGTTAGCCGATGAGAGGCACATGCACAAGTGGCCACACCGAAGGCATAGTGATGGCCTTATAGTAATCATGTAGTATAGGGCAGGCTCCCGCACGTGGTGGAGATTGGGATGGAGGACGTGTGGTCACCCTACGTGTAGGTGGCTGGATTACATGTCCAATTGGCCACAATGTAGACACGTGTTATGGCCTTACAAGCCCGGAGTCATCGAAAAGGTACTCCCACAGGCATAAGGATAGGGTCCTGTGAGTACAGAACTCCGTCCCAGACAGGGATACTTATAGTTTATCGAGTTCACAGGGAGCATTCAAGATGATGGCACCACCTCAGACGATGTTGATGGTGAGGTTCAGGGATGCCCTGAATGAGGATAAATACTCTTAGAATCATTTTACGATTGAATTTATTAATGTTCCCTCCTATGCCGAGTACGTGATCCCAAAATACATCTAGTGAGAGGACTAGGTCCAGACTCACACTTCGGGAGTACATGGGGTCAAGTGCGAGCCCATGGACAGTCCCGTGAGATGTTACAAGTTCTCGGAGGCAAATCCTAGGTGACGGCTAGGAGGAGACTAGGAAGAGACCCATGGAGGGTGGAGAGATGTTGACAGGGTAGTTGACAGGTAGGGAGGAGGAGGAGACATATGAGATTGAGCAGGAGGGTACTAGGTGGGGGTGATTAGTCACTATATGTGACATTGTATGATCATTTTAGTTTTTGATATATATACTGGTCTGCATGCCGTCGCTTAATATGTATGATATTTTTTGAGATACTGGTATTTATTTGTATTTGTGTATATATGTATTGATACAAAGACTCTCCCATTTATATATTTTGATGATGTTTATTGGATGTATGATGTTTGTGGCTTTAATTTCCATTGTTATTGCATATTATGGAAACTAGTTGAGTTAGGCATGATTGAGTTAGGTTGTTTAGGCATGGTGGAGTTAGGTTGTCTAGGCATGGTTGAGTCAGTTTTCTAGGCATGGTGGAGTCAGGGTTGTTTAGGCATGGTTGAGTATGGTTTTGTGTTTGATTTAATTTCCAAGTTATTGGTATTATGGAAAATAAATGATGATGTATATATATATGTTGTGGTTTAATCTTCCATATATTTGATGTCATGGAAATTTTTAAATGAATTAGATAAAATATGGACATGGTGATAGAATGGTAAGTATGATGAAACACTATATGTTTCTTTTAGATATATTAGTTTCCAAGTTTTGTGTGAATGGAAACTAACTAGGGTATAATGTGAACATAAAAGGGGAAAAATGGGTAGGTGAAAAAGGTGTAGAAGGGGGAAGGGATAGATTAGGGTAGAAAAATGACCGAGATGACCTCCAAGGGCCCCCTCGTCCTCGTAGTGCTACCTACATAGCCTCGACAAATAAGGGCCTCGTGCTGATGTAGTTCTCCATTAAGTTAGGGAAGAATATAATGAGGTAAAAAATATGGGTAAGGAGGTTTTAGGTGTGATTGATTCTAGGTCACTATGGTATGGTTGAGTCAAGGTTGAATACTCATGGTTAAGTGTAGGTTTTTTAGGCATGATAGAGTCTAGGTTGAATATGTATGATGGAGTTTAGGTTGAATATGTAGGAGTAAATGTAGGTGTCAAATGTTTAATATTTTGTAGCATAATCAATTTGTTCAAAAAGAGGGGAATGGTAAAGAAGGTGGGGTACCGCTTAATTGGTAAGGACCACTACAAGTCTACTACGCTAAAAGATCAGCTTATGAACATAAGACCATAAAGGTGTTGCATGTTTAAACTTTCTATTTTCCAAAATTTACCCCAAAGTAAACTTTGATAACCTAGACAATTTCTTTAGGCTTGAGCGGTAGAATTGGTTTGAGGCCCAAAATTAGGTTTTGGGGGTCCTTTGGCTTCTCTCTAACTTCCCCATCCAAGGAAAAAATCAAAGAAGTTAGAGAAAATTGTAAAAAATCCAAAAAATTGGCCTGTTCTAGTGTATTGTAGAAAAAGCGGAAGTTTGTGTTTGAGGCCGCACAAGTTCAATAGGGACAGCTGGGACCTAAAAATCCAAAATAGCTGAAACCTAGTTCAAATTGGTAAAATTGGAAAAAAATTTCCCGGACGGTCCGTGGACGCCGAGACAGTCGGACCTCGAAAATTGAAATGGCCAATTTTCAATGGGGATGTGGTGAATGCAGAGGTCAACGGCCTCGATGGCCCCCTACAAAGGGACACATGGGAAATCTAAACCTGAAATCACCGCATGAAAAAGAATCGGTAAAAGTGGAGAAAGGAGTCTAGCCGGTCCATGGACATTGGGACATGAGTTCGCCGAAAAGCCGCATTAGCCGTAATGTAAAAGAAAAGTCAACGTTTGACTCTCAAACTTCAAATGGCCATAAGTTTTGACCCCGAGCTCGATTTGCATGAAATTTGACTTTCTAGAATGGGCACAACATCCTCTTCTCCACAAAAATTGGATTTATTAATTTTAATGAGGGTAGATATGTTAAAATAAAATAAACATTTCCTCTCCATAAAATCAATTTCTCATTCCCGTTAAATGATAGAAAATGCCCTGATGACCCAAAATAGCTTCTCGCACTCGAAGGCCATAAATTTTGGATTTCTCAATGGAAACACATGAAATTTATACTATTGGAATCATGGTTCCGAGCCCAATGCACAACAATCAAGAAATATAGAATTTGATGAGGAATTGATGGAGATTTTT
Organism: Taxus wallichiana var. yunnanensis; assembly: GCA_018340775.1. Classification (NCBI taxonomy): domain Eukaryota; kingdom Viridiplantae; phylum Streptophyta; class Pinopsida; order Cupressales; family Taxaceae; genus Taxus; species Taxus wallichiana. Next base: position 477,451,548 of record CM031243.1, on the reverse strand, counting down.
TAGAAAATGTGGACAGGAGTTCTAACATTTTTTAATTGGTAGTTAGGAGGACATTAATAAAGCATGGACTAACATTTCTCACTGCTGCAAGTTATGTGATAGTATGGGGGTCCTTTTGCAAGCAAAAAAACATCATTTCACTCTATTTACTACCTTTTTCAAGTGTTTGAAGGAAAATTTTAGGATTTTCATTTTCCTCTCTCTCTCTCCTCTTAGAATTCTATAAATTGGAGTGTTGGGATCATTGTAAAGAGAGATAGTTCTTGATTAGAAAAACTCTATCAAATTTTTTTGTTAAGCCAATGTGCTACAGGACCTTGTAGTGGACTCCTTGTATGGTGATCTAGGCCCTTATTTTGTAATAGATTGAACTGTGCATATCCATGAAGGAAATAGATATAAGTTTGATGATGCCTCTTCCCATGTTGTTTTTGTTTGCATTCTTCTTGCCATTTCAATCTCATTGCCTATATATTTTGTCTATTTATTCTCTTGTAGGGATTCATTATTATTATGTATGCATGAAATATTTTTGTGGATGTATTTTCTAGACCGTGGAGAACTATTATCACCCCTTATAGTATGCGGTTTGCTTCTATTTTTCACACATTGGAAAGCTATCCTCATTCCATGTCCTTTTCCTCGTGTATCGCCGCTTTAGTGAAGAATTTTTTTCATTCTCTCTCTCTCTCTCTCTCTCTCTCTCCCTCTCTCCCCTAGTCCCTGAAAGTTATATTAGGTCAAGATAGTTTTTCTTGTATTAGAGTAGATTGTGACAGACAGTAGTTTAGGAGTAAGAACCCACTTTCTCACGGAGGTCTATCTCAAGTAGCAAGTCCCACAACTTGGAGATAGTACCCATGTTATCCAATCACACCATGAGCTCAAGAACACACACTTGTGTAAACCATAGGGTGTTGTGATTTAGAGATAACACTTTCTAAGGGTGAACAAAGTAACATGGTCATGAAATGTCGTATTTTCGGTATGTCCTTGAGTAGGTAGGATATTCAAAAGAAAATAAGCGCAGCGAAGTGGTTTATTTAGTGTAACCTTGTTGTGAGACAACATGCCTCTTCTACAAGATACCCAAAACCATAATAGGAAAGTCCATGAAAAATGTTGTATGTTTATTTTTGTTTTTGCTTTTGATTTTTATAGATCGGTCAATGTGGGAAGTCTTCATGAAGCTGATCAATGTGGGAAGCTTCAAAATATTTTTATATTTATTTATTCAGAAATAGTCTTTTTATAGACTATGTATAATAGGTCTAACTTTATAGTTGTCCTTCAAGGGAACAATCTATTTATAGTAGCTAGATAGAGAGGTAGATGTCCTTTTGAGGGAATCATCTATTTGCAAGAATTTTGACTCAAGGATTTGAATCCCATTTTACTTTTGAAATTCTTTAGACTTTTAGGTCATGGACGAGACTATAGAGGAGTATAGGTTTCTTTTATGAAGGAAAAATCATAGCACGTAAAGGTTAGCTATGCAAGAGAGGTTTTAAGTGATGAATAACCATGGGATTCCATCCTAAAAAAGAATGAAAATTATCCATGAGAATCATGCCATGAGTAGATCCGTGGTACTCATGTTTAAGATAAGGCTGAAAGGTGACGGGTAATCACACAATTCTTGTTTAGTCATTGGTCCTTAAAATAGGTGAGATGAAAGGAATGGGTACTCAAGGGATGATTTTGTAATAGAAAAAGGTGATATAACACTCGATTCAACAATAGAATGGTCAAAGATGCAAAGCGTTGAGGGCTCGAGTTCGGTTTACCTTCGAGGGAAGACAAATGATAAACACCTGATCTATAGGCATTTGTGACTATATAGGGTCCAAGCCAATTAGGATTAAATTTTCCCGTTTACTTTTCTCCACTTTTTTTACATGTTGATTTTATTTTAGGACAAGGTCACCAACACTTCAAGGTTCATTCTTAGAATTTTTTTATAGGAATGTTTGATATAATTTTCATAGATTTAAAGGTGATCAAGAGAAGTGAGACAATAATCATCTAGTAATTCAAGTGTACTCAAATGGTCTTGGAGAAAATCATCATTGGTGAGCATATCTTTAAGTGAGATACGAAGAGATGGAATTTGGACTTCAAGAGGTAAAACAACCTCCGTATCGTAAACCAAAGAAAAGGGTGTGGCAGAGTTGAGGTATGAATACTAGTGCGGTAAGCCCATAAGGTGAAAGGAATGTGCATATGCCAATCCTTTCCAGTATCATTGACCACTTTCTGAATAATTTTATTGAGGGTTTTATTGGTTGATTCAGCTTGGCCATTTTCTTGGGGGTAGTAAGGTGAAGAGAAAATAAGATGGATGCCAAAGGTGTCATAGAGTTTCCGTAGGGTTTTGTTTTTGAATTATTTACCATTATCAGTGATAAGTTGGTGAGGAACACCAAAGCAAAAAATGATGTGATGGTTAATGAATTCACATATTTTCTCAGCCTTGGTAGAAATAAGAGGTATAAATTCCACCCATTTAGTGTAATATTTAGTAGCGTTATAATCCATTGATGACGTTGAGAAGAGTGAGGGTTAATCTCGCTTGATGAGATCTAGACCCCATTGAGAGAGAGGTCAAAGGTTTCGTGTGACATATAAGGCATGACTATGGGTATGATGAAGGTTAACATGTTTTTGAAATTTCACAAAAATGCTTAACATAGTCACAACAATCACGGTTTAATTTTAGACAGTAATAACCAAGGCGAAGGATGCACTTAGTGATCTACTAAACCACTAAAGTGACCTCCACAAATTCCATCGTGAACCTCTTTGATAGTATATGGTATTTCAACTAGTTAGGAAACGTAAGAGGATGCCATCAAATCCATGTTTATAGAGTAGACCACCCATGATGACATAGCGAGAAATACTTTTGAGGAAGGCTCGTTGCCCATTGTGAGTAAGATGTGGAGGGAGAATTGAAAGGGAAAGGTAGTCAGCAAATTACTTATACCAAATATCTTGTGGATTAATTTCTATTTTTGTGAAAAAATTAACCTTTGGGAATAGGTAAGATGATGATCACAATATTTTTATTGTGACAAAGATCTTCGAGTTTGAGGGTGAAGTGGGTATTTGAGAAGCAAGACATGCCATGGTATCCATAAATTTGTTTTTGGAATGCAGGGTAGTACAAAGTTCATAATGGTCAAAGGTAGTCAAGAGAATGTCAACATGATTTTTATACTTTTTAATTATCTCATTACGACACTGGTATAGTCCATTAACTTGATTGACCACTAGTTGAGAATCACCAAAAATATTAATGGATTTAACATTTAAGGCTATGGCAGTTTTAAGACCCAATATGAGTGCTTTGTATTTGGCGATGTTATTGGTGTAATCAAAGTCTAGTTTGAAAGATAAGGGCATAGGCTCACCATCCAGAGGAATGAGGATGACTCCTGCACCACCCCCACACTGACATTTAGAACCATAAAAGAATAAGGTCATTTGATAAACTGTATCATCAAGGGAAAGGGTAGTAATGGATTCATCTAGAAAATCAAAGTTTGAAGATTTGTTTCGGGAAGAGATTCATTTGCGAGTTGTTCCACAATGGTTTTTCCTTTGAAAAATTTTTGGTGGATAAATTCAAGATCGAGGTCTGCAAGGAGCATAAGCCAACACACAACACGTTGATGTTGGTAGGGTTTAACATACATATAATGTAAGGGGTTGGTGTTGGTGACAACAAAGGTTTTATGGTTAAGTAGGTAATGGTGAAGTTTGGTAGCGACGAAGACTAGGGATAGGTAGATATTTTTGGCATGAGTGTATCTAGTCTCATAGTCTAGAAGGGTACGACTTATATAATAAACCTCTTTGCTCTCTATGTTGGTCATCACGATGAGCAAGCATGGCCCCCAATGAATGGTCTGTGGCAGAAATATAGAGGTAAAAGGGAGTGTCATCTTTAGGAGGGATGAGCATAGGTGGTTTGAGGAGGTATCCTTTTAATGATTCAAAAGCTTTATGGAATTCATCATCCCATTTGAAGGAAACATCCTTTTTAAGGAGGTGATGAAAAGGTTGACAGTGGTCAGAGAGTTGGGAAATAAAATGATGAATAGATTACAACTTGCCTTGCAAACTACGAAGTTGACGTAGGTTAGTAGGTGGAGGCATCTCAAGAATTTCCTTGATTTTAGTAGGGTCGACCTCAATGCCACACAAAGAGACAATGAAACCAAGGAGCTTACCTAAGAGAACAATGAAAACACACTTCTTTGGTTGAAGATGAACACAATATTTGAGTAGACAATCAAAGATGACTTTAAGGACCATGAGATGGTCAGCCCAACATTTAGATTTAGCAAGGAGGTCATCTACGTAATCTTCCAATATGTTATGCATTATGTCGTGGAAGATATAGGTCATAGCCCATTGGTAGGTAGCACCAACATTCTTAAGGCCGAAAGGCATAACTCAATAATAGAAGGTCCCCCAAGGGGTGATAAAGGAATTTTTGTGTTGATCTTCTGGTGCAAGTAATATTTGGTTGTAACCTGAGAAACCATCCATGAGTGATAGCATCTCATGACCAGTGGTGAGATCAATGAGTTGGTCAATGCTTGGTAGAGGAAAATCATCTTTAGGGTAGGCTAGGTTGAGGTCATGGAAATCCATGCATATGCGGAGTCCCCTTGTCACTTTTGTGATAGGAACGATGTTGGAAATCCATTGGGGATAATCAATGGGTAGAATAAAAGAAACAGAAAGGAGGTGCTGGAATTATTCTTTTACAAGAAGGGAAATGCATGGATGCATTTTTCGTAGTTTCTGTTTTATGGGTTTGGCGTCAAGAATAGTTACGATATTGTGAACCACAATATTTGGGTTAATAATGACATATCAGCATAAGACCAAGAAAAATCATTTCTATAGTCTCGGAGGAAATAATTAAATGCTTCCTGCTCAATGGAATATAAATATTGGCCTATCTTTAGAATGTGAGGGTCATCTTGAGTGTGAATGTTGATCTCTATGGTCAATTCATTCAACATGGTTTACATCTCGAAGGTAATGACTGGTGGATATAAGAGTCCTCCGCACCTAAATAAGTGAGAATGGAATCATCATCTTGACATTGAATGATGTTTATAGAAGGAGTATCATCATCAATCAGGTTAGGATAGAGGAAGGGAATAGAAGCGAGAGCCTCACCATCACACTGATAGGTGAGAGGTTTGAAGGAAATGGTGTTTATTAAAAAATATTAGAGGAATGGATTCGTAATGCACAAAATTTGTACGTGAAGTCAGTGGCATAGGTAAATGAGGTGGAGAAGGTGTCTCTTCCTCTACAAGGATAACACGGGCCTTCTTGGAAGAGGAATCTTCCAAAAATCCCAAACCACGACAATCATTGTATTTACGAGTGGTGTAATAAATGACGGTGTGACATCCTTTCTCATAGAGACCAAACCCAAAACCTTTCCATGCACAATGATGGAGAAATGTGCAGACGAAGTGATGATTAGTTAGGTACAAAAATTGGATGAGAACGGTATGGTTTGGGTGAGTTTTGTGGGCATATGTGAAGGAGCATCGAGTCCCCCATATGTCAAATTAGTAAGAAGATGAGGCAGACCATATGAAAATGTCTCACCTACCTATGGGCTATAATGTGGATGTCGATGGAGGCTTCCATACTCTTGCGGAGTAAGGAAAGTGTTTATGTTATAGAGGTGATACTCCCCCAAGGTAAGGCATTGGAAAATGTCTACCAAGGGATCGAAAGTTGGAATTTGGGTGATGAGGATAGAATAATCTCCTAAAGCATGGGAAGGAGAAACATTCATTGGTAGTGCTGGAGATGGATTGATTGGTGGATTTGCTTATAGAAGCCGTGAGCGATAGTAGGCATTGTGGGAGTGACCATGGGAGATGTAGTGGTAGAAGGGATGGATGAGGTATTAGCGAAAGGAGTAGTGGTGGATGGGACAATGGTGTTTGTGGTAGAGGCCTTAACTAGTATAAGGACATCATTAGGTTAGTAGAGCATGTTACATGTTTTAAATGGTGAAGGATCAACTGGAATGGTGTCCTTCGTGTTCAAATTTTAGACATCGATGTAAGGTGGAAGGAACACAACCCATGGCACAAATCTAGGGTCAGCCAAGAAAAAAATTATATTGGAATTCCCCCTCCAATACATAGAATAATTCAAGAATAGTACGAGGGCCCACATGGATGTGGAGAATGATAGTTCTAAGGGTGGAAGTTATGGCATCGTTAAATGAACATAGCATAATTGGGTTATGGTGCATACAATTGGAAGGGATGCACATCTGTTGATATGCATGGGAAGAAATGATGTTGATGTTAGCACCTTCATTGATCATAACATGATGGACACGTATATTCTCAATATACATGAAGATGAACAAGGTAGGGTTTGGATCATCCGATTGAGGGGTATAATCTCATCATCCAAGAAACTAAGAGTGGCCACTTGGTGAGTAATAGAGGGGGTAGATGGAGGAGGTGAGGTGGTGAGAGAGGCCACATGGTGAGGGGTGATAAGGGAGGCAACAGTGTAGGGTCATTAGGTAGAACCTCAATAGATTACAGGATCTCAATGAGATCCTAACGATGGGACTCAGAGGTTTGGATAAGGTCATACAGGGACATTTTTAGAGGTGATTGGTGAAGCTTCCTGAGCATGGTGTGATGAGCCACTCCATTTGACATAGGAAATATTGGTCCACGGATGGTGATTTTGGGTGCAGGGGCCAACGAAATGTTAGGTAGTGGTACAACGAAGGGTTTATCTGTCTTCTCTTTTCCTTTTTCCTTTTGTGCGTGTGTGGCAACCTGGATCATGTTAATTTGAGGAAGAGAGGGTGAGGGAGTGTCATGGAAGGTGTAACAATATGAAGGGAAATAAAATGGTGAAGGAACAGGCTCTTGTGAAATAATTTGGGCACACTGACATTTTGGTGGGGTTTGGGTAGTTCACTAATGTGGACCATGTTGATCTCAAATTACAAAGGAGGGTAAAAGGGATGTGGAGGTGGAGATGGATATTGTTGAATAGGTGTGGAATGAGGTTGTGTAGAGATAGGTGAAGGTGTAATGGGGTCCTCATCTAAAATATCATCATTGTCAAAGTTTTCTTCAAGAGGACATAGGTGAAGAAGAATAGTCTTAAGAGCCTTACAGTTTTCAACATCATGTCCTAGCATACGATGGTAGGCACAAATTTTAGAATCATCAAACCCTCTTGGTTTAGGTTTTAATGGGTCATAAGGTCTAAGTGGGGGTAATGTAATGATAGAGGTTTCCAAAAGGTTAGCCAGGATGTTGGCGTAAGATCCTGTCAATGGATCACAATGTGAAATGAGAGTAGTTTTGGATGGTGGCATAGGTGGGGGAGAAATTTTGGCCTCTTGTTTGGTAGATGAGGTGGTTTTTATTTTTGGTTGCACCTTCTTAGGTAAAGGTGTAGTTAGTGAGCTAATCATGGAGGCGGTACATGATTTCCTACCATTTTGAAAGGTGGGAGCATACTGGATTTGGGTTGAGCCTTCTTGGGTAAAGGCACAAATGAAGGGTGTGATGAATAAGGGAAGGAAAATGGTAGAAGGGGATGGGTTAACCAAGGTGATAGTGGAGGTGTGGTAAAGACAGTAGTGGGAGGAAATATGGAAGGAATTGGCATAGGTAATAATGACAGGTAATGGAAAGGGAATTGTTAGAAGCGGTGGAACATAGGGGTCATGTAGGTAATTTAGGAGAGACATGTAGTCATGATGAGGAAGTGGGATGACATGTTCTTAGCCTTCCTTGAATAGGGGGTTACATGACCAAGGTTGAAGGGTGCGGACCTAGTATAGATGATAGTGGCGAAGGTGATAAAGTAGTAGACAATGCTGGTGTATGGACTCTGAGAGGTTTGGTTCTCCTTTTAGGTAGGGGAGTAATCTTGGTGATGGCTTGGGAAGTGGTAGCTAGATCGATTTTAATAGGAGGATGAACTAGACTTGGTGTCGGCATGACCCCTAAGGTACGGGTAGTTTTGGGTACTGGAAAAGGTATAGGTGGTTTGATCATAAGTGGTTATAGCATTAATGGTAGAGGTGTAGGTGTAGATGAAGGTGATGTGGAAGATGTTACCACAACTACCTTAGGTGTCATGGATTTTTCCATCTCACATACTTCAGGGTAAATGGTCTAAGTATCAATAGATGACATCTGCATTTGAGTTGAAACAGGCGTTTGAAGGTGTCCCCAAAGCATGGAATGATCAATGTAGTCTAAGTGGTCCGCTAAATGTGAGAATGGCGTGGCAGTAGAAGGAACCAATGTTGATTTCATAGTGAATCCCATAAATAAATCTGGTTCTTGTGAAACAATGAAGTGATTAGCTTCTGACTCTATGGGTAAAAGAGATGAGAGTAAATCAACTAGATCCTTACTACCAATGGAGAATTATTTTTGATCCTAAAGGGGCATTGCACCTAATGGCTCTCATGCATGTTGGGAGGAGGTAAGGTGAATGAGATAAGGTCTTCTTTTGATGAAGGAGAAGACAAAACATATTCTTCCGTAGGTAGGAGAGTAGGTAATGCATGTTTCTCATCGTGGTAAGGCGGTGAGTGGAACAACTATATTGGTATGTATGGTAGAATCATCCTTGGGTAGAGGAGAAAATGAAGGGGAATCCTCTCGTGGATGAAGGATTTCATGCAATAATTTCCTTGATAGATGAAGTGGGAGGAAACTGTGCAGAAGGAGCTGGTAGGATGTCAAAAATAGCATGAACCTCACGGATATTACCGTCATTGGCTAAGGAATCACCGGTTTGGTTAGATGATGGTGTGTGATTTGGGAATAGCTTTGGAAAATATTAAGGTTTTGGTTAGCCGGCACATTAGGATTGTACAAGACAATATCTCCTTTATCTAACATTTCTTGGACAATGTTTTTGAAAGTGATACAATTACCGTCATTGTACCTAAAAACGATGGTAATTAAAGTAATCATTTTCATTGTACGATGCAGGTACATGATGAGAAGAGTCAAAACTAGTATGTGGTTTGACGGGTGGAAGGGTAATAGCTCTGGATTTTAAGAGTTTTTCCAAAATGACAGAGTAGGGTTCTCCTATGGGAGTATACTTTGGTTGCTCCATTCTAAACCGAAGGCTTTGACCGGGTAGATGAATGAGATGAGCTAGATTTCAAAATGACTGCATTGATGCACTTTTATTTTAGAATAAGTATTTTGGGGTTTTTTAGAAGAAGATATATTGTTTGAATTAAACATAGTGTTTCGGTTACGTAGTTTTATCTTCTTCTCTTTAATGGCACAAATTTCCAACTTATAGGCCATAGTGAATGCCTTGTCAAAGGTGCAGAAGGTTTGGACCTGGATAGTTGGTGAGATATGTTGAGCACAATCCTTAGTAAACAACTCTATTAATTTCTTCCGGGGTAATTAGAATGTGAGTTAGTTAATTATGATGTTCCAACAAGTAACAAAATTTGTGATAGACTCATCTTCATACTTGCTGACGTGTGGCGTATAAGTCATTCATGGTGACTTTCTTGAAGATGTTGATAGAAAATTGGTCAAGAAAATCTTGAGCTACTTGGTTAAATAAGAGGATATATTTTCTAGGTAGATAACTATACCAATCTAAGATGGGTACCGTAACAACATTGTAAATGTCCGCAGGAGAAACATGTCATCATGAGTGATTAGGTAACAGACATGTTTAAAAGACCACAAGTGTTGTTGCAGATATTATTTGCTATTGAATAGGTTGAACTTTGGCATTTCCCATTACACAAGGTATGAGTGAATAGGAATGGATGGGTGAATGGGATCATTACAAATATTGTCATATGTTAGATATTTATGCAAGCCTGAGATAGATGCTTCTAATGTTTGCATATTGTCCATAATCATTTTGATTAGGTCATTAATAGGTTGTGATGATGGAGAACCCCACGTAATATGAGGGGGTAGATAAGGTGAGTATAACGGATATGACATCCCAAAGTGTGTGGTGGCGCAACAGTCAAAAATTGTGATGAAGGGATATGAGGGGGAATGGAGGTTGAGGGAAAGTACCCAGAGTAAGTAGTAGATGAAATAGGTGTTTGTTGGTGATAGGTATACATAGGTGGGGTGGATGTAAAGACCCTAGTAGTGATTGGTGGAAGAGACTGGGGATAGAGAGAACTAAGTTTTGAAAGGGAGTGTGGAATTTTGACACCAAACGTGGATGGTATGCAATAGGTCTATGGGTATCGGTTGATGGTATGGAAGATGTCGTAGGGGTGACATACATCAAGAGTGTGGTAGTTGTAGTAGGTGTGAAAATGCTAATAATGAGGGGTCAAGATGGGAAACCACAAAGTGTAAGATGGAAGTGGCCATAACAACACCGGTAGTAACAGAGGTAGAGGTGGGTGCAAGCATAGGTGGTATGGATAAGGGCATGTCATAGATAAGCTGCCCCATTGATTCATGAGTTGATGAATGGGTCAAATAATGTTGTAAAGTGATGAGGTTTTGATCAAGGAGTCTTGTAAACTCTTTGTCACTAGTTTTAATGGTAATAGACTGATTAGGATCCATAGGTGATAAAACGAAAGGCATAGATGGGATAGATGGGAGTGGATGAAGGCTAACATGGAATATGAGGATGTTTTCCTAGCTATGATTCAAAACCATGTGACTTATAGTAGACTTAGTAATATGATCTTTATGGGTGACACATAAGCACAAAAGGAATGGAGAAAATGGTTCCAAAAGGTGAAAATTGGTCGTTGTTTTAATTAAAAAATTAAAACACAGAGACCGACGCCACTTAGAACTTGGTAACCAATGCCTATGAAAAGTCAACAATTTACACAACTAAGGATTGATAAAGTTTCCTATGAAAAGTCAACAACTAAGGATAGTTTCAAGTAATTTTTGGCGAGGAGATATTTTGTCTAACATAATAACCAGACAAAAGAAACCAGATTTGAGCCCACCAGTAAATCCTCTGATCATGTGATTGTTGACAACTTCTTCCAGGTAAGATGTTGTTTAAGAAAATGAGTAATTTATTTTTAGGGGTTTGGTATAGAGAAAGAGATGTGAAAAGTGTAAGCTACGATTCAATTCGTCAACCATCAGCTGGTCATGACTTCCAGTGTATAGGTTGCCCACAATTTTAAATGAGCTAAAAATGCAACACACATGAATGATATGCAAATATTTTAGACCTAAATCAACAGTGAAATTTGATGAGAGCAATTATAAATAGGCAATAATATGTCTTTAACTAATGCAATACAAAAATAAAAAGAATTTTTCTTTTTAGTCCAAAATATGAGTTTTATTGAGACCAAGAGAAGAGAAAGAATGTTCCAAGGAGAAAATTTAATGTGAAATATTTCAAAACAAAATAGACACACAATACTTCACCTAGGAATGAACAATGTGAAAGAACCCGGATGGGTCACACTGGTGTGCTAACATGTTTCACCTCAAAATATGTGTAAAGCTGAGATAAGGTAATGCTCAAGTAGGGAATACCCGTGGTTATGTATACGATATGTGCGCATTGAGAAGTTGATCGTAATGAACGTGAGAGCTTCCTCGCTAGGAGGAATTACTCGTATAAGAAAAAAAAGACCACCAAATGATATTAAATAGAAAATGATAGTGGACTTCTTAGCGATAAATAGTTCCAAGAAGTGTGATACTTCCTAGATGGTTGTTAATCCACTGTTTTATCAAATTAATGAAAGTAAATACAAGAAATAAAGGTCCTATTGCTAACACTTTGATTTAGGTATCTCAAAACATTATCAACACACTAGATTAAGTAGAATATTGAAATAAAAACTAATCTAGCATTAGGAAAGGTATGTTTTTGGTTGGGGAAGGTCACAAAGATATCAAGTAAGGTCGTAGGGGCATCCGTAAGGTCCGGATGGAATTTTTTGGAGTTATGGGTTGTTTGGTGGAGGTTTGGAAAAAAACACAAAGGACCGATGTCGATATAGATGAGATCGATGACGGTTAAGGTGACCAATGTCGGTAGGGGAAATTTGGTAGTAATTAAATAAAATTAGTTTTAAGCTTCTCTGTGATTACATAGAGAATGAAGGGAGAGTGGTTGGGTTCGTAATATTACCAGGAAGACTCAGGAATGCATAGGGGGAAGGCACCGAGAGCCAGAAGGTCATGGGTGGTTGGATTGATGGATTGGTAAGAAGGTGGGGATAGAGGAATACAGGAGGAAATAAAGTATAATGAAAGAGGTAATGAACCTACACTTTAAGCAAGCACAATATGATGAAAATCACGTATACTTACTTGCATTTGCAGATTTGGTAGGTGAAGGAGGATGATAGTTGATCCATGAAGATATTTTGTGGTCAGTGCCATGGAAATACTCCCAGAGTGTTCCCATGAATATTCTAATGCCTTGGGATGAGAATCAGATGTTTTCTTGGGTCTATGGTTGAGTATATCTTGTCGTTTGGATGCTGAGAAGTCTTTGATTCATGCTTGAATGCAATAGAACTCTCCAAACTGAAAATTGACCAACCTAGGTAAAAGGTTGCAAAGTTGTATATAAAAAATCGATGACGGTTAGGTGACCGACATTGGTTGAGGAATAATCGGAATTGGTTAAGGCGGGAAAGTCTAGGTTTACCAAAAATAGGTAGATCTTCCCATATTTGGTGTGCTTTCTCCTTGAGTCCACTTAGGAAAGTGGAGTTCACATGAGAGAAGGCAGGAAGAACTTAGAAAAGGTCTAGTTAGGTTTAGGAAGAAGTCTTAGTTAGTTAGGTCAAGTTAGTGACTCAACACTAGGAGTTATAACTCAGTGATGACTCAGTGTTGAGGGTGATGACTTAGTCACTATGAGTTAAATTCCCCTAGAATGGGTCCAGGGTGAGGTGTCCTAGTGAGGTGGAGGTGTGAGGGTGAAATTAATTTAATTAAAATAATTAAATTAATTAATAATGTGAAGGTGAATATATTAATAATAATTAATAATGGGGCCATGGTGTGCTTAATTAATTAAAAGGGACCAAGGGGAGTGTGACCCAAATTTGGTGTCTACACAAATTTACACACCTTAAACATCTCCTACTAGGTGGAACTATTAGGATTTCATCACCCAATAGGAAAACCATTATAGTGTTCTGGCCGCGTTATAATTTTTTTGACTATCAGTATATTGGATAAGCACCCAAAAACCTTATCACTATAGTTCGTGAAGTGTGGGGGTAGGCCCCTATATCAAGCCATGTACTAGTAGTCATCTTATATTTATGCCTCACATACCTTTGCATATATTGAGGACACCATCAAAAACATATTGAAACCATCATTATATCGGCCATTTTATAGGTTCCCTTTAAGCCCCTTTTCTTTTATTTTTCACACTTTTAATAATCAAGATAATTAACATTTTTCTCGCATGACTTTTCTTGCCAATAATCAACATTTATTTATTTTTTGTCTGCTTTTATTCCCGTTCTCACTCAATCTCAAGTTATAACAATTTAAAACTCTACCTCATCCAACATTCCCATCTCTGAAAATCCATCCCAACAAACATCCACTCTTACCATTGTTTCTTCCACTCCTTTGATCACTTCCTCTACAGATCTCCCAACCTATCATTTCTATGACCCCTTATAGCAAACCCCATATGGTCCATACCCATTCCCATGTTGAAACTAATCCTTTCATCTACCACCATTATATTCCTTCTAGACCAACTACACCCCCATCTTCCGCTTCCTTGAATACCTTTGTACCCCATATTATCCCTCACGGATGCTTGGAGTTTTAGGAACTCTTAGACGCTAACCTTATTTCCCTTCATGACTATATTATCCATAAATCCACCCACCCCCTATTGATGGAATCCCTCATAAAAATTCTATTCTTATCACTCGAAAAGTCCTTACCTCTTAATTCATTGTCTTATTTTCGAGAGATATGCACGAGCTTGCCATGGCCCAATATGAACATGGCTCCCATGAATCTTCCACTATTTTCCCCGAGCTCATCAATCCACTCAATTAGTGGTTCCCATATTTCCCAACCTACCTCATATCAATTTCAATCCCACTTCTTCTGTCCCCATCACTTCTTCATCCACCATTGTCATTAGTTCCCCTACCCTAGCTTTACAAGAATCCCACCTACTTCTTCCACCATCCAAAAAAATGATCAAACTTTGGCTCCTATCTCTACATCCCAAGTCCACACAAATGTCATCATCTCACAATATCAACATTTAGAATCAACCCATACTTATCATCCTCCTCTATGGATTAAATTTTACAATATGTTTCCTAATGAATCTACCCAACCACACCATATCTATATTCGAATCATCCCATGCAAAACCAATCTAACATCCCCACTTCTCAACAACAAACACAACTATATCCATCTAATTATGTCCCCATCTCTCAACAATATCCTATCTCCCAACCTATTCAATCGAAACCCTTCAACCATCTTTCCTCATTCTCAACACTATCAATATTACTCTCAACCCAATCCATCCAATTGTTACAATCCACAACCTCATCCATTATCTTCTCATCCCCATACCTCTAATGACCCTATACAGGTTTTGCTAAGTAGGATGATCAATCTTGAATCTTATACTTTAGGGTCTAAAACCACCTTCTCTTATGAACAAATTTGTAATGATCCCATCCATCCATCAGTTCTTATCAAACCTTATCCTCTACACTAGGAACTCCCTAAATTTTCTAAATTCAACAATAAGGAGGACCCTCAACAACACCTTCATGCCTTTAGGCACACATGTTATCTCATTACACATGATCAAGACCTCATGCTCTACACTTTTCCCATGTCATTGATTAGACCATCTTTGGACCGGTACAACAATATTCTGCAACATTCTCTATTATCTTTCACCCACCTCACACAATTGTTATAGAACACTTCTCCATTAATATTGTGCACAAAATCACCATCACCAACCTCTATTTAATGATGAATCCATCATAGATTTCATTGCTAGGTGGTGTGGCATCATTAATTAAATATCGCTTTTCTCTTCCCTAATCCTAAATTATCAAACTGTTCTCTCGATAAAGTATCAAGCGTATTTCATCTACCCTTTAGATCCAATCATTCCAAACCTTCAAAGAAGCATTCACCATGGCTCGAAAATTGGAATTCCATGCCCTTGAGCAAGGCCATGTCAAAATTTAATAAAAAACCGAAGCTTAAATTCACCAAGACTTATAATCACAACAACAAATATGAATATGAGGCCAATGCCATTGTTAAATATTATTTTGCATCCACCTCTTAAACCGAGCCTCCACAAAGGGATCATCGACTACTCAAAATATACTCCCCTCAGAGAATCATATAGTTTTATATTTGATAAACTCACATCTTCTTATCTCATCCAACTCCCTCCTATCCATCTCTGGCCGATGACATGTGTCCTAAACCCACATGGTACCATGAATATCACCATTGAAACACCATCAAGTCTGTGGTCATGATATTTAGAAATTTCACACCTTCAAAGACCTCATCCAATGCCTTATCGATCATGGGGAACTTCAATTGGATAATCCTAACACTCCACCTAACCAATCCTTAGACGTATTCAAACTAACTTTACCTAACCACTCACCAAATGAAAAATTTGATCCATTTACATCTCAAGTACCCAATGCTCACATGATCAATATTTAAACTAGGATCTAACACCATCACCCCTTCCCATCATCCCTTCCTCCACCATACCCACCTCTACTCAATCGTCATATATCTCCACATATCTAACCATACCGGCATCTCGCACCCATGTTTACATCTATCATCCCTTCATCCACCATATCTGCATCTACTACACCCACCTCTCTTGTATCCACATCCGTTACATCTACATCCACTACATCCACTTCTTCTACACATACATCTATTATAAATGTACCCATCCCCGCATCCATAACAACATATATTTCTACGCCCATGCCTATGAATCCTTCTACACCCACACCTTCATTTGTATTCACATCAATGCCCGAATTCACTCCCATGTCCAAATAATACCTTAAATAATTTACTATGTAGTAAGCTCAATTGATGTAACCATAAAGGATGTCTTTGTAACATCCTCATTTTTGTACATTAGAACAAGTAAATTTTTTTTTTTTTTTGATAAATCCTTCTTGGTTTCAAATACATAATTTAGAACTCACAAATCAAAACCACCATTCTTATAATAGATAACCATATGTAGTCAGTAATGACTCGGAGTACCTCCGATCTATTCATTCCATGACTCGGTAATCCACCGATCTATTCATGAGTATCAAAGAGTTGGCGTTTTTATTTTAACACATCACTCTTGCAGTTCTCTTCCCTAATCCGGGATTCAAAATGCTCTGTCCAAGGAACCTATCTGAATAATTGTTACCATTATTCATCGGCATCTCGTCCCTTAGACTAGGTGACATAGGACAACGCAATCAGTAGCTTGCGATACTTTGGCCAAAGATTTGAAACATATTTCTTATGTCTCGTATTCCTTGACGGCATACTCGTCAATCTGGAATACGTCCTTCACCCCATTCCTATGTTATGTAGAATGTCTTACGCTGACTTCTGTCAGCCTCCCTGTCCCAAGTTATTCACTCAGGAATGGATTAATAATATGGCAACGTTATAAGGATGCTCTCGAGAACTAGGGATACGCTGACATACTGGGTCAACCCTAGTTAACCCTGTGTGTCAAGGTACCCCGAGTCTCCAGGGGCAGCCTCATAACATGACCATGTCAGAACTTGATCTGGAGTAAAAATTGTTCGAGTTTAAGGAGTAAATCTTAACGATCAATGCAAAGGGTGTCACCATAAGTCACCTGCATTGTTGTATCTTCGAGAAGATCCTAATCTTCTCGAAGGTACAACCCTACAATCGACTTGTGCCATCAACCTTCAAATCCACCTCGAAAAGATCTACTTAACTTTAAGGTGTTACTTACGTGGAGTTTAAATTATACTTTAAGACAATCCTTTTTAGGGTAGTCTTTTCCCAACCCCTGGGTTCCTCATCTTAAAATTTCCTTTCTTATTAAGACCCATTCCACAAAGAGAAGTTTAATAAGATTGAGGTCTCAACAAGGAGATCATTGTTTCACAATAATCTTAATCTACGAAATTGGGTAGTAACCCCAAGTCTTCTCATAAGATTGCTAACTTATCCCTTTTGGGTTTATTCCAGATCTTAAAACTGAAATATATCTTAATTATTAGTGTTAAGATATAGTGATTTTAAAAACATTCAGTACGTTGTCTTGACTTAGATCAAGGTTAGAGAATCACGTATTAATCTTCCCGTTCAACTTCCTGAAAGGGTTTATTTTAACCTTAGCTTCTCAAAAATTAGTGATCTAAATTACAATTAGCTTTAAATGGAACATAGCAGAACTATTAAACATTTACAAGTATTTAGTCACATAATCTTTGCAAGGCTTACCTAGAGAATTCCCAAATATCTCCAAGGTATACAATAATATAAATGTACTTTAAAACATTCAAACCGAAGAAGTTCAATCCATCAAGATACAGTTGCAACCATATACAAGTAACAATCCCTTTATTTCATTCATTACAAGCTAATCAATTACAACTTATGCATTCAGCATATGAGATACAATACTCAACAGCAAGAGAACAACTTCCTTCATATAATACAATTAGAGAAGTCAAATTGAAATTCAACATAAAACCAAATTAAATAATCTGAGCATCATATCAGATCTGCGTGCCTTTACCACTTACGACAACCATCTGCAAAATTTCCAACACGGGTCAGCTCAGTGAACTGAGCATGATAAGCACTAAATCTTAAAACAATTGCATTCTACCAATTGCTCTCATTGAACAACCTGTTTAAATGAAATCAAAGCAAATATCATTATACAATTTTAACATGACTATAAAGCATAACCCCTATTATAGTGTCATCATATAGTCCTAAATATTTTCGATGACTCAACGTAAATATTAGAGACTAAGAAGAACAAAAAATTCCAAAACATCCATCCATCTCGTATCTCTAAGAAAACAACAATCCATCAATTTATTCCATTCTAAAAAGAATATCCTATCAACTCGTATTTCAACAAGTATGATTCAACCAAGTTCACAAGGCAGTTTATAATAACCAGCAAGCTCACTGACATAATTCCTTTTCAATCATACACTATGTTAATGGTACAGACAAGTATAGCCACTTATACAGCAACACACAATTTATGCCAGGCTCTCCATACAGTACTACTGTCTATTCTTGTTTTACCCTTACCGTAGAGATCACATAAGGATACAAGAGAAGAAAACATTCATAGTTTCTAGACAAGGAGAGAATAACTTATTATTCATACAGTTATAGATATCAACATAACTTAACAGTAGAGGAGAAAGAAATAGAGACATTCATATTCCATTCCAATCATGTTCATGATTGTACCGTCCTCTCAAGAGTAATGCATTTACACTATACGCATGCGACTAAATCAGCCGAGACCACAAGAAGATACTACAGCTTCACCAGAATTCCAATATAAAATTCACCTGTAGATTATTAAGCAATACAAGAGTTCACGCGACAAGCAATAATAAAATAATCTAACCCCAAAAGGCTCAACAAATCTTTCCATATTATTCAACAACTTGTAAAATATCCAACGCCATCACCTGTCATGGAACAGCTAGTAAATTTTTATATCAGTCAAGCTCAAGACTAAATAACACAATAACAGAAGACGTAACCGTGTGCAACCCAGCGACACTCCCACTGAGTCGAAATACTCAGCAACAAATAGTTGAATCTAATCCCTACTAAATACAACAAGGTCTTAAATCAGAAGCCAAAATCAAAAAATAATAACCACAACAAGATCTTCATAGAAGTCATCATCATATCTTTATTTTCAACAAAGTTTCATCCAAGCCGAGATAATACGAATACAACGCAAGGACTCATATAGAGTCGAGTTTAAAAAGTAAACACAGCATGGACTAGATCAGAAGTCGAGCCATCACACAAACACATCAGGGCTTCAACAGGAGTCGTGTTCACATGGAGATACTGCAAGGACTCCAACTGAGTCGTATCCAACAAGAACTCATAGCCAGGGTTAGGATTGAAGTTGAATTCATACGAAAACATTCAAGGTCTCCAACTAATTCAACACCAACAGTCTTCACAACTAAACTTCTACAGAAGTCGAAATACAAGATACATATTAAGGACTCCAACAGAGCCAATATCAATAAGTATTCACAACCAAGCTTATACAGAAGTCGAAACACTGGTTACATATCAAGGACTCCAACTGAGTCCATAACAACAGTATTCATAACTAAGCTTATACAGAAGAGAAAACATAATATACGCTTCAAGGATTCAAAAGGAGTCGAACCCATGTAGTATTCTCAAATAAACTTCTACTGAAGTAGAAATACAAGATACATATTAAATTCAAGAATTCCAACTATATCAATAACATACAGAATTCACGACTGAACTCCTACAGAAGTAGAAACGTATGTTACTTTTCAAGGACTCAAAAGGAGTCGAACCCATTTAGTATTCTCAAATAAAATTCTACAGAAGTAGAATATACTATCTATTTCCAAGAATTCCAACTGTATCAATCTCAACAAGTGTTAACAGCAAGGCTTCAACAAAAGTCGATACCAAACAAGAAAACATTTTATGGACTCCAACAGAGTCGAATTCGTACATTATCCTTGCAAGCATTTCTACGA
This sequence comes from Taxus wallichiana var. yunnanensis, assembly GCA_018340775.1. NCBI lineage: Eukaryota > Viridiplantae > Streptophyta > Pinopsida > Cupressales > Taxaceae > Taxus > Taxus wallichiana. Next base: position 477,431,699 of record CM031243.1, on the reverse strand, counting down.
AATCTAACCGAAATGCAAAACACAGCAAGATAATTCAACCGCATTTAAACAAAATGTACACCCAAAGAAGGGTTCAATCAATAATCGAGCCAAAGATGAAGATACAACAAACTAATTCATACAATGCTACCATAAAAACCAACTGGACCAAAAATCATCTGAACAGAGTTGTTCTAATGAAATCATTTGAAGGAAAGCAAGATTTTTAAAAGTTAGGGCCTAACATGCTTGGTAATGTCGCTTAAAAATCCGAAGAAGACCTCTGAAAGAGCTCGAGCCTTCTCCTCTTTTTCCACGTTAGATTCAACAACAATAATTTGTTATTTCCATGCCTTATAAACTTTCCGACGAGAGAAAAGATCTAGTTATTCTCATAGTTACCATGCAACACTAAGTGATCGGTTCAAGAACCAAGTGATCAAACAGAGAGAAAACCGGAGCGTATGGAAAACCAAACAACCAACTAGTTTTCCATTTTGCATGCCTTCCCGAGCAATCCGTGCTCGGGAACCGAGTTCATTAATTGCATTAACTCCAAAATTCCCGCTCAATCTCCATTGCCACCGACCGCCATAGTTGGCGATGGACAAATGCAAACCAAAGACCATTTCCAGTTTTGGCGATACATCGCCACGTCAGGTCTCACTAGATATTTACAGCCTCCACCAAATCCCAAGTCCTTCATCCTTATCCACCTCATAAATGCCATAGAAACTACCGCCCATGGCTCGCACCCCTTCATAGGTCCCTTTCATCCATGATCATTAGTTTGGTTAGAAACATAGGTTAGATCTTAAGGTGATACTTAGTCTAACCTCCTTAGCGCTAGGTCACTAACCTTAGAAACATTTAGCTTATAGTTTAGGGCTAGGTTAGATTAGGTTTAGGTTATTAACCTTAATAAATCTAGTCTAGGTCTAACAAATAGAATCGTTCAGTATAAGAACCAAAAGATATACATACCTAAAATGGATTCAATCCAAATTGATAATAAGATAGCAATATATATTATAATTTATTACCCGGCTCAAGGTCTAGACCTTCCGATATTACGATATCGGGAACCAATTCATTAACACAATCAACCTCGAGTTAGACTCCGAATCGCTTATTCAACACCTTCGCACCTTACAACCTTCGTAAGGTCTATAATTTTTTTCATCCGTAATAAACTTAAAACATCTCTTGGATCAATGCCACTGATCCAAGGCTGAGTCATAAGGATGGGTAAATCCACAATTCATTCCGAAATCAAATTAAACTCAGGTGCTAAAAATGAAAGAAATAAAAGAGTCCAAGCATATCTCGGCTCACCAAAGATCTTCAAGAGCAAAGAAGATACAATCCATATCAAGCATGACTTCACAATCAAAGGAGCACATCCTTTTTACGTAAGAAATCATATATCAACACTTGAATGCTCGGAGGAAGTAACAATAGTTCGAGTGTTACGGTATTAATCCCACCTTCATTCCAAAACACTACCACCACCATTTTACTAACACCTTTGAATCCCACATAGTCCTGTGACTCCTTTCGATCTCATAAAATATATTATCCAAAACCCACTCCCATATTTAAACCCCACATATTCAAAAAAATCTACACATGTATCACCTATTTATACCTCTAAGGACCCTCGGTTGAAATCATCATGATCCTTACCAAGGGTAAAACCTTGCAGCAAAAATGTAAGAACCTTGGCATCCCTATTCAAAAATTCCTCACCCATATGCATCGAGAAGATGGAGCTTCCCCTTCTCAACCCCATCAACCTAAGAAACCCAATATATCATCTTCAATATTAGGACCTCTCCCATATATTTTGGGACCGAACCAACCCAAGTCGCCATCACTCCCAAATCTGCATCCAAATCATCTATTTCTTCTTCTAAATCTGAATCAAAATCATCCACCCCTCCTCCTAAGTATGAATCAAAATAATTGAAAGTGAAGTTGGAATCCAAAGGCCCTATCAAACCCCATAAAAGTAATACACCCATCTTTCTTTCATCATTATCCCCTAAACCAAATCCACCCAAATTCTATACGACTTCATCTTTTCAAACTCCCATTGGATATTATCCTGAATTCCTTCAACATCTCATCCAAACATCTGCAATCACCCTTCCCCATAAAGCATTTTTACCCACTTAGAACTAATCCCACATGGTTTGATTCTAACACCATATGTGCCTACCATCATGTCCTGGACATGACATAGAGAACTATAGGGCCCTCTCGAGACCTCAAATGATAACCTCATCAAAGAAGACCACCCTCTCCCATCTTCCAACCCATCCACATCTAAGTTCAATCCTACAAAAAAATTGTAACCTCTAAAACCTCTAAATCTACTTCCTCATCCACGTCTTTCATCACCATCCCACCACCTTCTACATCTTCTAAGGATGGTCCTCCTCTTTATATAGATGTCATTCGTATCACTACTCATTCTCACCCTCACAAGTCCCAACCATCTACCAAATAAAAATAAAAAAATTTCATCACTACTCCTTCTAATGATCTCATGCCATACCCTTATTCATCTAAGGATAACGTGTACATCCTAGCTACATAGAAAACCCAAAAGCACACCACCATTGAATAAAGCATCGTAAAAATGTTACACCAATATCTCGTTAAGATGTCCCTATATTATCTCATCCAAAGCTCTCCCAATCATCGAAAAACCCTTATTTAAGCCTTGTAGCATATCCCCATCTCATTCGATGAATCCCATCCCTTCATGACCCTTGTGGGGGATCTTACTACCTCTACCGCCATTTTGAAATCACATACATCTTACCTAAAGATCACAACCTTCCCTTTTCATCACTTTTCATATCAATGACACATTTATTCACAAATCTATGTTTGAAAATGGTGTTAACGTCAATATAATATCATCTCATACCTTTGACTAGCTGAAACTTCCCAAATACATTACCGCTCTATCATCCGCGGTCCTTTATTCCTTCAAAGATGTTGTCACCACTACCTTGAGCACATCTATCCTCCCCATCCACGTCGGTGAATTTTTTTCCATAAAGTATTCTATATTGTTGAGGGGGAGTTTTAATACAATGTATTTCTTGTATGCCCATGTATTCGTGTTATGTGTTGTGTCTCATACTCTTCATCATTGTTTTAAATAAGAACATAAAGGGAAGATCCATACACTCCTCATCGACCTTCCTCCATTAAAGGCATGTCATATGACCTATCATCCAAATGTCATGTTCATCACTAAATAAGATGCATACTTTGAAGAATCGACAAGTTCTTCTATGCCTACATCAAAATTAAGTAATGATGAATCCCTTAATAATGTGATACATTACCTCTCTCTCTCGGGAGAGTATTGAATCCTCGCTCTCAATTCTCTTCCCTCCTTCAATTGACTTGGTAGACTTGGTAAAGATCCTACATATCAACCTAATGTCGGGGATATCATTTCCTTTGGTCCATCTCATCTCAAAAATAACCTTTCCTATGGTGGCATCGATCACCATTCTTATCATGTCGACATTCAACCCTCACCAACCAATACACGAACAGATTTTAATTCCTCTATAACAAAGCTTTCACCTATACCTACCTCCACCACTATGCATTGAAGGGATTAATTCTTGGACATTATTAATAAGGTATGCATGATCTTATTGTTGGGCCGATAAAAATCGTAAGGATGAAGAGTGTAGAAGTTTGGGGTGTGAAAACATGGGGCGGCAAGAATATAGCAGATAAGGGCATGCCCGGATCGGACTTAGCCAATTTACATATTAAGGCTAATTTTGGATGTGGAGTGAAGAGAATTTTATTTCAAATACTTGGAGAACACACCAAGGCTATTTTGGGACTAGTAGAAGATCAATCAACATGCAGAGTTTTGGGGATATTAATAGGATTATATTGCAATTGTATTAATAGGTGATATATTATTAGCACTTGCATGCTTTTTAAAAGGTGCATGGCTATTATTAACATGTAGCCTATTCTTGGAGATGCATGGGCAAGTGAAGGGAAAGTCCCCACCCCTTATATATATGTATATTCTACATAGGTTAGAGGCCTTCTAAGTTATCATTCATGTTTTGTAGAGTTATGTTGCAAGATCTTAAGCACACATAGCTTATGGTGATATTATTGGATGTATAAAGCTTTTAAATTTACAATATTTAATATAATGGATAGTTGTTGTTGGATATTGATTATGAGCATGTAATTTACTAGTTATTACATGGTTAAGTTAATCTTGGTTCTTGTTTAAAGTCATTCTTACAAATGCTATGATCTAGATCTGGTTTATGCACTGTGGTTTAATTGATTATCTATTATGGATATGAAATATACATTCAATCATGCTAACATATTGAACAAGCTTCTATAAAGAGGGACCTCATACCCTTGTTCTCTTTGGGTAAGCACTTAGTATAGGTTGAGTGATGTGTCAGTGCACCTTGGGCTATTGGTGGTAAAATATAGGCTACATTTGGTTCCATTTTCGGGACCTCTTTTTTAGTTGTTTGCTAGGATGTTACATAATGAAGATGTACCGATTGACCTTGGCCAATATTGAAGAGTGGTTAGACAATATGGAAGAATAATATGATCATAGATTTAGTACTAGACCCGAGTTTGATTCACGCACGTGTGTTGAACATAATTTGTATGATGCATTGTAAAAACTTTCTTTACCATATTTCCTATAGATCTATACGAGTGGCTGGTCACTTATACATCTAAGAGGAATTAGAGGTACCATGCGCTCGTATGGGCACATGAATAATTTTAGGCCTTATATGATGTAGATATGACTTAGACGCATGTTGTAGATCACTTTGGTTTTATGGTGTTCTAAATAGCTATATCTTGGAGTACGTAGTTTCTACTTACTAATGTCTAGAGGTTATTGATTTCCAATTCTTGTGCTAACTTAAATGGTTGTATTTGTGTGGTATTACCTTGGCAATTAAGATCCCGATTGTAACCCCGGATTTGGAGAAGTTTCCCATGGCTAGCTAAACTCCACCATGTGCAAGGTAGGAGTAGGTGTGGTGAAATATGGTGGACCGAGTAGTAGAAAGGAAAAGATAAGAGAGGTGGATAAAGTTAAATGAGGTGGACAAGAGGGATTTAAAAAAGTAGCATGAAGTTACAAAATGAATGGCATTGAGGAGAGGGATGACTCATGAAGGATTTGGAGCTCACGTAAAGGACATGGAGCCCGAACATCTGGGAACTCCCCATTTGGGAAAGCATATTAGAGAACCATTTTTGGCCTCGATGAGAGCACACCAATAGATATATCATATACCTCGGCACACATTTTATCCCTCCCCGGTGACCTAGCCCTTGTGCTTGGTTTTCCAATTTCTATAACAATCAAGAATCAATGAGCTAGTTTGGGCAGAGAGTAAGAACAAATATAATTATCTTACCATCAAGTTCAAGAGTTAATCAAGTGGAATATTCATATATTGTGGGGAAAAATTCATCTATGTTATTTGGAGTCTTGGTTGGAGGTATCTTTTAGGAGTGTCATCGTCACAAAACATGGGTGCACATAACATTGGTATCACATCTAGAAGTAGCAACGCATCCTCCGGTCCATTGCATACTACATGGGGGGATAATTAGGAGGATCAAGTGGCTTAGGATATAGTGGATTTGGTGGCTCTATAGGAGGAGGAAACACTAGAGGTAACACAGTTCGTGGATCTAGTGGGAATGGTCCGCTCTAGCCCTAGAAAATTTATATGGAGATGTCTCTTCACCTTCCGTAATCACGAGAGGGATAGAAGATGTAGCTGAGCATGTGAACATGTGTGAGATTATTTGGCACATAAAGGGGATTACAGATCATGAGCAAAAGGAAATTCAATTTACAACTACATTGCAAGGGGCACACTTAATTGTTATAAAAAGTATGATTTGAACCAAACTTGTGTTGATTACACCATGTTACATGATGTTTTCTTATCGAGTTTCATATACCCGAATTTGAGCATAAAAGCATCATTACGTTACCAAGGATATTAACCAAGGAACTACCGAGAGTGTTTAAGAGTATGATGTTGGTTTCAATACCCTTTTGTTAAAGTTATCTTATGATATTCACCTGAGTCAACATGCTCAATGGTTTTTTGGAGGTTTGATCACACCTTTTAGAAGAGTTCTTTCACTTAATACGTATACATATCCGGGTGAGTCACTTGAAGAATATTTGTGTGATGAAGAAGTTGGGAGTGTAGACACAAGAGTTATCCCATCTTTGCAGGCTTAGATTGAAGTCATGGTGAAATAATTGGAAAAATTATCACTAATTCAAGTCATGAGACGCACAAAGGAGATTTGGTGCATGATTGTGAAGTAGAAGGTCATACTAAGGATAGTTTTCCTTGTAGGTCGATGCATGCTATATTGTTAGATTGTGAGATCTATCATTTAGATCATGATTTAAGTAGGTGCCCTTTGTTATAGAGCACGATAAGTAAAAATGTATCTTATTCTTTATCGCAATATTTGCGAGTCTTCCACCCATGACATATAAAATTGCAGGTTGATTGATTAGATTCATGATGTCATTGATATTGGCATATGATAAATTGACGTTGCAAATAAATCTAAGGAGAAAGGTGAGAATAATGACCATGAACATAATTAAGGGTGCTCATGGAGGTTGTGGTCGAGATAAAGGTTACCAAGGAGGATTCATAGGCCAAGGTTGTGGTGATGGAAGGAGTGATTTTCCATGCGGAACATGTTATACAAGTGGGTCCCTTGATCACTACAGGAGGGAATGCCCTCAAAATATAGTTTTTTCTTTCTATGGAAGGAATAAAAACTATGAAGAATTCCCGGACTTGTATAAAATATTAATTAAGAAGAAAAAGAAAGACAACGTTGCAAGAATGGTTAGATTATAATGTGTTATGGAGGATCAATGGATGCCAAAGTTAGTTTCGATCCTAAATTGGTACCTATAAATATTACTACGCGCATTGAAGGTGCGCGTATAGAGAAGTTCCAAATGTGAAGCCTCTTATCACTAAGGATGCATTTTTACATGTAAAGTATCCAAAACCGACACATCGAAATAATTTTATCAAGAAACCATGGAGGTGATTCTTTTATGTGAGTTAAGTGGGAAATCATCATCTAGATCAGGAACTTAATGAATAATGGTGGCAATGAGACATACATTCATCATAGGACTCAGAGCGGTCTCTAGAAAAATGTGTTCATCCCAAATAGAAAGTACTTGCAATTATCATATAACTATAACAAAGGAAAATACATAAGAGCTACATCCATTACACAACATCCATGATCAGAAATGAAACAATATAGATATGGATCATCAACTATACTCATGCTCATTTATGTTTGTAACCTCATTACATTCATTCTCATTACAATCAATGGATCCATTTAGACTACCATAGCTTGATCAGACCAAAGTCATACATCACAATAGGGATCATGTCCTTCATCCATACAAAGAAAAACTTATATCCCAACCCATGTTCTAGTTCTAGTTCTTTCTGCCTCTCTGCTCTCATCCACTCTTGCATCTATCAACATATCTATATCTCTCTTCTCTTTCTCTATGGGCTCATATATATAGGCATTCCAAAGTGCCAATGCCTCCTTCTGCGGCCTTAGATCTATTCTACTGTGCATCGTATGGGCTTCTATGGGGACATGTTCCTTCAGGTATGGGCTCTGCACATTCTGCCATGATGGTTTCCTAGGTGCACCTGCTCTTCAACATGGGCTCTGCATGTTCTGACATGATGGTCTCCCATGTGTGCCTCCATCGCTAAGCATATTCCTTTTGTGGGCCCCACATGGCCAATCTGACACCTTATTCGCTTCGCACGCGTGGTCGGGTCCTACTTCCCTGTGTCCTTCCTGAGACACCAAATACTGCTAAGTCCCAAAACCTGGGTTCTGTCCACGCGCCTTATCCTACACCCTTCTTCTACTAGGCCTTGCGCACTTTCTTCTTATGTGCCCATCCTCCAATCCATGTCTTGCGCGCTTGCGTGCCTACGTGCCTTGGTGTACTTAGTCGATATTTTAGGGGCCCAACATCACCCCACACTACGCATGTTCTCCATCTGCAGGAACACTTCTCCACTAGATAAGGGAACCAAGATGTAGTCTAATATTTTGCAAAAAGAATAAGGGAATGAGAAATGTGGGAGAGAAGAAAGAATGGGGGGGGTGACATTAGCTCAGCAAGCTAGGAAAATCCCTCTGCAGGTCAGCCTCCAACTTGTTCCATCCATCGACCTCACTCTGAGCTTTCCGACAGAGGTCACCGAATAGGGTGCTTACCTCCTCAAAACTTAGTCCATTTCCCTGGGTGCCCAAGGTGTCAACAACCTTCTCCATCTCCTTGCCTAGGTCTTCAAGCATGTCCATCCTCCTGGTGATCTATGGGTATAGTTCCTTCAACTGGTTTTTGATTGAGCCCCTTAAGGCTTCAATGGCTTCATATTTTCTTTCAACCTCGGTGAGGATTCTATCTCTTTCCACCCTATTCCCTTTATTCTTCTCCTAGAACTCCTTTAGCTCTTTCTTCGTGAGTGGTGACCAAGGTGCTTGCCACCCTATCCCGGTCTACGCAATTATCATATGTAGCCTCAGCAGACTGGGTAGCTAGAATCTTGACATCCGTGAGCACCTTTCTATACTCAACAATGAGTGCTACCACTTTCAACTTGTCCTCTTTCTCCAAGGTGCATTGCCACTTCTTCTGTGGACTCCAGGGCCAATGGTTGTCTCTCCATGGTGAGGATGTGCATGTCAATCTTCCAAGCATTCAAGAGTGGATCCATACTTCTACACGGGGTGACACTAGGTCTAGATGCTTTAATATGATGGCACTCTTGATAGACTCCACCTTTTTGTATACCTCTACACCTTTTCCTTTTCATCCCTTAGCTCACGTGATTCAGCTACGCATGCTTGATCAACTCTTCTTGCTTCAAGCCCTTAGCCTTCTCGGCCAGCTCCTCTTCCTTCTTTTCTAGCTTCTCCTCTAGAACCCTTATTCTGTCATTTCTCACAAAGAGCCTAGCCTCAGTCTCAACCATGTGACCTTGTTGAGTGCATTACAGAGCTTCTCATCCGAGAGTTGTTGGGCATTTACCAAGGGATTGGCTCCCTTAGACTCACACTATCATGATTTCCCCTCTTGCATACTTCAAAGTCTAGCTCATCAATATGGGACTCAAACACCCAAGAGAGCATCTTCCTTGTCCTGGGGTACATGCCCTTCTTGTCAAATGACCCCATGGCTAGGAGCCTTTCCATGGGTATAGTGCACTGGAAGTGTGCGCGTAACACTTTCTTCTAGTCATCAACATAGTTCATGACTTGTCCTCATTCTGCATCAAGGATCCTCCTTCCCGAGCACGTGCCTTTGGGAAACTCACTATTAGATTAGGACCTCCTCCCATACTAGCTTTCTCTTTCTCATCACTCTCCTCCTTGCCTTCCTCCAATACTAGGTCAGCTGTGCTCCAACTCTTGTTCTACCAAGGCCTCGATTATTTTTGTTGCCTCTCTTTTTTCCACCTCGGTTACTTGCTCCTCCATAAAGCTTATAGGTTCCTGCTCCTCACACCAACCTCCTCATTTCTTCCCATGTCTTGGGTGCCTTCCTCACCTTGGCTACTCTTGCGCCGCATGCGTGAACATGAACTCTGTTCTCTTCTCCTCTCTCTCTCTCCTAATCATACACGCTGCTGAAGACAGTGGCTCTTGATCTCTTTCAGGCTCATCCTCCCCACTGTCATCTTCTTCACTATCATCATCCTTTCCACCTATGTATTTCTCCAAGCTATCGGTCTCCTCCGAGTCAGCTTCCTCTTCTATCCTCTGCTTCTTCCTGAGGTGACTCTTTGGCAGGGGATTCAACCTTCTCTGCTTCCTCTGGTGACTTCTCTTTGGTGAGGGGTTGCTCTGGTGCCTCTTCTTCTGATGTCTTCTCCTTTACTGGGGATTTCTTCCTATGCATATATGTGCTAGGTTTGGCACTTGCCGCCGCATGTGCTTACTATTTGAGCAACCTGCACACTTGGTGCTTCTTCTTCTCTCTTTCCCTCTTCTTGGTGTGGGCTTCTTTCTACCCATGGGATCTTTAGGTATGGAGACATCATTCTCCAGGTATGTGCCCTTCTCAAACTTTGGCCTTATGCGGAGGTATACGCGTGCTGTGGATCCTCCTGCAATGGGAAAGGTTATGGGCCTTGTCATTTGAACTTCATGTGACACATACCTCTCCACGTACGCACACTTGCTTGCTAGGGGTAGATCAACCCTTTGCACATTTCCCTGTGGTCCCGGTCCAGATTACCAAGGTCCAGCTTCAACTTCTTGGATTCTTTGAACCTGTTTACTCCCGCTTGGAAGTATTGAGCTATGAAGGTGAAGGGGAGTTTGCACCATGGGCTCCATGTCTCATCTGTTAGTCTGAATCTTCCCAGGAAGAAATGCTAGTACACCACAAATTCAGCTTCTCCCTTGGTGGTCACTGCAGTTGTTTGGGAATCCTCCATTCTACCCCAAACATTTCCTTAGGCACGTATACCACTTCTCCAGGTGTGCCTTGTGCATTGTTGTCATAGTGTCACAGGCGTATTTCTCAAATCTCTTTTTGGTGAAGGGTTCTCAGTAGGGTACTCCCACACAACTTGTCTGATGCATCGGGACTCCAATCTCTAAAAATACTATGGTGAGAAAGACATTGCCGAAGAGGATTATGTCACCTTCCTTCGCGTAACTGATAATCTCCTCACGATGAATGCAGACAAATTGTAGATGGTGCCCTCTGAAATTTTCCTACAAACATGCAACCATGGTTTATTGACTTGGGTCCATCTCTCCTAGCCATTTAACTTTGTCACCATATGCGCAACCATCTTCATCACCGGGTCCTCGATATCTGTGATATCGTAGTACCTTGACCCCTTTTTGTATGCATAGGCGGTGATAGTTTCATTGAATTGCCTCTTTGTCACCTAAGTCATCCTCCAAACTATCTCCTTCACATATGAGGCCTGTGAACTATGAAATGAGATGAGGAGTAATGCACATCTTGCACCCTACAAAATGGAAGTAGTCTTCATGCACGTGTGACATCAGCCATTGATATAGGTGCTCAGGCTTCCCAAAATAGGGCAACTCAAAGAGTTGTAATAACCCTGCCTTCTCCATCTTGACCTTCACATCATCATTATAGATGGGAAAACCCTCTAGGTGTCCTTTTATTTGTTGGGTGCACTAACTCCAGTGCCATCTCCTTCTTTTGTGCATGCTTGTATGATGATTGTAGTCATTCACAGACATGTTTCTTAGATGGGACTCCCACTCCTTCCCCAGCAATACTCCATCTGGGTACTACATTTCTGCATACCACTCTTCATTTGTACTTGCTGTCAGTTTCTTGTTGCTTGGCCTTGCCCTTGCCCTTTCCCTTCTTGGGTGTGCTAACTGGTTTCTTGGGTGCCATTGTCTAGGTCCTCTTATTACTTCAATCACTCCTTACTATACTCTACTCTTCCACTTCTTCCAACCTTAGATCTCAAACTTGTGAAGAAAATATCTTAAACCATGCCCTAGTTTGTCAAACCCTAACTGGGATACTCCTTTCACAAGATGGTGCCTTCTCACAACTTCCCTTACACCCGTGAAATCCCTTCCTTCTGGTTCACAAATCCAAACTAGTTACTCACACTCAACCTCTCAGATTTTTCTTCACATGGATCAACTCTGGAAGCCCTAGTTTGTAGAGATGCAAAAGTGCTTCTTCTCCCTTATTCACAAAGTGAAAATGAAATGCCTCGACCCTTTATTTATAGATTTTCCTGCTTTGTAACATTAAATGCTACCTTACCTACCACCGTACATTAACACTTAATGTGGCTTTTTCAAACAAGCCCGACTTTTCACGCATTCACTCATGCACTGACCTTGCGCGGAAATTTTCCAACCTCCTCGCAAACCCAACTTTCATGCATTACCTCATGTGCCCAACCTTGCATGGATAATTCTCCAACCTTCTGGCATGTAACCAAACCATCTAGATAGGAGACTCTTACGTGCGCATACCCCTGCGCCAAAGGCACTTCTTCTATCATGGTTTTTGCTCTCACCTACCTCGTGTTGCTTATGCGCTTCTTCTTCCCTTGTACATGGATCCCCAATGTAGCATTTTCCTGACACCCACCATCCTTTTTCACCTTTTCCTTGCATGCACTTTTTTCACAGGGCCATTCAACCAGGATTTTCAATTCAATCCTTCCTGGTGCTTCACACTTCAATTTCTTCCACCTTACTCCACCCCACACTAAAATGATGTGTGGTCCTCTATGCATATACACCTTCACTAGAGAGTAATGAGATTACCGGTGCCCAAGGCACAACACAAAACAACAAATGAAAAGGAAACACAAGAAAGAAAACTGCTTTAGAGAAAATCCTAAACTAATTGGCAATACTACCTTATTGACAAACACCAAGAAGACTTATTTATAGTAGGGCTTCAACCTACTCCCATTGAAGTGTCCTAGCAATCTCATCCCATCCAGTGCTTGTAACTGGCACGCACCCGAATCAAGGATGTACGAGATGGTGTAAGGACCTAACCAATGCACTTTTAACTTTCCAGGATGGTGCAAAACTTAGAATCATATAGTAAGACCATCTGCCCAACCTCAAACTTCTTGTTCCTGATGTGGCGATCATGCCATGCTTTCTACTTTTCTTTCTCTGTTGTTTGGCTCCACCTGGCGAGTGATCATCTTTCATCCAGCTTCATCAGTTCATCAATTCTTTCTTCTAATGCTTGCTCATCAGCTATCCCTCTACGCATGCGCTATACGCAGAAGGTAACATGAATTCAATCGGTAGGACAACTTCCATGCCAAACACCAATTGGAATGGTGTGGCCTTGTTCAACCTTTTATAAGTTGTCTGTAAAGCCCATAATACAACTGATACCTTGTCATCCCAATCTTGTCTCCCGACATCACAGATCTTAGTCAATGTGTGACTAAGTATTTTGTTAAATGCCTCATGCAGTTCCATTTTCTTGAGGGTGATAGGGAGTAGTTTTGTGATGAGCCACCATGAACTCTACTAATAGGATCCTCACGGTCTCATTCAAGAAATGTGTACCCCTATCATTGGTTAGACTCAAAGGGCATCCATACCTCGTGATAATATTCTCCCACAAAAATCTTGCTGTTGTAGCTGCCATGTACAGTCTTAGTTGGGGCTGCCTCTGCCCACCTTGTCAATAGTCATGTAAGTGATCACATAGCGTGATCCAGTCCTACGTGCCTGCTTGGTGTAATAGGGCCTACAAAGTCTATTTCCCATTTCTCAAAGGGTTCAGTGCTAGGGATGGGGTGCAAAGGGCATTTCATCCCTCCATCCTGGCTTTCCAATGCGCTGAAAATGGTCACATGCCTTACAATACTCCTTGTAATCTTTAAACAGGGTCTCCCACCACAATCCTGCCATTAATATCTTACGCGCGGTGGCGTCACCTACATAATGCCCACCTGCACTTCCTCCATGTGCTTCCTCTATGATGGCGAGGTGCTCATGCTCTAGTACACACTTCACAAAAATTCATCATGCCCTAGTTTGTATAAGTCCCCACTGATCAACATGTAGGGTGCGATGCGTATGGCTAGTTGCTTTCTCTCTAGTGTCTTCATTCCTTCTGGCACCATACCCATCTTAAGGAACACAACAATATCCTCCAAGTCTTGAGGGTGTGCCATAACCTAAATAACTATGCATTTGGCATGGTATCTTCAATGCTTATGTGTCCTCCCCAAATCAATCCTAGACAAATGGTCAGTCCGAATTACTCTTTCCTGGTTTGACCACTACGGTGAACTCAAATTCTTGGAATAACAACACCCACCGACATATGCGCCCTTGTAGGATGGGCTTGTTCACCAAATATTTTAATGCCATGTGGTCAGTGTAGAAGATAAAGGGAGTTGCCAACAGATACTACCTAAACTTATGAAGCATGTAGATCATAGACAATGCCTCGCTTCGGTCATAGTATAATTTTGTTCTGCTGGTGTCAACTTCCTGCTTGCAAAGCATAGGGGGTGATCAACAATTCCCTCACTAGGTTGTGCAAGTACTACCCCAATGGCCATTCTAGAGGCATCCACATGAACATGGAAGGGCTTGTCCCAAGAGGGAAAATGTAATATAGGCACGCGGTGACAAGCCTATCCTTCAATGTGTCAAATGCCTTCTGTTGCGCCTCTCCCCAGTGAAAGGCACTCTTATGCCTAAGTAACTCTTCTAAAGGCGTGGCGATCTTGGCATACCCCTTGATGAACTTTTGATAGTAGCCCATGTGTCCAAGAAATCCATGCACTGCGCTTTGGCTAGTTGGCTCCCCTAATCCCACAATCACTACAATTTTGGTAGGATCCACCAACAAGCCTTCTTTGCATATGATGTGCCCCAATAGGGTCCCAAATGGGGTAGAAAATACACACTTCTTGATGTTGAGGGATATCCTCAACTACCGACACCTTTCAAACATCAACCACAGGTTGTCACAATGGTCCTTGACCACCCATACATGGTCCAATCATCAAGGTATACTTGGAGAAACTTGTGGATGAAGTCTGGAAAGCCTATACTATAATGCGTGAGAACACACATGGGCATTCTTCAACCCAAAAGGCATGACCATATAGGAAAAACTTCCCCACTCGGTGGTGAAAGTTGTCTTTCTCTTGGTCTTCCTTTGCAATCCTCACCTGGTGATAGCCTGAGAACCCATCCGTGAAAGAGTAGACTTCGCGCCCTACCACTCCTTCCAGGATTTCTTCAGTAAATGGGGTTGGGAAAGGATCAATGATACATACTACATTCAAATCCCTATAATCAACACATATCCTTATCCTCCCATCCTTTTTGATACTAATCACCATCGGACTTATCCATTCTGACTCCTCCATAACTTCTATGATTCCTGACTCTATCATCTTGTCTATTTCCTCCTTGACCCTTATGCGTAGATTAGGATTCATTCGGTATGGTCTCTTCTTGATCAGGCATGCACCTTCCTTCAACTTAATTCTCATCTCCCCCAAGGAGTGGTGAATGCCTTTGAGCTCATGATACCCATGTGGGAATAAATCCTCAAACTCACGTAAAAGATCAATGATCTTAGAGACTTCCTTCTCTGACCAATAATCTCCAATGATAGCTTCCTTGGGTTCCACCTCCACCCAATATTAACCTTCTTTGTCTTTAAAGGCTCATGATAGGTGCACGCCATCTCATCAGCACTATCCATTACTTTACACGAGCCTAGAGAATGGTTAACCTCCATAGATTTTCCATCTCTTCACCGTCTATGACATAGACCATCTTGCCTTTTTCTTTTTCTACACACGCTGCTCTCAAAGTGTACCTCATCAGACTCATTTTCACCAATTTCTCCACCCAAGCATGGCTCTCCTAGCAATTCTACAAGCCTATCCTCTACCTTGGCACTATCCCCCATCGTAAGGTGCTTGACCTCCTGCAATGCCTTATCCACCGATGGTTTGGTGCTTTGATACTCAAATGTCTTGGACGAGATCAGCCACTAGTTCTACCAATTCCTTGTTTGGTGGCATGTCTCAGAGTGGATGTACCATGTGTGCAACCCCTACAGTGTAGAATACAGTTTGTGGATCCAGAGGGATGGTGGCAAAGCCTCTGCGCCTTCTCTCCATACTCTCTCACAGGCTTGGATGTGGAAAGAGGCGGGCTCACTACCATGGTAATCTTTGATGGTGGTGGGTGCATTGCTTCTAGAGAACTAGATAGAGAGGGAAATTCTCACCTCACCACTCTAGAAGGTTATCCCAATGCATTTCCCACCAGCATGTGCACATAGTTCTAGTAGGACATAACTTAGCATCCCTCTTCATTCCTTTCCTCCTTCCATTGAGCTTCCATCTTCTACAAAAATATCTCAGGGAAGGCTCCTCCTGAGTACTTAGGTAGCTCCTTTCCTCCTAGGTGTCGGATAGTGCACGCCTTTGTCACCTTTGTCACCGATCCTCTTAAGTGTCATCCGATTAACTCATAGGTTCCATGCACCCAATTATCACATGCTTATACTTGGTGGTGTCACTCACCGACTGAGCATCCTCAAACTGGATAACTCCATTGGTAGGATGGATTATCTCTAGATCCTTGATTGAGCACACATATATCCTATCCAAGACCTCTTCTCCCAAAGGTTCAGTATAGGGTGTTGACTTCCCATCAACAGGGTATGATGACACGTTCCTCCTCATTTTCAAAGCTGATGTACCCTTGTTGAACCAAAGATCTGCATTGTTCTTATAACACCATGGGTGCCCAAGTAGTGCTGGGAAATTGTCTACCTCGGCGAGTGCTAAGACTTCAAAGTCCCTAGTAAACTTAGCTCCCTGAATGGTGATAGCTGCATCCTTTAAGACACCTATGGGCATTGCCTTTGTTTTGTTTTCCATATACAACACATTTGAAGATGGTTGTAATGCAGGCCTTCCCATCTGATGCCAAGCATCCAAAGTGAGAACATTGACCTCCATGCCTATGTCGATGAGGATATTGCTAAGGAGCCATCCATCCACGACCGCATTCAACGTGATCTCCTTATCATAGTCAAGGCTGTGAGGGGGAAGGTTTGCATGCAAGACTTGCCTCTCGTGCTCTTCTCCTACACGTGGTACCTTCTCTCTCAACCATGCTCCTAGCAAGGGAATAATATTCTCTTGCCTTAGCATCTTACATACCTCCTTGACCTCATCCAGGTCATCTTTTGGCACCTCGACCCTCCTTCTTTTCTCTTCTCTCTGGATTGCTCCTTTAGACACTAGATTTCTCCTTGTAAGCTCTGAATCACATCCATGGTATCTTGATATACCTCTTTTTGATGCGTGGGGTCTGGTACCTTCCATGTACCACTTCTTCCCTTGAAACTAGGTTCTTCTACCTTGGTATTTCCTTTGTGCACGTAGCCTCTACTCTTGTGGTTACCAAAATAGGTTCCAAGCCTACATCGCGCACTACTCATGTGGCATCCATTGGGTGTCCACCTTCTTAATGCTTACCATTGTAGTACCCTTTTCTTTCTAGTGTTGTTGACTCATATGCTCAAACAACTTAGGGCACTCCTCATACTTGTGCTTCTTCCCACACCATGAGCACTTGTAATAAGTCTAGGCACTCACGCTTGTAGTGGTTGGTAGACCCACAATTAAAATAGGTTCCACATGGGAATTCACTCCTTCCTCCCCCACGGTTACCATGACCACAAAATCCTCATGAAATCCTCTTCCCCATGCCTCCATCCGCGCGCTCCTCATAACTTTGATCATCACCCTTAGAACTACTAGAAATGCTGGTCTGCACACCCCATGATCAATGGCCTCATGGATCTTGGTCAATAATTCTACAATCCTTGGTATCATGGGTTGTAGAGGTGTAGATCTTACAGTAGTAGGACACATTCTTTCGCATCACATGCTACAATAGGGGGACATTACTCGCATCATGGTCCCCATGAAAAATCTCACAATCTACTATGGGCACATGGACCATCCTCCTCTCCTGGGGGAAATTATCCTTGACATGCCCCTCTACTTCAAAATCTATACACCATAACCCACTGCGAGTCTCATGTGCTTGAGTTCATAGACAACTTCTCTAGCTTCTTAGCCATAGCATGATTTGAGCCTCCAAAAATGGGCTAACACTAGTATCAACACTTCCAATGGCCTCGACATGCAGAGTGGCCTCAAGCGCTTCGTATGGGTCTGATGAAAGTTTTGTGAGATAAAGCTCTTCTGAAAGGTGTTATCAACCCCCAAAAAACCATTGAGCATGTTGTGAAGGGTGAATGTCATATGAAAATTTTGACAGAGAGTCTTAAACCACGCATCATACTCCCACACTCTCTCCCATTCCTTGTTGAATCTCCTTCAAGGTGTTGATGCTCTTTTGTTCAAACTTAGGAATGTGGAATTCTACTAGGAAGGCATTCTTTAAAGTAGTATAATCCACCACTTGTTTGATGAGGGTCATACTTCCTATACCAGCTATGCGTGCCCTTATAACATTGTTGCAAACTGACTTTCCTTCCATTCTGGGCTAGTGATCCCTTTCACGCACCATAGTAGCTCACACTTGTGAACATGCTCTGCAGCATCTTCAATGCCCCTGTAATCTAGAAAATGTAATGACATCTCAATGAAAACTTGAGGGGGTTGTTGGGGTCCTTGTCCTCCTAAGCCAGAGCCTTGGTTCCCTCTGGTATTTCCTCCACCACCAGATCCACCAGGCCCACCAGGTCTTGTTCCTCCCGATCCACTAGATCCACTAGGGTCCACTTCCTCCCGATCCTCTAGATCCACTAGGATCCACCAGTCCACTTAGTAGTCATGCCAAGGGTCCCCATAGTCCCACTAAACTACATGCCCATGGTCTGAGATGATGCCCCACTACCAATAGTGTACCCCGCGCCACTCCCAGATGAGACCGAAGGTTGGTGCACTTGCTCCTTGTCCAAAAATCCCTCCAAAAACAGGAATATGCATAGCCATAGAAGTTCCAAATGAGAAATTATATCTCCTGGGTGCAGACTCGGTCACTCCCACCGATACCAACTTGGCCAACAATATTCTTTCCTTGGTCTAGAAAGCCAAGCGCTAGGGTTTGGTCACTAGGTGGGTTTAGATACGTGCACCAATGGCTCTTCTCTCTCCATGCGATGATGAACTCTCATCAGAAGCCAAAGGGGTCTCTCTTACGCTTTGCCAAGATGGGGTAGCATAGATTGCTCAGGTTCCACATCCTCCACGTGAACCTCAACTCCTTCCTGCAATGTCTACCTCCACATATCCATCACACCTGTAACCTTCATGTCATCTAGAAATCTCCCTTTCATGTGCTTCACTATACCTGAGTCATCTCTCCTCCCTTTCTTTTTCCACCACAAGGTCTTCCATCTTCCCCCACCCTAGCTTCCTTTCCCCAAGCACTTAGGATGGTTTAGCCAGCCATTGGGAATGCCTCTAAACCCAAGGTAACAAGTAAAATCTTCATTTCCAAAGGGATAACATGTAGAAATGATCCTCTGGGCTCCCACAGAAACTCAAACTCAATAATTTCTGGGCAAGAGTATGTAGAAATAGCATACTCCAGAGTGTAGCTAGCCAACACACCTCTCCACCAATGATCCACAACACGGGTCCACGTCAGATCTACATCTTGCAGCTTATTCTTCTTGGGTCCATGTGTGTGATCTATAATACCAATTCGATCTAGATGCATATGCTGAGAGCCATTCATACAATTCTACTGGGAAGCAACAAAAAAATGTTTCATATAACTCATGGTAGAGGTTCTCTTCTACCCATCTACATGCATCAAACTCAGACCTAGTGCTGAATCTCTGAGAAAATTCATCCTCCATGCTCTTGAACCATGATTCAACACTCTCCAAAGTTAAACACTCTTGTCATTACTCATTATACAGATCAAGATGCATGCCATTTCCCACTACAACTTCAAAAGAGGTCCTAGAAATGGAACCAAGATGTAGTCATTTTTATACCCACTGAAGAACAAGGGAATCCCATGCACACCACTCCTATCACCCAGTGGGAACTGGGTGCTCACCCGAGGCACGCATGGGTGTCGAGTCTCTCTTTTATGTGAGTTAAGTGGGAAATCATCATCTAGATCAGGAACTTAATGAATAATGGTGGCAATGAGACATACATTCATCATAGGACTCAGAGCGGTCTCTAGACAAATGTGTTCATCCCAAATAGAAAGTACTTGTAATATGATAGACTACTATAGAAGAAAGGAAAATACATAAGAGCTACATCCATTACTCATAACATCCATGAATAGAAATGAAACAATATAGATATGGATCGAATCAACTATACTCATGCTCATTTATGTTTGTAACCTCATTACATTCATACTCATTACAATCAATGGATCCATTTTAGACTACCACAGCTTGATCAAACCGAAGTCATACATCATAAGCAGGGATCATGTCCTTCATCCATACAAAAAAAATTTATATCCCATCCCAGCTTTAGTTCCTAGTTCTACCCTTTCTAGCCTATGTTCTCTCTCTAACCTCTCTCTTCATCTTTCTCTCTATGGGTGCTCCTATATATAGGCATTCTGAAGTGCCAATGCCTCCTTCTATGGCCTCGTAGATCTATTGCTATGGGCTCTCACACATTCTACCATGATAGTTTCCTAGGCGCACCTACTCTTCAAGCATGGGCTTTGTATGTTCTTACGACATGATGGTCTACCATGTGCACCTCCATTAATAATAATATTCCAATTGTGGGCCCCACGCAGCCATTCTCGACACCTTATTCACTTCGCACGCATGGTCGGGTCCTACTTCCCTATGTCCTACTTGAGACACCAAATACGGCTAAGTCTCGAATCCAAAGTTCTATCCACATGCCTTATCCTACACGCCCTTCTTCTACTAGGCCTTGCGTGCTTTCTTCTTGCATGCCCATCCTCCAATCCATGTCTTGCACACCTACGCACCTTGGTGTACTTGGTCGATATTTCAGGGGCCCAACAAATTTGGATTGTGATAAGGAGATAAATTTGAATGTTGTTGTTGATGGATGTATCTTGAGTGACATTGATTGATCTTTGGTGCAAAAGTTAATGTAATCACTTTAGATGCATAAATTCAGATGGGAAGCCACCATTACAACCATCTCCAAATGTGTTGTTAATGGAAAATATAGCCAAAGTCACGCCCATTGGAGTTTTGAAGGATGCTAGTATTACTATTTAGGCGGGCAATTTTTTTTACTGGACTTTGAGGTTCTAGCCCTTTTCGAAGAAGATAGTTTTCCACCACTTCTTGGGCACCCTTGGTGTTATGAAAACAATGTTGACTTGCGTTTCAACAAGGGATATATTATTATTGAGAACAAGGAAAAGTGCATCATCATTCCTTTGGCAGATGGGAAAGTTACACCTTATGTAGAGCCCTTAAGTGAAGAATATTTGAATATAATTTATGTGCGCACCATTAGGGATCCTGAAGTGCTTGAGCCATCAAAAGAAGGAGTTCTCCAATGGGATGATGCACAGTCCATAAGTGATACTACAAGTGTTGCATGTGATAATTGGGCACATGGTACTTATGAAATGGTTGGACATGAAGTAAGGAGTGCAGCTACACGTGTAGGCATGCCACGATGTCTTATGCATTTGGTCGCAACTAGGTACCAAGGTACACTGATGAAGGAAATCCTAAAGTGTTCCTGCACACGATGGAATCTCAATGGATAGATCAAGTAGAAATAATGAATGTGCTAGTCTATACCATGCGTGGGACTGCAACATGTTGGTGGATGGTTCACAAGGATAATCTATTGGAGTGGTGAGAAGTGAGGATTGAATTCTCTATAATATTTCTCTAAAACAATGCACCTACTAAGATATGTGAATTCCATGGGAAGGATTCTCATGACTATGTTAAGTAGTGTGAGAGAATATGGATAGAAGGGCTAGAGGATTTTCCACCTTCATTGTGCATGCATCAATTCTACTAAACCTTGTGAGGTTGTGCGTACGCATGGTATGTCTATGCAGAGTTGAATAGAGAAACATAAAAATGGTAGGAACTGATTGTGGGTATGGTTCGGACCTTTAACTATTTTTCAACTAAACCCCTCGTGAATAAGGCATTACAAGTAATGAATCACTTAACATTGGGAGATAGTGCAAAGGCCAAGGAACTTATCTAGGAGTTACTAAGGGAGTCATACCCGGAGGCGTGCTTTGAGGAAGAGGAGACTCGATGCAAAACTACTCAAGCGTGCCTACATGGAAAATATATGGGTAAGATAGTCCACATTATTGATGATGAAGAAGTGGAAAATATGTATGTTGAGCATACAGAGGGCATGTGTGAGGTCTTAGACAATGCAAATGAAAAGGCACATGCCTACCATGAGCCTATGAAAACTAAGAAATTCAACATTGGGAAAGATAATGAACCTACGGAAACCATCATCAAAGATTATTAATTTGATTTTGAGGTTGCTAAGATAATTGAACTATTGCATGACTACCAAGACATGTTCCCTAGGGGTTATAATAAATTAAAAGGAGTGCATGAATCTCTGGGAGAGATGAGAATTAATTTAAAGGAATGGGAATGCCCAGTTAGGAAGAGGCATTACAAGATGAATCCTAACTTGTGCATCAAGGTTAAGGAAGATATGAATAAGATGCTGAAATCAGGAATCATTGAGCCCATAGAAGAATCCGAGTGGGTTATCCTATTGTGATCAATATTAAGAAGGATGGAAGAATCAATATTTTTGTGTTTTACAGGAGTTAAATGCTACATGTGTGATAGATCCTTTCACCACACCATTTATAGAAGAGATCTTAGAGGGCATAAAAGGGCGTGAGATTTATTCTTTTAATAATGGGTTCTCTAGATATCACTAGGTCTAGATTGCAAAAAAATATTAGTCAAGACAAATTTCACCACTTGAATGTGGAAGTTTTGCATATAAAGTGATGCCTTTTGGGTTGAAAAATTAGCCTCTAGTATATTCACACATTATTGTGCAAGCATTCCAAGACTTTATTCATAAGTTCCTATAGGCTTAATTGGGTGATTGGATAGTTTATGGGTTGGTGAGAGATCATTATGAAAATTTAAGTCTCATGTTTGAGCGTTGTAGGCGATTGAGCATATCATTGAATATTAAGAAGTGCATTTTTACTACACCTTTTGGGACTTTTCTTGGACACATCATTTGTAAAGAAGTATTGTTGGTGGATCCTGCTAAGGTTGTTGTCATTTTTGGCTTAGAGGAACCTACTAACTAGAGTGAGGTACATGGATTCTTGGGATATTCGGATATTATAAGAATTTCATTAAAGGATATGCTAGGATTTATTTTCTCCTATAAGAATTGTTGAATAGTAAAGGAAATTTCCATTGGGGTGAGGCACAACAATGTGCATTTGAAACATTAAAGGAACAATTACTACAATGCTCATGTTGCACTTTCCATCTTGGAATTTACCTTTTCATGTGCATGTGGCTACCTCTGCATGGCCATTGGTGTAGTTTTAGCCCATAATAGAGAAGGTATTGTTAATCATCATATTTACTTTGCAATCCAAAAATGACACAAGTAGAACAAAATTATACTACCACGGAGCGCAAGGCATTGCCTATGATCTCCACGCTCCATAAATTCAGGAAATACTTGTTGATGACACCCATTATTTTCTATACAAATCACATAGCGTTAAAATACTTAGTAAACAAGCCCATTTTGTAGGGGTGCATATGTCGATGGGTTCTCGTTATTTCAAGAATTTGAGTTCACAAAGGGTGGTTAAGCCAGAAAGAGTAATTTTGGACCTGACCATTTGTCAAGGATTACTTCGGGAGAGGAAGCACTAATCATTGAGGATATAATGCCATATATATAATTGTTTAGATTAAACCATGTGCCATCCGAGTAAGAATATATTCTTATCTTTTTATGAATGGGTGTGGTCAGACATTGAAATCGTGTCGTAATTACCTTGGTCCCCTACCGTAGTCCTATAATCACTTCCTCATCCTCAACACCTTATCACCTACCTCCCGCACCCCACACATTTTAATTTAATTAATTTAATTATTTTAATTAAGTTAATGACCTTTCACCTACACACATATTAATTTAATTATTTACATTAAATTAATTCACTACCCTCACACACCTATTTAATAAAATTACCTTTATTAAATGCACCTCACCTAACCACCCCCATCATTTGACCCATTAACCTAAACCCTAAACCAATGTCCTAAATAAAACCTAACATTAGACCCATTCCCTCACCTCACATTAAAATCCTCCTAAGGTTGGTTTTCACCCCGAGAAAAGAAGATACCCTTATCAAATGGCGGAGCAACTTCCCATGTAACTTTTGAACAACCCAAGATATCTCGCCCAAACCGATGTTGGTTTTCCCTAAACCGATGTCGGTTCACCCTAAACTAACACCGTTATACCGTAATGGACCAAATGGTCTATTTAGACCCATTTTGACTTTGTAATATGGGTTATTTGTTGAAAAATTCTGATCTAGAGTTTGATCTCTTTAGACACAACAATAGAACAAAGATTAATTTGTGATCAACAAAGGAAACCAAATACACTAAAGCACAACAAAGAAACTTTCTTCCCAAAGATTCTCCAACACAAAAATTCTTCATTATTCTTCGACTGTACCTCACAAAAGAGTAAGTATCCTCCTTCCATCTATTTCATTTTCCTATCATCATCTCTGTAGTATTTGTGGTAAAGGAACCTAGTATTTTACCCTTTGTTCATTCCCTCTCTCCAAATGCATAGCCCACCTTCCATACCTAATTATCTTAACACTTGGCATAATTTCCTATTTGACCTCCTCGCAGTCTTAGACCTTCACAACATATCTACATCCCCTCTCCGATCAATTCCCGCTTGCTATCCACGCTAATTTTGCTCCAAAACTCCAAAAACATGGATCGTGTGAGTCCACCAGCCCCCGACTTAACCACCGTCGGTTCTCTCTAACCGTCGCCGGTTACATTCCAACCATCATCGGTTTTATAAAACCATGGTCGGTCTCTGTGTCACCTAATCTCTGCCAGAATTACAACCTGTTTCTAACATATACCTACTTGAACACCTATTTGACCTTCATATCTGTATCTAACCTAGCTTGTTAGCTCATATTCACCTATAACCAACCTATTTGACCTCTGGATCTCCTTCTAGCCTAGCCTGTTAGATTAGATCTAGCCTATTGCGTTTGTATGAGATTCCTAAATCATATTAAACTAAAGTAGGAAAATATTTACTTTATTTCAGCATTGAATTGTTTTGAATAGTGGATTGATAGCCATCTAGAAAGTATCGCACTTCTAGGATCTAGCATATGCTAGGTAGTCCACTGCATATATTGTTTAACTCTCTTTGGTGGTCTTGTTTTGGTTATTATACGAGGTAGTTCCTCCTAGCAAAAGGAAGGTCTCACAATAATTTTGGTTCGAATTCATATACGCGCATACAACCTTCAACCATCCCAAAAAAGGTATTCCTCTTACCACCTTTACCTTATCTCTGCTTCAGTAACCAAGGAAAATCAACACGTAACCAAAGCAGAAAAAATAAAAATGGGAAAGTTTGCTTCTAATTGGCTTTGACCTTACATCATGACCCATGCCTATGGATCGGGTGATTATCACTTGTCTTCACCGGCCGGTAAGCCTAAACCTGAGACCCTTAATGCCTTGCATCTTCAACCATTCTCTTGTTGAATTTTAGTCCTAAATGACTATTTATCTCATTCATGCTCATCCCTTGAGTGTTGTTTACCTTTCTCTATTCCTCACCTCCACTTCAATGACTAAACAAGAATCATGCGATTACCCGTCACCCTTTTTCGTTCTCTTAAATATGTGCACCATGGCTCGCACATGGCATGATCCTCATGGATACTTTTCATCTTCTTTTAGATGAGATCCCATGGGCATTCACCCTTGCCTTCGTAATAAGAACCAAATGCTTCATTATAGTCTCATCCATGACTTGAAAGCCAAAATAATAATAATAATAATAATAAAGGGATCAACTCCTTGAGTCAAACTTCCAATATAAAAGATGAATCCCTCAAAAGGATATCTTCTACCTTCAATTGTCGTTATAAGTAGATCGCTCCCTTGAACGATAGCCATAAAAAGCTCATAATCTCAAAAATAAATATTCAAAATCTTCCCGCATCGATCAACTTTGTGAAGAATTCAAGGAGACGTATATTCATCCCATATAGACTTCCCGCATCGATCAATCTATCTAAAAATTCAAAAAGAAAAGAAGAGTAAACTTTTTTTCGTCATGGACTTGTCTATTGTGATCTTCGATTCCTTACCCAAGGCATTTTGCTTCATAACATATGACACGATTACCTTCACCTCATTATCCATTGTATTTTCACTTCATACCTCAAGGGACCTCTTGAACCAATGAAATTTGGTGATCATGTGACTATTCATCACCCATAGAATTATCAATCATGCAATCTCTTTAGGGTCTTACATTCACTAGCCTATTTGTAGATATGTTTCATATGTTTCGATCCTTGCCAATCGGGTGATTTTCTTGACCCTCTTATATTTTGTCTCCTTTATTACCCTTTGATCCTCCTATATAGGACTAGAGCCTCGACACCTGTCTTTTGGGATTTTCTTCTCCCACCTCAATCAACCTAAAATCACCTTTACCTATCTACCTATTCTCAACCCCAACATCAATGCCCTCAACCTAATTATACCTATGACCTGGAATCAACACTACCTATTGACCTAAAATCACCCATACCTATCTACCTATATTCCACCTAACCTAATCGACCTTGACCTAATCATACTTATGACCTCGAATCCAACCTAACTATCAACCTCACTACCTATTCTTCTATCTTCTCATATTCTTTCCTAGCTTATGGGAGAACTACATCGGTCTGAGGTCCCTTTTTTCTCGGGACTATGTATGTAGCACTTTCTGGGCATGGGGCCCTTGAAGGTTAGCTCACCACTCTTTACTCTAACCATTTTCCCCACCTTTACCCGATTTCTGCTCATATCAAAACCTCGACATCTAAACCATATAACACATAACTTTTACCACTACCATTATTTCCCATATTCATCTATAAACCATATTTAAACATTTTACACCATTACATTTCATTTTCTTTAACATGTATTACCAAAATACCAACCCGACTCCACCATGCCTAAACTAACTTGACTCGATCCATGCCTATGTCCCGACTCCACCATGCCTAAACCAACTTGACTCGATCCATGCCTATGACCTAACTCAATCCATGCGTAAACCTACCCGACTCGATCCATGCCTAAACCAACTGACTCCACCGTGCCTAAACCGACCTCGACTCGATCCATGCCTAAACCTACCTCACTCAATCCATGCCTAAATGACCTAACTCTGTCATGCCTAACTCACCTAATACATCCATGTCATCATAAAGTACAATAAAATACACATCACAACACATAATCAAATGAACCTCATATATCTCCTCATATACATCTCAGTGTATCACATACTGTCGTACACTCATCTCAAAAATAATTGTGTCTCTCATACATCGCCAACTCATAGGCCGCTATCCAATACAAAAATATCTTCAGCTCGCAGGCTGGTATCATGTACAAAAATAATAATAAATACAAAATCTCTTCAGCACGCAGGCCGGTCTCATATATAATACATAAAAATGACTCGGCACGCAGTAGTTGCCCACAACAAGTCAATCATCTCCCCATCTAATGTCGGGAATGCTCTTTATGAGTGTGTCTCTCCCAATCCCTCTGCTGCACTGTCCTCGGTGCCCGGTACTGCCTCACCTCTTGTTGATGGCCCCTCACCTGGGGCTGGCCTCTGCACACTAGTGACCTCACCACGACCCTATCCCCTGGGATCACCGCCCTCGGTACTCTCAACACCGTGAGTACAGAATCTAGTCCTCTCACTAGAGGCCCTGCTGAGGCTCGTACTCGGATAGAGGGCACATCTAGCCCGAAAGCTAACAAATGATCCTAATAATATCATGCCTCTCCTAGGGCATCTTTGAACCTGGCCATGGGCACTATCTGTGGAGGTGCCATGGGTCTCGCTACCTACATGGGTACTTGTATAATGGGACCCTATCCCTGAACCTGCACTGAGCCCTATGCTAGTAATAGAGCCAGTCAATACGGAATCTCGTGCTCGTGCTCGTATCTAGGCTCGTAGGGTAGTAATGTCTGTGCATGTGCTACTATCAACCGGCGATGCAAACTCGTAACCTCCGCCTCGCGGTGTGGCCAATTGGCCTTATAAATCCAAAGATTGGGCATGTATGGCGGCTATCTACTCTCCATCTCCACCTACCTCCTCTCCATCTCCATCTCCCCTACCTCCACCTACGTAGGTACCTGTCCCCGCCCTACTACCGAGCCTATAGCATCACTATCTCGGCTGTAAGATGACAACTCGTGCCTCACGAACCTATGAGTTGCCTTGCATAATCCCAAGCTACGTCACCAAAGTAGCCACCTGCCCCTGTAGGGCATCTCTCTGAACTATGATGGTGGCTAAGTCTGGCTGCCCTAGCCTCGGTGGTACGGATCTCAGTTGTCTTTGCCCACCACCGCCCGTATCCATCTTCTACTCTGCATCATCAATCTGCATCTACCGGCTGCTCCTCCTATCCAGTCGGCCTTTGTGGGTCATGGTGGAGACATAGGTCTCTCCACGTCATCTCTCTTGTACTGTGGGAAGGGTGGTGGTACGTCCTGTACCAATCCAAACTGGCATCTAACCCACTCTATGGGTATCTGTTCATGCTCTCCCACTCTCCTCCCTTCTATCCACAGATGTAGTTGTAACCCACCTAGCTCCGTGGCCATCTATCTGTATGCGGGGAAGCCCACATATGGCCTCCAAATGATGTCCACCCTGGACAACCCCTCCAACAACCTCCTGTAGTAAGCTACATCATGCATAGATCTGGCACCTCGGGCCTCTCCCATGGCCAATACCCACCACCTATACCCCACTCTGGAAACTCTCCATGGGAATGCATCTTCCCGGGGCATCCCCACTGGTCGAACACAAACAATGTACTCGTAATCCCAACAATGTAGTAGTATGACACAATAGATGCTAAACTTCCGTAGTCACCCATAGGCCCATAGCTCTCTATACACCTACGTTAGTAATGCAGGTGCTCATGCAAACCATGTTTGTTGTATCATCATGTCATGAAAGACTCCCATCAGTGACCTAGGGAATCTCCCACCCTCTGCGCATCGGCGGTGCAAATGGGCGAAGACACTACCTCCATCAAGAGTACCACTAACCTCATCTCCTCTGGATGAGCTTTATACATCACTCCATAGCTCGGCTAGCGCATGGGAACATCGTCTACTACACCCTCACCCAAAATTGGTGCTAGTAACTCCTCGGACACCTCTAATGAGATAGAATAAACTGGGCCCCAATATGGGCAACCGCAAGATCCTGTAGATGTCCTCCGGGGTGATCATCATCTCACCCATCGAGAAAATGTAAGGTGTTGGTCGTGCCGAGTCCCATCTATCAATGAGGGAAACCATCAGACTCACCTCCCAGGACTACATGTCGGTGCACCTCACCCCTATCAGCCCCACCTCTGCAACATGCTGCCACTCCTCCTACGTCATGTTTTCCTATACTGTCATAATAAGGGTGAAACTTGGGCCCTCATCCGCAACTCGTCTCGTGCCCGCATCTCACAAGAACAATGTATTAGTACACCTTCCCAACTTACCCTATTTTACCCCACATCCTGACCTAATCTCTTTCCCCACCCCCATCCCGTTGGCCTTGTCGCTAACCCAAATCTACCCAAACCCATCTACCCTAACCCTCACCCAACCCTACCCAAAACCATCTATCCTACCTATCTACCCTAACCCTCACCCAAACCTACCCAAACCCATCCACTTGAAACTCTTTACCCTAACCTACCCAAACCCATCTACCCTACCTACCTACCCAAACCCATCTACCCTACCTATCTAACCTAACCTCACCTAAACCTACCCAAACCCCTCCACCCAAAACTCTCTACCCTAACCCTCACTCAACTCTACCCAAACCCATCTACTCTCCCTATCTACCCTAACCCTCACCCAACTCTACCAAAACCCATCTACCCTACCTATCTACCCTAACCCTCACTAAAACCTACCCAAACCCATCCACTCAAAGCTCTCTACCCTAACCCTCACTCAACCCTACCTAAACCCATCTATTCTCCCTATCTACCCTAACCCTCACCCAAACCTACCCAAACCCATCTACCCTACCTATCTACCCTAACCCTCACCCAAACCTACCCAAACCCATCTACCCTACCTATCTACCCTAACCCTCACCCAAACCTACCCAAACCCATCCACCCTAGTTATCCCTTGACCAACCATGGTCTTCCGACCAACCACGGTCTCCACTTGACCGGCATCGGTCACCGTTCTTATGATCGATACCGGTCTCTACCCACCGACATCGACCACAAGCCTACTTTTTTCCCTTCCTAGTCATTATACCCACCCAAATACCTCCTTACACCCCTAATTATTCCTACATCGCCCTTTTTCCCTACCCCCTACCCTTCCCCATTCCCATTTCCCTCTATTTTTCTCGTTTTGAATTTCTTCCCCTCCAAACCCCCATTTTTTTCATATTTCCTATATTCTAACCAATTTAACCAAACAATCAATAACAAGGATTCAAATCCTACCCGATCCCACTATCTTTGCCATCGTGGTGGAACCTCAGCCTCCGCACACTCCTCCCGCCCCTCTCCGGCCTCCACCATCCAAGAAACTCCTCCCACTCTCTCCACTAATCACCTCACTCGATCTGATCTCATGGCCCCACCTCTCGCCCACTCAATCTCAAATATGTGGCTCGCAAAACCAATCTCTCTGCCATACTCTTTTGTCCTCTTCCTCTTTTCTCTCTTTTGTCCTTTTCTTCTCCTTAACAATGCACAAAAGAATTTTTAAATGTGGGTTTTCCACTTTTTTACACCCTACCCGACTCGACCGACATCGGTTTCACCTTAAACAACATCGGTCGTATGCCCTTGTTCACCAATTTCGATTCCCATAGACTCATCATCGGTTCATCGACCACTATCAATTACCCTACATAATCATTACCTTCACATTGACCTCATTTTCCTTACCTCCTCTTTATTTTTCCTCCCCCTACACCTACCCGGACCACTTAATCCTTCCCCTCTCTAGCCATCCACCTTCTTCAACCTCACCTCTTCTCATTGTTAAAGCCTCATTATTTTACCCCTACCTCACTTACCTATGTTGTGACCTATCTACTTGGACCATTGCTAGTGACCTTTGACCTCATGTGTTCGTTATACCTTGTGGCACTTTTTACTGTGTTGATTGGCCTAATGACCTTACCTAGCCTATTATCGTGACCGCTTATCCCGACCTTACCTTTGGTGTACCGGAAACATACCTAAACGTTCTATACCTAACCTACGTTGTGCTTCCTAACCTTATCCTATACCTTGGATACCGGAATCACTTCACCCTTGTTTGGATAAACCTATCGACCTTAGACGATGTAGAGTTTGCAAGCTCTTCAACCTGGTACCATGTCGCAGTTTATACGTATGCATGCGTTCAATTACGCTACTACCTTTGACCTTGGCCCATTTACCCGTTTACATATATACCTGATTTTCCTTTTACCCCATTCCTCATTTCTCATTATTTGCTTTGCATCACTTTTATCAACCCACTCACCGATGTCTTTGTGCCACCTCATCAATTCTTGGTTTGAGGGGATCACCCTCATTCCCACTTGGGCAACCACATCTTATTTTTGTTAGCGTCACTTACCAATACAAGCTACACAATAAAAAGGGGTAAAATGTAGACACCGAATTCGTGTTGTAATCACCTCGGTCCCCTACTTTGCAGCCTTATAATCACTTCCTCATCCTCAACACCTTATCACCTACCTCCTGCACCCCACACATTTTAATTTAATTACTTTAATTAAATTAATGCCATTTACCTCCATACATATTAATTTAATTATTTTAATTAAGTTAATGACCTTTCACCCACACATATATTAATTTAATTATTTACATTAAATTAATTCACTACCCTCACACACCTATTTAATAAAATTTCCTTTATTAAATGTACCTCACCTAACCACCCCCATCATTTGACCCATTAACCTAAACCCTAAACCAATGTCCTAAATAAAACCTAACATTAGACCCATTCCCTCACCTCACATTAAAAGCCTCCTAAGGTCAGGTTTTCACCCCGAGAAAAGAAGAGACCCTTATCAAATGGCAGAGCAACTTCCTAGGTAACTTTTGAACAACCCGAGATATATCACCCAAACCGATGTCGGTTTTCCTAAACTAATGTTGGTTTTCCCTAAACTGATGTCGGTTTTCCCTAAACTGATTTCGGTTCACCCTAAACCGACACCATTTATACCAAAATGGACCAAATGGTCTATTTAGACCCATTTTATAGCTTTGTAATACATGTTGTTGGTTGAAAACTTCGATCTTGAGTTCGATCTCTTTATACGCGATAACGAAATGAAGATTGATTTGTGATCAACAAAAGGAAACCAAATACACTGGCACAACAGTGAAACTTTCTTCCCAGCATTCTCCAACACAACAACTTCTTCATTATTCTTCAGACCTGTACCTCACAAAAGAGTAAGTATCCTCCTTCCATCTATTTCATTTTCCTATCATCATCTATAGTATTTGTGGTAAAGGAACCTAGTCTTTTACCCTCTGTCCATTCCCTCTCTCCAATTACAGCCACCTTCCATACCCAATCATCTTAACACTTGGCCTAATTTCCTATTTGACCTCCTCAGTAGTCTTAGACCTTCGCAACATATCTACACCCCCTCTCGATCAATTCCAATCTGCTATCCATGCTAATTTTGCTCCAAAACTCCAAAACCCAGGACTGTGTGAGTCCACCAACCCCCGACTTAACCATCGTCGGTTCTCTCTAACCATCACCGGTTACATTCCAACCATCATCGGTTTTATAAAACCGTGGTCGGTCTCTGTGTCACCTGATCTCTACCAGAATAACAACTTGTTTCTGACATATACCTACTTGAACACCTATTTGACCTTCATATTTGTATCTAACCTAGCCTGTTAGCTCATATTCACCTATAACCAACCTACTTGACCTTTGGATCTCCTTCTAGCCTATCCTGTTAGATTAGATCTAGCCTATTGCGTTTGTATGAGATGCCTAAATCATATTAAACTACAATAGGACAATATTTACTTTATTTCAGCATTGAATTGTTTTGACAAAGGATTGATAGCCATCTAGGAAGTATCGCACTTCCGTGATCTAGCAAATGCTAGGCGATCCACTTCATATATTGTTTAACTCTTTGGTGGTCTTGTTTTGGTTCTTATACAGTAGTTCACAACACTAAAATTTTCCTCTGTAATTTCTATTTCATTAATGTATGTATTAAGAATAGGATGTTGTTATAATTAGTAGTAGCGTCCGATAGAAGATAACAAAGATTGCAAAGCACCACCAATAATGTATAGTATGGTAATATTCAAAGTACAATAGGAATGTTGTGGTAAAAAGTAAATATTTGTCATAAGTGGTTTGGTAATGTTAAAATGTCAAAGTTAGGGTAAGTAGAGAAGTAGGGTCTACATGATTAGGAATTAGAAATATTATATTAGTAATAAGGACAAGGAGTGATGTCATAAATATTTAGTATGTTTTATTTGTAAAAAGTCTAAAAAGGTGGAACCCATGTGAAATGATAAGGTTTATCTTATCTTAAAAGATAAGCTTACATGTAAAGATAAGAGTTAAGGTATGGAATATGATTCGTCAGAGTAGATTTCTTATCCTATCTTAGAGATAAGGTGGATAAGCCTGAAAAGTTCTATAAATAAAGAGGCCACCCCCTTATTTAGCATAGAAGGAAGTAGTGAGAAATATTGTATGAGTAAGTGTGTAAAGGAAGCCATCATTTAGAAGTGTGTTAAAGAAGCCATTAAGAGGTGTAATTGTGAAGTTCTCCCATAGTTATTGTTGGAAGGCAAGTGAAGTTAGTAACACTTGAAGTACCTCATGGGTGAGATTGTAACAATTTCATGTTGATATTATAATTTACACTTATATTTCAGATTTGTCATCATTCCTTTGTATCATAGTCTATGGTATTCTTGTGTTATGTTTGTTGTTGTGTTTCTAGATTACATCCACCAAACTAAAATTTTTGCATTAGTAAATAATCATAGCACGAGGAGTTCCCAGGTGGAGAATTATCATAGTGCTGGATTAGTGATGACATTTTGGTTTTGTTGTCGGACCATTCCTCATTGGTGGATTTTCTAGAGAGATATTCCCACTTAGTCAGAAATCATTTGGAGGGTAACCTTGTTTTTACCATGCATAGTAGTTACCATGGTAAAGTCACTTTTACCGTGAATAGTATTTACCATAGTAAATTTACTTTTTACGTGAATAGTATTTACCATAGTAACTTCACTTTTTACCGTGAATAGTGTTTACCACAGTAAAGTTAGTTTTTACCACAGTAAGTCAAGTTTTACCATAGTTTACCGTGGTCATTCCTATTTTACTTTGTAGAAAGGTGTAAAGTCACTTTCTATTATAGTGATTCCAATTATTTGTGCACATAAGTCTTGTTGATTGTACTTGTGGGTTGGTATTTCACTGTGGTTACTTTTGAAAATGGGGAAGATTCCTATTTTTTCAGCCCAATCTAATGAAGATGCTTCCTCTTTCATTCAAGAATTTAAACGATCTTGCATTTGTAATGGCCTCATAAGAAGGGAACAATGGACTGAATTTTTTCCTACCTTT
This sequence comes from Taxus wallichiana var. yunnanensis, assembly GCA_018340775.1. Lineage (NCBI taxonomy): Eukaryota > Viridiplantae > Streptophyta > Pinopsida > Cupressales > Taxaceae > Taxus > Taxus wallichiana. The sequence goes on along the minus strand of CM031243.1, from coordinate 477,397,060 downwards.
TTGGATGGTTCAACCCTTAGGTGGTTTGAAACACTAGGTGATAATGTGAAAAACTCATGGGATTTATTAACTGAAAGTTTTCTTGAAGAATTTGGTGAACAACAAAATATGCAGATCTCATGATCGATATCACAAAGCTATCCCAAGGAGAGAAGGATAAGATAAGGGATTATCATGCTCGTGTTCTAGAGCTAAGGAGGAAGCTCGATGCCTAGATCCGGAAGGAAGGATTAGCGGATGGGTTGATGAATGGCATGGATAATCTCCTCTGTAAGCACTTCATTCTTGGGATGAAGCCAAAGATCAGACAATGAGTGAAGTATGACCACCCAACGACCCTTGAACAAGTAAAGGAGATTGCAAGAAGGCAAGAAGAAAGCATGGAAGAAGAGCCCAAAGAAATTGTTGCTAAGGTAGAGCCTACACCAACACCTTTGGTCCAGAATCCACAACCACTCTCGGTGAGCACAAATCTTTCTCCTAGTACATCTACTGAGTATGAAGATCTACTCAAGAAGATGGGCCAGTTAACTATTAATCTTCTTCAAGGAAAATAATTTAGTTCTCAGGGAGGAGATAGAGGTCCAAAAAGAAATATTTCTGAAGTTGTATGTTATGGTTGTCATAAAAAGGGTCATTATAAGTATAATTGTCCAGATAGAGATTCTACATCCGGTACAAGAGATAATGATAAAGGAAAAGCACTTGTGAATTCTTTTGATGTAGTAGATAGGAGCATAAATAATGAAGTAGATGTGTTTGTAAAAAAAAAAGAAAGAAAGAAAAAGATAACCAAGATGGAAATGATCCTAAGAAGATGAAAGGAGAAACTAATAAGAAACATAGGAGAAGAAAGTTGGGTGTGCAGGATTTTCTAATTTCACAGGACAAGGACCATACTCCATCTTAGAAGATCTGTCTCAAAAGGCTTGCAAATATTACATATGGTCAACTTTTGGCTATGTCTTCTGAGAAGAGGCGGAGCTGCGAAGTGGACTCAATGCTTGACGAAGGAAGGAGGTTGAGGTCCCTATTTTGGAGGCAGAGGTGGATCCCTACACTCCACAAGCTGAGGTATTATGTAATGGTATTTCAATTCATGATGTCTTAGTTGATGGAGGTGCTGCAATTAATGTAATGATTGAGTCTCAGTAATGAATATGTTGGGTTTAAAATTGATCACCCTCAACACTTATGTTAAGGTCATTAAATAAGGGAAAAAATAAACCAAAGGTGTTGTTTCAAATGTGGCAATATCTCATTTATGGGTGTTGTATGTGTGGTAGAATTTCAGGAGATAAAAATAAATGGTACTGTTATGTACCCAATGTTGTTGGGAAGACCATGGCTAAGGAGAGTTCATGCAAGAAACTACTAGAATGAAGGATTCATGACACTTGGGCGTGGTAGAGAGAGGGTGAAGATAAACATGATCCCTCGGCATCATAAGGCAGAACATGTGGATTCAAGTGATGAAACTAATGATTGGACATCCTCTGATTACTCTAGTACCAAGAAGTGGACACAAAGATGAAGAAAGTGAGGTTGATGTTTAGGTCATGGATATCCTTCCAAATACACCGACTCATGAACCCATAAAATTATCTGAAGAAGAAATTGATGATCATCTCCAACAAATAAAGATTGGTGATGCTGTGATGGAGAGTGAGAAGGAATCCTACCTCCAACTCTTTTGAAGGTACATACACCTATTCACTTTTGATTACAAGGAACTCCATCAAGTAAGTTGGGTAGAAAATTCTATTGAGCTAGTAGATGGTGCTAAGCCCATAAATCAAAAATGCCATATAGAATGAATCCTAATTTTTCCAAGACCAGAAAAGAAGAAATAGATAAGTTGCTTGATGCAGATTCATATTTGTTGTATGAGAATTCATAATGGGTTTCTCCCATTGTGATCTCAATAAAAAAGAATGGGAAGCTACACATTTGTGTTGATTATAGGAAGCTCAACAAGGCAACAAAGAAGGATCATTACCATCTTCCATTCTCGGATCGATCTTGACGAAGTAGGCTGGCAGAGTGCTATAGTTTTGCTGATGGATATAGTGGATACAACCAAGTTCGTATAGTAGAGAAAGATCAGCTGAAGACCATGTTCACCACTCCTTGGGGAACATTTGATTATAGAGTTATGCCTTTTGGGTTGTGTAATGCTCTGGCAACGTTCCAACATTTTATGAATAGGGTGTTTGAACCCTACATTGGAAACTTCATCAGAGTATTTCTAGATGATTTTTGCATCTATGGGAGCAAGATGGACCACCCGCACTGCATGGAGACAACATTTCAAAGGTTAGATGAAACACAAGCCTCACTAAACCCTACAAAGTGTGTCTTTTGATGTTCTAAAGGCATTTTGTTAGGCATGTCAGTTTATCCAGATGGTATTGGTACGATCCTGATAAAGTTTCAAAAATCAAAGAGTTACCATTTCCTATGAATAGAAGTAAGTTGAGATCATTTTTAGGCCATGTGGGTTACTATAGAAGGTTCATCAAGAATTTCTCAAAGATTACACAGCCACTAACCCAGTTCTTGAAGAAGGATGTTACTTATGAACCAGAAATAAGGCGCATGAAGCTTTTAAACAACTGAAGGAAGCCCTGGTGTCTTCACCTATTTTAAAGAATCTAGATTAGAGAAAGCCATTCATTGTGTATACTGATGCCTCAAATGCAACACTAGGAAGTACTTTGAGCCAAAAGGATGAAAATGGGAATGATCATCTAGTTTACTTTGGGAGCAGAAAATGAGTAAAGTCTTAAGGTAAATTATACTTAGAATGTAAAAAAGAGGCTCTAGCTATCATTTTTGCTGTAAAGAAGTTTAGAAATTACTTTCTAGGGAAGAAATTTAAAGTTTTATCAGATCATCAGGCTCTAAAATATATTGTAAATAAGCCTAACCCATCGTGAGGATAGTAAGATGGATAATTTTTCTACAAAATTTGAATTTGATATTATAGATAGGCCGGAAAGAAGCATGTAAATGCAGATGCACTCTCTCGAGCCTATGATTGTTTAGGTTCATCTTGTGATGATGATGATTTCCCGATGCACTGATTGTATCCCTTGACACAATCCCTAGTGAATACATAGATATTTGGAATTATTTGAATGAATTCAAGTTTCTTGATGGTGCCAATGCAAAGACTAAGAGGAAGATTACTCAAGCCAGTCGTCCATATTCTATTTTGCATGGAGTATTATTTCAAATAGGACTTGATGGATAGTATAAGAGGGAAGTTGGACGTGATCAAGGGAAGGAGCTAATAGAAGAATTCCACAATGGTACATGTGGAGGACACTTCTCTAGACAAATTACAATAAGAAGGATCTTGGATGCAGTTATCACTGCCCACTCTTTTTAGAGATTGTTATAATTATTGTAAGACATGTGATATTTTTCAAACACATGGTAACCGTAAGACTTCATCAGCTCCATTATGCCCTATTCTTCCACTTGGTCCCTTTGAAAAGTGGGGAATAGATATTATAGGTCCACTTCTAACTACCCCATGCCAAAATAAGTATATTGTAGTTACCAAAGATTATTTAACCAAGTGGGTTGAAGCTAGGCCATTGAAAATAGCTTCCATGGATGAAGTGGCAAGGTTCATATATGAACGCATTGTCACTAGATTTGGTTGTCCATTAGAAATTGTAATAGATCAAGGAATCCACTTCATTAATGAGGTGGTAGAAGCCCTAGTCAACAATTTTTCTATTAAGCACATGAAGGCAACAACATACAAGCCAAACACAAATGGATAGGTGGAACGAACAAATTTTGTGTTGTGTCAAATTTTAGCAAAAGATGCAGCCTTGCAAGTACATAAGTGGGATAAAAGGATTCATGCAAAATTGTGGGCATATAGGGCAACATCAAAGTCAGCAACAAGATACTCCCCATTTTAGTTGGCTTATGGCATTGATCCAATTCTTCCTATTGAGTTTGATATTCCCACTGTGAGAGTTATGAAAAATGAAAGGATAGATGAAAGTGATTCAGTAAAAGAAAGTTGGTACATCTTCATTTGCTAGAGGAAATGAGAGAAATAACGAAGGATACAAGCTATAAGAAGAAAATGAAGTAGAAGGAATACTTTGATCAAAAGATCCGTTGGTCTCCATTTCATGTGAATGACTTGGTTCTAGTATATGATTCTAGATACAAAAAAAGAAGGCAGAGAAAATTTCTTCCCAAATGGATGGGGCCCTACAAAATAGCAATTGTGTGCATGAAAATGGTACATATCGACTGAGGAATTGATGGCACTCCCATTACGAAATGGGTCAACCACGACAAGTTAAAGATTTTCCAAGCACCATAATAGTCTACTCTGAGGATGGAGTAGAAAGCTAGGAAGGGGAAGATGTCGACACTAAAATTTTCCTCCGTAATTTCTATTTCATTAATGTATGTATTAGGAATAGGATGTTGTTAAGTATAATTAGTAGTAGCATCTCGATAGAAGATAATGGCTTTTGCTGATATGATGCCGCCAATAATGTATAGTATGGTAATAGTCAAAGTACAATAGGAATGTTGTGGTAAAAAGTAAATATTTGTCGTAAGTGGTTCGGTAATGTTAAAATGTCAAAGTTAGGGTAAGTAGAGAAGTAGGGTCTACATGATTAGGAATTAGAAATATTATATTAGTAATAAGGACAAGGAGTGATGTCATAAATATTTTGTGTATTTTATTTGTAAAAATTCTAAAAAGGTGGAACCCATGTGAAATGATAAGGTTTATCTTATCTTAAAAGATAAGCTTACATGTAAAGATAAGAGTTAAGGTATGAAATATGATTTGTCAAAGTAGATTTCTTATCCTATCTTAGAGATAAGGTGGATAAGCCTGAAATTTCTATAAATAAAGAGGCCACCCCCTCATTTAGCATAGAAGGAAGTAGTGAGAAATATTGTATGAGTAAGTGTGTAAAGGAAACCATCATTTAGAAGGTGTGTTAAAGAAGCCATTAAGAGGTGTAATTGTGAAGTTCTCCCATAGTTATTGTTGGAAGGAAAGTGAAGTTAGTAACACTTAAAGTACCTCATGGGTGAGATTGTAACAATTTCATGTTGATATTATAATTTATACTTATATTTTTTATTTTTCATCATTCCTTCGTATCATAGTATATGGTATGCTTGTGTTATGTTTGTTGTTGTGTTTCCAGTTACATCCACCAAACTAAAAGTTGTGCATTAGTAAATAATCATAAGACGAGGAGTTCCCTGGAGAATTATCATAGTGCGGATTGGTGATGATAGTTCCTCCTAGCCAAAAGGAAGGTCTCACAATCATTTTGGTTCAGAATTTAGATACGCACGCATACAACCTTCAACCATCCCAAAAATAGGTATTCCTCTTACCACCTTTACCTTATCTGTTTCGTCAAGTACTTCTCAGAAAACTAAGAAATCAGGTGAAACAGTGGCGCCTAAACGGAATGAAAATATTAGAGAAGAAACAAATTGCTATAAGCGTTGCATTCTATATGTTGATTAGTGGAGACTTATATAAGCTAGGTCGGGATGAAATTTTTCATTGGTGTGTACTTGAACATGAGCATTCAACAATTATGGAGGAGGCTCATGGGGTATTACAGGTGGACACTATATAGGGATGCCACCACACGTAATATTTTACTCTTTGGTTTATGGTGGGAAACACTATATAAATATTGTAGGAGTACTTTGTAAGGCCTATGATCATTATCAACACCTTGGAAAGCCTAGGCATAGAGATGAGATTCCTTTGAGGCATATTGCTAGTGCAAAACCATTCAAGAAATATGAAATTGACTTCTTAGGTCCTAGCTCCTCACCCACATGTAGGACGGGGTCATGCAATGTTATACCTTACATGTACTACCTTAAAAGGTGGGCGGGATAACACCTATGAAGGATTACATAAAGCAGAAAAAGTATCAAGGTTTCGTGGGATAATATTATCGACAGGTATGGATGTCCTTTGAGCTTGATAAGTGATAGGGGTACTCATTTTCTAAATGAGACCATCAAGATACTATTGGTAGAATTTATGGTAGCACACCATAAAAATGCACCCTATCATCCTCGGGATAATGGAACTATTGAGGCTTTCAACAAGATTTTGAGCCAAAACTTGACAAAATTATGTGATGTTGGATGAAAGGACTGAGATGATAAATTATCTACTATAATTTTGGCATACATGAAAACCTACAAAAGGTGAGTAAGGCCACACCCTTTCATTGTTATTTGGCATGAAGGTTGTTCTACTAGTGGAATTCATGTTACCATCTTTGTGTATTGTGCATGTAGGAGGTTTAGCTGATGAGAAAGTGCTTGCATGGAAATAATTTATATGATGCAACTAGATGAGAGGTGCGCCATAGCACATTGGAGTTAGAAGACAAAAAAAAAGCTAGGCAGAGGACATGGCATGATAGGAATATCAAGGATAAGAAGCTTGAAGTTGGGAAGATGGTACTTATGTATGATTCAAAGTTTTTACACCACCATGGAAATATTAAAGTGCATTGGTTCGACCATATATTATAGCTTATATACTTGAATCGGCACTTTCCAAATGGAGGTGCCGGATGGAACATGGTTTCTTAGTTACTTTAATGGGAGTAGGATGAAGACCTACTATAAATAATTCTTCTTGGTTTTTGTAATAAGGAAGTATCACGCTTAGACTAGGTTTCCCTTTATGAAATTTCCTTATATGTGTTTTCTTTCATCATTGTTAAGCTTTTTCAATTTAGTTCGGTGTTTTATGTAATAAGTGCATTTGCATGCCGTAAGCCAATTACTATCTAAGTGATTTTATGCACGTGAGGACCGTGCATACCCTAAGTGTGGAGTGGATTATATTTAGAATACTTGATATGATGTACACATCCTCTGGAAGTTTGGTATGTATAAAGACATATCATAAAGGTGCTTGAAGTGAAGGTGTAGATAGAGGGGAAATATTTCTCATGAATGAAGACCACGTAAAGATAGATGGACGCGCATATTGCAATGCGATGTAGGTTGCAGCAGGGCGAAGTACTTTAGAACGTAAAGGCACACGGAATGAGGTTTATGGCTGAGGAGTAGTAGGCTTGCCATAATGTTATGACTGTGGTGCGAGAAAAATATAAGACGCAAAAGGGAAGGAAATCTAAGTTAATGTTGGGTACATTTGGTAGGTGGAAAGAAATAAATGTGGATTTTTTTAAAAATATATATAAGGAAGGGTTATGAAATCATTTTTACCTTTGCGATTACAATTTTTTGAGCGAGTTAAATCGAGAAATCTAGTAAGATAATTGTGAAGTGCAAATATTTGCAAACCAATCAGATTATTCACATTTGTGCATGGGATTGTATGTCACTCCATTAAGAAGGGTGTTTAAGTGACATAAAGCTTTGCAAGAAGGATAAATCGGTTGTTGGGGTTCAGTTTGAGCTAGGGCATGTGGAGTTGAGATAGGGAACACAAGGTTACACTTTGAGCTCGTAGAAGGTAAAAGATCACACCTTTATAGTTATTATGGCACCAAAGAAAGCACATGGAGTGACAAAAAGGGAAAGAAGCATAAGGAAGTGGAAATTGAAGTCGAAGACACCCACGAAATCCATTTCTTGGAGATATAGTACCAAAAAGGGGTTTTGATGGGTTGCGATTGGGACTCACACATTTGACATGTAAAAGTGGGTGATTACAATCACAAAATGAAGGATAACAAGGATGAACTGAACAATTTGTTAGTTATAAATACAAATAAAAGAACAATAAATGAAATGGTCGTGTATAATGGTGTGCGGGTGAGAAGTCATTGGTAAAGGTAGGGGTTTTGTAGTTTTATGAACTTCGATATTTTGGAAAACCAAAATAACTATACCAATCGCCGATGAGCGAGTCCATGAGGAATTTTTCTATTTTTCTAAGTGATGTATGAGAATCACCACGCCCTTGATTATAATCTTAATAGGACTTATGATATCGGGTATTGAAGTGAGAAGTGACCTCACTAATAAAGAGGCCATAATTTCCACAAGGAAGGCATTTTGTTATATAAAGGGATGGCGTGGAATGGACATTGATAAGTTACGAGAACTATCTAGTGGTTTAGAAAGCAACACACCTCCTCATATAGTTAAATAGCTAGGAGTGATGGTCACAAGTAAATACACATTGTGGGCTGCAAATATCAAAGAAAATGTTTCATGGTGTAGTCTACAACTTGGTTGGTTTCATTGTTGAAACCATCATCAAGGAAGCACACTTGAGGAGAATAAATATCCTTTTATCCCTTGGTTTTTTAGAGATAGGGGTTCCCAATGGGCCTAAGGAGTCAATGTGGAAATACCATGAGGAGAAGAAATATCTTGCAGAGATGTTTGATAAATATACATGTGATGGGAATAATATTGGAACCTTCAAACAAAGGTCGAAATGTGGTATGAGTGCTTTCGCACAAGCGTCAAGATGAATGGAGAATACCGAAGGATATTCCTGCAATATTGGGTAATAAAGTATAGCTTGTATTTTATCAACATTTTTATATTTCACGCTTTGGAGTGAAGGATGGGAAATGGTTCCTTGGTGTAAGTTTCCACACACCTTCGCCACGTGCTTCAATAGTAAGAATCAGTACATAGCTTCTCATACATGCATTGATTGGTCTTCAATGCTTGACAAGGTAGAATATGACTACCACACTCTTATAAAGACGTACGTGTATCTAGGTAAGTCTGCATATATTGAGAGGTTTATTTCGATGGCATAAACATGAAGGTAATAAGTTTGGAAATTTTTGAGATGGGCATAGCCCTCGTATATATCCAACTTAGGCCTAGACTGGAAAAGGGGAATTATGTAGAGAATGAATTCAAAATTCCTATCCCACCCAAGGGGAAACATACACGGTTGGTACACTAGAAGATAAGGAACAAGCCTCACCCTTGTAGAAGAAGAAGGAAAATTGTAGGAAGGAAGTGGTGGCACGGAGCACATGGGAAAAAGACATCCTATAGTTGGGGAACAAAGTGAGCAGACAATAACCCCTCTATCGCAGCAAAATGATGTGGTGGAGAAGAGCGCGATAGAGGTGGACCTAGAGTAGACTCATGAAGAGATTTAATTCAAAAGGGTGACAAGAAGAATAGGGGCTCGGAGTGCAGCAAATGTAACAACCCCTTAGGAGGTCACCTAGGAATACACCCGTGAAATAAGAACCAAAGAAGAAGAAGAGGCACATGTATATCCCTTGGAAGGAGGATGAAGAAAATTCTGAATACGGTGCCCTAGGTACTCCTTTTCAGACTCGAGGATATAAAGGAGATGAAAATTAATGATGAAGAGTTTAAGGAAAAAGGCTAGAAACAGATAAGGGAGATACTTCGGTGTGCTCCATCCTTCATTTATAGGACCAATATTGGATTTAAGAGTGTGCACCCCTAAGGGTAAGCGATCAAGGAAAGGAAAATAATAAGAGAATTATGAGACACCAACAATTGGGTACATTAATGACCCAAGAAATATTATACTCGGGTTCCAAAGTAGTTTGGATCCAAAATATTTGTATGAATGGGAGTTGATGGATGAAGACATGCCTACTATGCATACACCGAAACAACTATCACGGACCATGCAGACTCATATGGATGAGCTTGAATTTAATGTGTGTGAGGATTTTTGTATTTTACGTAGAATGAATAAAGTGCCCCATGCCGCACACATGAGTACTAAGCCCCCTCTCCTTTACAATGAACAAGAAAGCAACAAGTTGATAAATATATTTACAGAGGTTACACACCAAAGCATCGACAAAGTGGAAAACATTAGAGTATTTTTAGAGAATAAAAATATATAGGACACTGAAATAAAGTGCCTTACATAAGAGAAGGATACATATGAGGTAGAAGTGTGGAGATTATTAAAGATGGCCGAGAAGATTGGTGATGAAATTATAGAATAGAGGCTACATTTTCATGATAAGGTCAAGCAACCGATTTCCATTTTTCTATGCACTATTTTTTCACAAAGAATTAATATTCTACTGGAGGAAGGGCCTGTACATATGCCCACACTAAAGGATTCTACAAAGGAGGAAGCAAGGGCCAAGGCCATATTTTCCAAGAAGATTACAGAATATGAGTCTATTTTATAGAATTTGAAGGAGGATCTTAAGAGGGGAATATTTGTCCTTGACTATGTGTGTGGCCTTTAATGTGATAATAGAGACAAGGATTATTGTAGAAGAAAATGAAGTCCTTCAAGTGCATAGAAATGGAGCACTCGGGTGTGTAGAGAGACTTAAGATGGTTCAAGAAAAGCACGATGTGCTTTAGAAGCTTCTCGAGTCTCGCACAAGGAGGAGAGGATGAAGGAAATAGAGAAACTCATCATAGAGAGGATGGATGTGATGGAGGGAATGGTTTCAAGTATGGCTAATGTCCTTTGAGTTTTATAGAACGAAAGTGACAAGATGACTCTAGATGAAATGGATGCCATAGTTGTCGACATCCCAAATAAAACAAAAAAATGTTGAGTGATTGAAATGAATTGGAGGCATAGATTAATGTTGAATATCTTGAGTTGATCCTATTGTAGAAGAGAAAAGCTTATAATAGGTTTTCATTATTTATGTGCAATAATTCATAAATTATTTCATTCATTATTTCATTATTCTTTGATCCTCAAGAGATAACTTCAATTACCCATTACCAAGGACAAATCAAATTAGTGCGGGATAATGTTGGGATGAAAAAAATCCTAAGGATGAAGATTGAGAAGTATGGGGTGCGTAGGGGCACGTGAGAATATAGCAGAGAAGGGGGCACCCAGATCGAGACTTAGCCGGTTCACAAATTAGGGATAATTTTGACATGGAGTGAAGAGAACATTTTTTCGAAGACTTGGAGAACACACCAAGGCTATTTTGGGACTAGTATAAGATCAAGCTATTAATAGGATTATAATCCAATTATATTAATAGGTGATATATTATTAGCACTTGTATGCTTTTGTAAGGGTGCATGGCTATTATTAGCATGTAGCCTATTTTTGGAGATGCATGGGCAAAGTGAAGGGAAAGTCCCCACCCCCTATATATATATATATGTATGTATGTATGTATGTATATTATACATAGGTTAGAGGTATTCGAGTTATCATGCATGTTTTGTAGAGTTATGCTACGGGATCTTGAGCGTGCATAGCTTATGGTGACATTATTGGATGTGTGAAGCTTCTACATTTACAATATTTAATATAATGGATAATTATTGGTGGATATTGATTGTGAGCATGTATCTTACTAGTTATTATATGGTTGATTTAATCTTGGTTCTTGTTTAAAGTCACTCTTTCGCATGTTATGATCTAGATCTAGTTTATTCATTTTGGTTTAATTTATTATCTATTCCGGATCTGAAATATACATTTAATCATGCTAACATCTTGAAAACTATTCTATAAAGAGGATCGATACCCTTGAGTGCTTCGGTGAGCGTTTAGTCTAGGCTAAGTGATGTGCCAACATGCCTTGGGTCATGTTGGTGGTAAAATCTAGGATACACATATTTTGACAAACCCCATAAGTCTCATGAGAATTTTGGGTTTGGTTTCAAAGAACAGCCCACCGAATCCTTGCACATCCTTCTCCTACATCTCCCATGCAAATTAAATTATCACCCACTCCTCTATTTGATTAAGCCATGGATATAGATGACACCGCATCCATTTATTTTTCACTCTGGGACCGGTCACTTATCAAATTGGGGGTGAAACTATGTCCATTCATCTCAAATTCCTTGAGATGATAGAGTAAGATTCCCCTACCATTGATGTTCTATAATGTAGTGATGATGATTCCATCCTTTTTGTATATGGGGGAATAAGATTCCTATATTCATAAGACCTTACCTCCTAACACATCCACCCTTCTCAATGAATCCACCATCAACATTAATGTAGGGACTCCATAAGAGCCTCGTATCCTCAAATTTGGCCAATATTTTGACCCACAGGTAACTATAGGCCTTCACATATTTCTTATCAAATTATATCTATTCCTTTACATGGTAATACACTAACATACTAGGCCATGATCCTTCTATCATTTTCCATAACTTCATCACTATCCCCGACACTAAGCAAGTTAAAAAAATTTTATGTCGTATGCATCCTCGTGTTGTTGACCTTATTGTGAAGAAGAGTTGCAAATAATTTCTCTCTCTCGCTAACTTCATCCAACCAATAAATTATCTATAATGGGTCTCTAATATCATACACATTGCCAAATCCTCCGTAAACCTCTACATCTCGTAATGACTTTCAAGATCTAAATCTCATTTTCCCTAAAGATGGCATTCTCCTTCCTAACATTAATCAACTAGTCTACTTAACAAATAGCCATGAAATTATTTCTCTTATGGATGGAATTTCTGGATATAATCGAGATCCCGATCGCACTGTAAGACCAATATAAGACATATTTCATCACCCCTTGGGAAATTTCTACTCTTGTGTCATTCCCTTCGTGTTAAAAAACATAGGGGCTACCTATCAAAGCATGTTATGACCTATGTGTTCCATGAATTCATCCATAAATCCATATAGGACTATTTAAATTACCTCTTGGGTAAACCCAAGCATCGAAAATACCACCTTTCAATCATTGAAATACTCTTCACACATCTTATCCAACTCTTCTTTCATCTCAATCCTACCAAGTGTGTGTTTAGGGTACTAACTGGTCAAATCATTATCTTCATAGTTTCTATTAGGGTTATTGAAGTTGAACTTGCAAAATTTAAGGCCATCATTGAGATGCCCTTCTAAACTAAAGAAATTGCATAGCCTTCTGTGTCCGACTTCAATCTATCTTTTGTTTCATCTCGCAACTTTCTGATAGCTTCCAACCATTCCATCATCTCCTTTATAAAGACACCCAATTCAAGTGGGATGCCAAATTCTAGAAGGCCTTCGATGATCTCAATTATTACCTTCTATCTCCACCTATTCTCACACCTCGACTCATGGGGATCCCTTTTATCTCTACATCTCTACCTCTGATCATGCTCTGGGTGCCATGGTGGCACACCACAATGAGAAAGGGATGGAGTAAGATGTATACTATATTAATCACACTCTTCATGATTACGAAACCCTCTACACCAAAGTTGAAAATTTATGTTGCGCTCTCTTCTTCGCCACTTCTAAGATTCATCACTATCTTGTCAATCACAAAAACTATGTTTTCACTAGCTTCAATAACCTTAAAACTATACATTTTAAACCTTGTCACAACGATCAAATAGCTAGATGGCTCATGCTCATGAACAATTTTTACCTAGATTTCATCTCTCATAAACATATAAAGGGCTAAGCTATTGCTTTGATCACCTTGTCAAGCCCCTCTTCCCGATAATCATCTTCCACATGAGAAATTCCTTGAGGAATCCATCGGTGCCATGAATCATGAATAATCCCCCTCAAAATTACACTTTTATTTGATGGATCTAAGTGTCGAAAAGGGGGAGTCGTTATAATTATCATCATTTATTCTTATGATACCACTATCCCCATCACTTACAAGCTTAACTTTAAGTGCACTAACAACATGCTTAAGTATGAAGCCTTCATCTTAGGCCTTCAAACTCGCTATCATGTTCAATTTCCAAATCCCATATATCTACTATGATTCTTATCTTATCATTAATTAAGTCAAGGAACCTATCAATACAAAAATAAATCCTTCAAAAATATAAGGACATCATAAAATTTATTCTTGAGGCCTTTAATAAATATACTATCCATTCTATCCCTTGTTCATCCAATCATTTTGCAAAACCATGACATCTCCCACATCCCTAATCCCTTAGAAAACCAAAGAATTCAAACTCTCTCGTTGTTATTAATTGCATCAATCCACCAGCTCATACCCATGAGATTCCTCATGTCAATCATGTCGACACCAATCAATATAACACATGGTACTCTAAAAAATTTGACTATCTATCTATATCTAAAATTCCCACCGATCTATCCAAGGATGACTGGAGGTCATTTCTTCAACGTTTTAACCACTATGTTTTCCTCGCGACATCCTCGTATAAGCATGGATTTGACGAAATTTTTCTTTGAGGCCTTAAATCCCATGAGTATATCAGCATTATCTAAGAGGTTCATGAAGACATTTTTGGTGGACACTTTAGTAGTTTTGGTGTTGCCAAACACGCCCTTAATATAGGATATTACTAGCCCACCCTTAATAAAGATTGTTGTGAATATGTTAAAAAGTGCGTCAAATTCCAAAGAATATTCCATCCTCATTTGTATCCCTATCGAGGCCTTATGGCTAGCTCAATACCTTTGTCCTTTCTCATAGTGGGGCCTCGACCTTATTGGTCTCATCAACCCGCATTCTTAGTGCCACCATTCCATCATCACCGCTACTAAGTACTTCACCAAGTGGGTGGATTTAATTCCACTCGAATCCACCAAAGATAATAAAATCATTGATTTCATCTATTAGCACATCATATGCTTCTTCGAGTTCCTTGTAAAATCATCATGGACAACGGAAATTCCTTAAAAATAAAGACCTTAAAAATTTTTGTGACTCCTTCAACATTAATCTTAGCTTCTCTTATCCTTACTATCCTCAGAGCAATGGCCAAGATGAATCCAATAAAGCAAGAATATTTATAATATTCTCACTAAAAATATTACTAAATTGGGATGAAATTGGCATCTTCACATCCCCTTCTCCCTTTGGGCCTATCAGACTAGCATCCACACCTCTATGGGTACCACTCTCTTCTCTCTAGTCTATGGGTTTGATCGTTCTTCCTCTCAAAGTTAAAATTCCATCCTTGTGTATTTATCTTTGTGAATTCATCTCTCGATGAGGACTATCATCAAGAGCACCTAACACAACTTGAATTTCTAAATGAGTGTCACTTAATCGATCTTCAACATCAACATATCTATCAAGATTACATAAAACATGCCTATAAAAATCATCTCAAAGAATGTGAATTTAACATCGGTGACCTTGTCCTCAAATAAAATCAAAATGTCACTACTCTATAAAGGAGCCAACATGGAAAGTTTTCTCCCAACTAGATTGGGCCATATATTAGCATACATAATTATGGGTTTGGATCCTATTGTTTAGCTTCTCTTGATGGTAAAATAGAAAAAAACATCTCAACACCTTGTACTTCGAGGCATTTATAATGTTAACACATCTACTAATGTGACCCCAATCACACTTAATGATTGTGTATCTATCATTCACCTTTTCTATACCTCATCGTAATGATTTGGAATTATGTGGTCTACCATCACTTTCCTATCTATGACCTTGAATATGGGCACCATGGATCTTCCCATAACATATTCCTCATGGATAATTTCCTCTTTTTAGTGGGAACCCCATAATCATTACATCCATCAAATTCTTATCTACCTACTGGAACCATGATAAGGGTCCATAGGTGTCATTTGTACATCTTATCTTCCCCTCCCCAAGTTGTCTACTTGGCTATCCTAAGCTCTACCCCAAAGTCAAAATTTAGGATACTCATATCAAAAGTTATCTTATCCAAAAACATACTACTCCCTTGAAGGATAGTTGTTCATATAAAGTAAAAATTATCAAAAGTATAGACTGATCCCTCAAAGGAAAAATATCATGCATATCTTATCCTACCATCTAAAAATAAAAATAAAAATCCAAAGAAAAAAATCCTAATTTCATACCACTCCCTCGAAGGATGGCTATTTTCTTATATCATGGCAGTGAAGGCTTCCCGCATTGATTAACCTTATAAAAGCTAAAATAAAAAGAATAAATGTCAATATCAAGCATCCTTAGAAATATTCCTACATCGAACAACTTTCCCATCTACGAGAAAACTTCTTACATTGATCATTTTGTGCCATATTGCTTAGAGTTGTGGCATAGGCATAGGACTACCACCCAAGGAGAACTTATTTTACCTATATAAGCTCCATCTTAATCCATTTTTCATGTCTATAGTGGGTATATAAGAACATCCTCCACTTTTCCGTCACGATCTTAAATGTGACTAAATATCATTATTTATGTGTTAATACCGGTCAAGGTTCACAAGTGCATTGCTTTGCATTGTTACCTCTTTAACACTACCTCTAATCCACCAAAAGCATATTTTCCACATGTTCTCTTCCCTATGAAAAGTGTACCTTTTCACGATTAGGTCACTCTATCAAGGACGCTCCTATCCAATTACACCAATCCATCATATCAAACCTAATCTAATTCTAATCGCACCCTGGACTATATCTATCACATAATTTAATCGAATCCATCATATGTTCCTAATTACCCACATTCATAAACCATAATCATTCCTAACATATAAACTCATCACATAAATATCAATCAAACCAATATCCATAAAACCAATATCTACATCATCCCATATATCATACCTTAATCCATCAAATAATTAATTTATATCTAGTCTAACATATAAACTTCCCATCTAAACCCATCACATATATTCTAATCCAAGTCATATCATCTCATATCTATCACATCATTTTCCTAACATCTAACATCAACATCTATCATATCATCACATAAAATAAACTATTTCATACATCACATCACATATATATCATTCCACATCTGAAATATAGTCAAAACATCACATCATCATAAATCATCATCATACATATAATTAAATTATCACAACACATGTAAATAACAATAAATAATCATATATATCATCATCAAAATATCTATACGTATGTGATAGGCATCTCTTGAGATCTATCTCAAAATTGATACATATAAATCAATTTCAAAATCTATATACAATGTTTACCCGCCAAGTGGTGAAATCCAGTCGACACTCTAAGATCTCGAACCCTTTCATCTTGGAGTAGGGCATGTCCTCGTCCCTACTTGCCATATATTCTATCATCTCGCATCATGATCTCACCTCAACTACACTATGATATATGTGCTCATGAATGTTTTCACACATTGATCTCCCAAGTATCCTCTACTTATAGTTACACCACATAAACGACACATAAGGCGCTCTAGCTATAATAATGTGCTTTTAGTAGCGTGCTAACTCACCTAGTGCATTATAATGCTCTAGTGATACATTAATAGGTGGAGTGATCTAGACAGCCTCCTATGAGGCTCCTTGTGTCTCACCCCATGTCCCCTCAAATGTAGAACCAATATCTCCATAATTATCCCTATAGGCCTCTCTCTACTTCCATTACCTATCCCATTATTTTATAGCCAAGTCTCTCTCTTGGAGCATCCCCACTAGCTCTTATCTCGTGTCATCCCTCCCCCCACGAGTAACATGTAACTCCACCCGTAGTTGGGATATCTTAGTTGTGCCCCCATTTCCACCTTTCCACTCATCAGTATTGTTTCTTCCCCATGCGCAGAATTGTTTCCTCTCCTTTAACCTATGCTACCTCTTCATCGCACCTCATTACCCAATATTATGTCCACTAGTCTACATACCCATCTCCAAACCCCACATCATCATCTACATCTCATGTATCCCCCCCTCTAACAATGGTGCTACCATCATAGGATTGGGAAAGTCCCTCTCCATCTCATCCCACCCGTACATAATGGGTGCTCCATCCACCACCCGCACTACTTTAAACTATCTCATGACTCATGTAAACCGCACCATCTCAATCATCTTGGGCCTCCTCCGCTACACCTATCTCGACACGCTTCATCCTCGCTAACTATATATCTATCCCTAGCCATGCAGAAAGCCTCTATATGGCCCACACCTCATGTCATACACATCTAAACTCCCCAACCTCTCCTCGTACCACTACTCATCACACTCACTCCTATCTCTATGAGCCTCGGTTGGCTCACCTGTCTCAAAAATCCAAGTAGCAAGCTCAATATTGTCTCATGTCACAAATGGAAACCCTTACAATGTCGCCATGGCTATGTGATTATAGGCCTAATAGTGCAGTAGAAACCCCACATTAATGCATGTCCTTCACCCCGATACATGCATCCATAGCTCATAATAAACCTACCCTAGACACGCTAACCCAAAAGTGAACATGGTCCTATGCTCGACTATATTGGCCACAACCCTTGTTAGTGATCATAGAAACATGCTCCCACTTGTTGAGAAAATATAATATTTCTCTAAATAGAAGAAACACAAAGGATGAGCATACGGGAAGTAGGTACATTTGAAGGTACATAAGGATAGCAAAGAAATCATGTGCCATAACACTTTGAACTGGGACTTAGCCTATTTATGGATTCATTCTATTTTTGGGGATAACATGTGGAGCACACAAAGAAAGGAAGACTTGTAGCTCACATAATGTTATTTTTGGGAATAAGCATTAGTTGAGCGCCATGCATAGGTTAGGCTAATAAGAGGATTTCTACTCATAGTTAACTATAGGAAGTCTATTGTTAGAGTGCTTGCATGGTTTTACATCCCTTTGTAAAGGTGCATGGCTATTATTAGCATGTGACCTATTTTGAGAAGTGTATGGGAGGTGAAGGAAATTCCCCACCCCTATAAATATGTATTGATTTTCATAGTTTGATGGGTGGTGAATTATTATAGAATTGTGTTGCCGGTTTTCACGTGCACGTGACTCATGGAGATACTTTTGATAATGTAAGAAATTTAGGTGTTTTATAGCATTTGATGCGATGGAATATAATTGGGCTGGATAATGGTATTGAATGTGTCTAGATCTAATTATTTCATGGTAAATCTGATTATAGTCATTGCTTAGTTCATTTTTATATTCTCGGATCTATATCTAAATTATGCATTGTGGATTTTTTATGATTGATTATGAATTTGAATGTATATATGCATTACCATGTTAACATTCGATAAGAAACTCTAAAGAGGGACCCGGTGCCTTTGCAGACACTTTGTGTGAGCACTCGATAAGGCGAGTGATGTGCCAATGCACCTAGGTTATGAATAGTGAATTCTAGGCTACATCATTAGGTCCTTGTCAGACCTATTTCTCTTGTTTTAAGGATGTTGCAAAATAAATACGTACATCAAATGACCTTACCAAGTGTAAAGGAGTGGATAATAGATCCGGAAGAAGAATAGACTTGCAGATTTAGTACATGATCCGAGTTTGATGCACACTAGTGGGTCAATGTAATATGTATGACTACTTATATGAGAGCTTTTCTATTTTTCCCATAGAACTATAGAAGTGGCTGGTTGATTTTGCATCTAAAATAAATTGGAGGTTTCATACACTTGTTTAGATGTAAGAAGAATTTCAGCCCTATATGATGTTGATCTGATTTGGACATGTGCTTGGATACTTGGTTCTCGTGATGTTCTCAATAGCGATATCTTGGAGTACTCAATTTCCACTTACTATTTTCTAGAGGTAGCTGAGTTCCAATTTTTACGTTATCCCGAGGGGACCATATCTGCATGGAATTCCACCGGAAATCGATTTCTTGATGGTAACCCTGAATTTGGAAGAGAATTCAATGGATAACTAAACCCCACAACATGCAAAGGTGGAGCATGCGTGATAAATGGTTATGGACATAGCAATAGAAAGGAAAAGAGAATAAAGACAACTTAAGATTAATGAAGTGCGTGAGAGGGATTTAGATAAGTAACACGAGGTTGCAGAATGGATGGTTTTATGGAGAGAGATAGCTCATGAAGGATTTGGAGCCCATGCGCAGGACATAGAGCTAGAGCATTAAGAACTCCACCATTTGGGAAAGCATGACAGTGGAACCCTCATCGACCTCTTATGAGAGCATGCCACCGCAGACAACATGGTACATAGGTGTGCATATAAACCTACCTAGAAACCTAGCCCTTGTGCTTGGTTTTCTAGTCTTTAGTACAAATCAGGTAGTTAGCAATCTAGTTTGGGAAGTAGAATAGCAAGAGGTAAAGTTGAATTATCAAAATTTTCGTGATTAAATCACATAGTAAGTACATCTATGGATGGTTAGACACCTTCCTTTTTATTTTGAGGTACCTTTTAGGTGCATTATCAACACAAAACATGGGTGTGCATAACTTTAGACTCGCATATGGGATTAGTACCACCTTGTAGACTTTTAGAGTTCGGTTTAGTACCACCTTGGTCACAAGGAAGTACATCTTGTGGTTCAATTCTTGATACATGTGGAGGATCAAAGGGCATAGGTGGCTCATGATCTAGTGGATCTGGTGGATCTAGACGAAGAGGTAACACAAGAGCTTCTATTTCGATGGGCATGGTTCTCACCAACCCCGGAATATTTACATGGATATGTCACTTCATCTCCGAAAATATAGGGGAATATAAGATGCTTCTAAGTATGTCTATATGTGTGACATACTACTGGCACATGAAAGGGATTGCAGCTTTAAATTGTAAGGAAATCTAGTTTGTAACTACGTTACGCAGAGACGTGCACAAAGTCGGTACAAGAAGTTTGACCCCGATCGGACATGTGTGGATTATGCAAAGACATTACGAGATTATTTCCTTAATGATTTTTATATCCTTGACTTCAAGAAGAAAATTATAAGTGCGCTCAAGGATATCAAGTAGGGAACTACTGAGAGTGTTCAGGAGCACGATGCTCATTTCAAAACACTCCTATCTAAACTATCCTATGATATCCATGCCATTCAACATGCACAATGGTTCATTAGAGGCTTGATCATGTATTTTAGGAGGGATCTCTCACATAAGAGGTATACAGATCCATGGGAGGAACTTGAAGTAGTTATGTGTGTTGAGGAAGTTGGAAGCATAGACACTAGAGTAAGCCCATTCATGAAATCTCAGATTACGTGAATGACAAAACAATTGGAGAAATTATCAGCCAACTCAGCGCATGAGACATGTAGTGGAATTTGGTGCACATATTTCAAGTACAGGGAATACTAATGATAGTTGTTCATGTATACTAAGTATGCTCCATCTTACCGGATTGTGAGATATGTCATTTAGACCATGATGCAAGCCATTGCCCATTATTGTAATACATGATAAGAAATAATGTGTCCTGCTACTAAAAATTTTCTAGTCCACAACTCAAAATACTGAAGATTATAGGTTAATTGATCATATCCATGATGTCATTGATATTGCAAGAAGACAATAAACTATAGTTACAAATAACTCTAAGGATAAAAGTGAGAAACATGATCATGATCACACTCAAGGACGTTATAATAAGAATGAAGGGAACTTTGAGGGATGCCATGGTAGAGGTCAAGGATACCATGGTGGATTCAGGGGTTGAGGCCATAGTAGTGGAGGAGGCAAGTTTCCTCGTGGGACATGTTATACATGCGGATATCCCGACCACTACATGAGAAAATGTCCTCGAACATTACTTGTTATTTTTTTAGAAAGAATCATAACTATGAAGAGTTCCTAGATTTATATGAACATCTTAGCAAGAAGCATAAATAGGAGAATAATGACACAAGGATGGCTAGAATACAACACATCGTGGAAAACCAATGGATGTCGGTTAGCACCGCATCCCGAGATGATACTTGTAAATATTACTACATGTACTAAATTTTTATGCGCTAAAGAAATGTTACAACGTAATCCTACCATTACGATGTGGAGGTTCTACATGCAAGGTATCCATACCCTACACATCAGAAGGAGGTTTATCAAGAGACCATGGAGGTACTGAGAGGTCTACATGGTGAGATACAATGTTTAAAGGAACATTCATAAAATTTAGAATAGAAGAAGGAAGGTGAAATTATCTAGTCAAATGTTGATGATCTCAAGAAAGTATGCAAGTCATTACATCAAGAAAACATTATTCCATTACTAGGGAGTTAGCTAAAGGGAAACACTTTGCATGCTAGTTTTGAGAACAAATGACAAATCTTGCATGTTAATCTCCCCTAATATCTTGGATTATGAAAAATAGATCACCTTGAATGTTTTTGTGGATGGATGGATTTTGAGTAATATCTTGATTGATCGGTGTGGAAGTTAATGTGCTTACTTTGGATACATGGGTTTAGATGGGTAGACCTCCATTACACCCATCTTCTAATTTCCTATTTATGGAAAATTGAACTAAGGACACACCAATTGGAGTCTTAAAAGATGCATCAATCATCATATAGGGGCTAAGTTCACTTTGGATATTTTGAGGTTTTGGCACTTGTAGAAGTGGACGCTTCCTAGCTCTACTTGGTGTTTCACCGATTCTAGATCATTTCTTCGAATGTTGACAAAACAAATAAGGGTAGAGGGCTAGGAGGAATACTTATTGAGATGATGGTTGTAGTTTTTGTGAGTGTATGACTTCTTAGTCCACAACTTATTGTGATAGCTTCCTTTTTCTTGGAGGAACTACCGAAATGGAAAACAAAAACACCGAATGAAAGTTAAATAGTATATGTAGTGGACTCACGACATGTGCTAGATCCGGAAGTGTGATACTTCCTGCAGACGACTATCAATCCACTTTATTTAAAACAACTTAATGCTAACAATAAAGGAAATCCTATTGTAGTTAAAATGATTTAGGTATCTCATTCGCTCTAGAATAAGTAAACTCATTCACAACAGGCTAAGCTATGATTGAATTTGAAGGTCAAGGTCTCTATCGGGGTATTGCAGTCTGGTCGTGGTGAGGTTCTGGGATGTTTTGGGTATTTGGTGGAGGTTTTAAGCTTTGTTCTTGGTTTCTAGTCAAAAACACAGAGACCGATGTCGCATGGTATACCGATATCGGTTTAGGTGAACCAACGATGGTAGATCAGTAACCGGTGACAGTATGGTCGGGGTACAGGAAACTCAATAAAAAATCTAGGTGAGGGTAGATCTAAGGCCAGATGAAAATGGAAGGAAATGAAAGGTTTGTGTGGGTCTTAGATATGCACATGGATGATTAAAATATGGGTATGGGTAGTTCTAGGGTGTGGGTGAAGGGATGGTCAAGTTTGCATGGAGGTAAAATGGTGGGGGAATGGAAATGGCAGTAGAAACCAATAACAAAAGTAAAAGAATCTACTTAAATGATAATGAAATAGTGTTGATTAACAAAAACTTACTGTGTGTACGAGCTTGATGTCTAGTTGGCAATGGTGGGTGATCAAATGGAAGGAAATTGGTGTGGTGCTGACACTTCCCCGAGATGCTCTCATGAAGGCAAGTGGCTCGTGGTTGCTTTTGGTGTTGGCTATGGGTGCTGGATGCGTGTATGAATGTTGGTTTTTCTTGCATTTCTGGTTTTATCTCTCTCTCTTAGAAGATATGCCAACCTCTCAAAAATGTGTCAACCTCGAAATAAGGTTGTTTTGGGGGTTAAATGGTAACCGACAAAGTGGTTCCGGGTTAATCGGTGGTGGTTTAGGTAATTGACGTCGATAAGGGTGGGATTTTATAGGTTTACTAAACTAGGCAGCATCCCCTTGATTTTATGGGATCTCATTTGTTTTGCTCCGCGAATTAGAATGGAAGCTTCGCTTTTTAACATGCGGGAATATTGTTAGAGGGAATGTAGGCTTTGGGTTTTAGGGTTTGGGTAGGTCTTATTTAGTTATGGTAACTTACTAAGAATAGGTCTTAGGGTGAGGTGGCTAGATGAGGTGGTGGTTTAGGCATTATCTCAATTAGGATATTTAAATAATAAATATTGGGAGGATAATGAATTAATTTAATTTAATTAATTAAATTAATATTAGAGTGGGATGAAAGGGGCCATGGTTAGGTGAATGTGTTCAAGGTGTTAATTTGACAAGGGACCAAGGGGACTATGACCCAATTTTGTTGTCTACATTTTTCCCCTTTTTGTCAGATAGCTTGCATTGGTAAAGCGAAGCAAGAAAAAAATAAGATGTGGTTGCCCCATGTGTGGGTGAAGGTGATCCCCTCAAACCAGAACTAATGAGGTAGAAGGCGTAATCAAGTGAGTGGTTTGATAAAAGGTGAATGTGATGAAGAGGGAGATGGGTAACGGGAAAAAAGGAAAAAGGTCTACTCAAGTAACTAGGTAATGGGTCGTGGTCAAAGGTAGTAATAACCAAACACAAGCACACGTATAAACTACAAAGACGGTACTGTGGAAGATCAAGAAAACTCTACATTTTCTAAGGTTGATAGGTTTATCCAAACAAGGTCAAGTGAGTCTGGTATCCAAGGTATAGGATATGGTCAAGAAACATGACTCACCATGTGCGTAAAACTTTTAGGTATATTCCTGCAGTACACCAAGGGTTGGGTAAGGATAAACGGTCATGGCAAGAGGTAAGGCAAGGTCAAGATTCCCATCAACACATGTAACAAAGGCCGCAAGGTATAACAAAAACATGAGGTCACAGGTCACTAGCGATGTTCTAGGTCCAAGTATCTAGGTCACAACACGGGTAGGGCCGAGGTATGAGTAAAATAATGAGTCCCCAAATGAGGACGAGGTGAGGGGGTAAATTATAAGGTCAAGAAGATAAATTGAAGTGTCCAAATGAGGTGTGGGTGAGGGAAAAATGGATCCTAATGAAAAATTGGGGGTAGGGGGAGGAAAAGACTAAGTAGGTAAACCGAAGATGATTTGATGGAACCAATGACGGCCAAGATTGTAACATTCCCATTTTAAGACTTTAGAAACAAGGGGAAATTTATTTATTTATTTTTGGCATGAATAATTTTCTCTGTTCTAAATACATAATTTAGAACACACATTCTTTAACAACCATTCTTATAACAGTATAACCATATACGGTAAATTTGTAATGACTCTGAGCTACCAATCTATTCATTTCATGACTCGATGAACTACCGATCTATTCATATTTAATATTAAGTATTGAATACTTTTCCATATAATATTTATACTTGGTTCTCTTTCCTATTCTAGGTATTGAGTGATCTGTCTAAGGAACCTATCTGAATATTTGTTACCAATATTCATCTGGCATCACAAACCTTAGACTAGGTGACATAGGACAACACAACCAACAACTTGTGATACTTTGGCAAAATATTTTTAACATACTATTCATATTACTATTCCTTGATGACATACTTGTCAATATGGAATACATCCTTCACCCCACTCTATTGTTATCTAGAATGTCCTTTACTGACTTCCATCAGTCCACTTGCCCAAGGTTTAACCCTAGTTCGAGTTAACAACATATGTTATGATAGGAAGAGGCTCATGAAGACTTAGGGTAAGTTGGCATACTGGGTCAACCTAAGTCAACCCCATGTGCCAAGGTACCCTAAGTTTTAGAGGGCTACTCCTTATCTTAAACATGCTACTAACCATACCTAGAGAGAAACTAAGTTCAAGTCCAATGTGTGTAGATCTAGATGATCAATGCAGAAGGGTGTTGCCACATGTCAACTACATCGTTGTATCCTTGAGAAGATCCTAATCTTCTCAAAGGTACAGCCCTACAGTTGGCGTGTGCCAGCATCCTACAGAACAACCTCATCGAGATGTACATACCCCTAGGAGCTTATTATAATTTAATTAATTTGGATTATTAAAAAAAGATTTCAGCAACCTTGCCAAGCCCTAATCCAACACTCCTTAAGTTATTTTCTATACCAGATTCAATTGATCATTAAAGAACTTCCTTGACTTAAGATTTCCTTTAATGTTTGTTTAATGGGCTTAATAAGCCGTTAACCAAAATAGGACAACAACATCATAAGTTCCATTTAATGTGACTTAACCGTTCAAGGAAGTGTAGCAACCACCTAGGTTGTAACTAAGTAGACTTTATTAAAATGAAGTCTAATGATTAGGAATCATATCTTCCTTTTCATTTGCATTCTTATGAGAGAGGAAGAGTCTTCCTTTACATGGTTAAGTGCTAGGGTTTAGCACCCCTTTATATCATTTACAAATTCTATAGTTTTTACTGAATGTTCATTCCACATCATATTACTATGTTGAATTGTTTAGATATGACCATCAAATTCTGCAACTTAGCAAGCTGCATCTTATTTAGGGAGATTATTCTAAATCCCATTATCAAACTTATCCAAGAATACCCAATTAAGCATATAAATAATATGGAGAATATCAACAAGATAGGATTCCATCTCTGTTATAAAAGTACAAGATAATTTACACATCCAATGCAAGTAAATTCTCAACTTTCAATTCATCTTTAAAACTTATACATTTAAAAAATTATGTATTTTAGGCATACTGCATAACAACAACCTTCATTCTAAAAAGAATATAACTTTTCTTTTTCAATACAACTCAAGAACGAATCATAATTCTCTATAAGGAATCAGACTTAAATCATCCAATGCGTCATATAAGTTTTTGCCTTCTTTTATCACTTACGAAGTCTATCTGTAAAATTGCTAGCATGGGTCAATTCAATGAACTGAGCATGATAAGCACTAAGCCTTAAAACGAAGTGCATTCCACTAATTGTTCCATTAAAAACAACCTTGCTTTAATGAAACAATTAGTATATCATACTATAAGCATAAGTAATAACAATCAGAGAAGGAGTACATTAATAAATCTGAATTTGCTTCTAAGAGAGAAGAGAAAAATATATAACATTTTCCTTACAAATTAAATTTTAATTGATCCTAACAATTACCTTTATCAAACAACAGATCTTATCATCTCATTGTTCCCAATTCTACAATAATAGAATACAACACTTATCTTTACTATAAGACAAAATAAGTGTTTACAGCATGGTTCTCAGTAGGGTGATTCACCTAAATTTTAAGCAAAGGAAGAAGAGAAACCATTTCAACTATGCCCAAAACACATAACATCCGTAAAGCAGAAATAGGTTCATGTCATGACTTAAATCAAGCTTCATTTAAAGG
This sequence comes from Taxus wallichiana var. yunnanensis, assembly GCA_018340775.1. NCBI lineage: Eukaryota > Viridiplantae > Streptophyta > Pinopsida > Cupressales > Taxaceae > Taxus > Taxus wallichiana. The sequence goes on along the minus strand of CM031243.1, from coordinate 477,370,176 downwards.
TCAACTACCTTAAAATTCAACATTTTAGATATTCATCATAACATAATCACATATTAATCCAAGAGGAAATAAAGGATCAACAGTCAACCAAAAAGTTTACATTTTCTATTCAACAAACCAATCATCAATCTATTTCTACATTATTTCAGTCAAATGTTATGTACAAGAAGACTAAACAACGTAATAATCTTCTTTTCCTATAAGAATAATTAACAGGTGGTTCCAATCAAATGAACTTAACCCAACAACCTTAGAAAAGGAATCTTAACAGGATATGATTCAATCCTTAATTCATCTCATTATACTTAACAACAATTCCCTTTTTCTAATACGGAAAAATAAGTTCATAAATTTATTCCCAAAGGAGAGATCAAGATCAACTTTAGAATAAGAAGAAAACGTATTGAAACCTTCCCTAAAATCTTTACCATAAAAAGGCATGAGTTCCCTTTTTAGCTCGAATCAGTATAACAGTGAAGTTTAAAACAACACTACATCCCTAAGAAATCACAATTTCCTTTATCCTTAAAGACTCAAGCATTCATTTATTGGACCCAACAAGAAGTGTAAAACCCGAATAGGAAACTAACAACTCAAAATTACCCATGTGCTCAATCAAGACAAAAACTAACTTGTAATAAATTTCAACATCTTAATACAAGAGAAAACAGATTGGGGTTCCAAGAAGAACAATAAACCAACAAGATATTCCAAACAAGATCTCGAAGAGATTACCCAACAACCCATTTAAACCATGCCTCCAGTTTTTCTCCTTGCGCATGTAGTTTGTTTCAAAAAGAGTTATGAGTTTCTAAACCATTTAATCAAGTAATAATGTAACACCCTAAACTGTTGTTACTTCCTCCTAAGCATACAAGTGTTGATATGTGATTTCTTTTGTAAAAAGGATGTGTTCCTTTGATTGAGAAGTCATGCTTGATATGTACTGAATCTTCTTTGCAGATTGCAGATCTTTGACTGAGTCAGAATTTGATTAGACTCTTTTATTTATTTCATTTTACATCTGAGTTTAATCTGATCTCGGAACGAATTATAAAGTTATTCATCTATAAGACCTATCCTTGGATCAGTGGTATTGATCCAAGTGGTGCTTTAAGTTTTTCATGATGAATTAAAAATTATAAACCTTTCACACAGTCAGCAGGTCTCAATTGTTGAATAAAGCCAATCCCGAGTCTAACTCAGGTTGATCGTGTGAAATGGAATGGTTCCCGATATCGAAGTATATCTGGAAGGTCTTGGTCGTGGACTAGGTAATAATTCTGTTGCATATAATTCCATAGCCTTAAGGCGTAACAGAGCTAACCCTCGCTCAAGAATGCATGTTGTAGGTCTTTTTCGAGAGCATACGGAATGTAGACCTAACTGGAATTATAAATGTTAGTAACCTAAAACTAAACTTAACCTAGGGGTTAGTGTTAATCTAACCTAGACCTAGGCTAAGAGCTAATGTCCTAAGTTAGTATCTATGTTCTATGAAGTTAGACTAGGTATTATCCTAAATTCTAACCTAAGTTACTAACCTAACTATTGAGCAAGGATTATTGGGGACCTATGGAGGGGTGCGAACCATGGGCGGCCTTTTCTATGTCATTAAATGCAAAGGATAAGTATGAAGGACAGGTATTGGTAGAAGTTTTAGAAACGGCTAACTTGAGCCGACGTGGCAGGTCACCAAAACTGAAAATGGTCTTGAAATTTTATTTGTCTATCGCCAACTATGGCGGTCGGTGGCAGTGGAGTTTGAGCGGAAATTGGGAGTAAATGCAATTAATGAGCTCGGAAGTCGAGCTCGAATTCGCGAGAAGGCATGCAAATTGGAAAGTTAATGTTTTGTTTGGCTTATCACGAATTCTCGGTTTTCCCTCTGCCTGTTCACTGGTTCTTCGCACCAGTCTTCTTGGTGTTGCATGGCGAGTATGAGCGTATCTAGCTCTTTCCTCTGGCAAGGAAAATATATATGTCATGGAGATAGAAAATTTTGTTGGTAGCTCTAACTTGGAAAAGGAAAAGAAAGTCTCGAGCTCTTTCGGGGTCTCGCTTGCAATTTTGAGCAAATATCCGTGCATGTTAGGCCCTAACCTTTAAAAATCTTGTTGTCTTTCAAGTGATTTCATTAGAACAACTCGTTTCAAATGATTTATGGAAATGGATGATTTTCTATGGTTGTCTTGTGTGATTTTGGTATCAGATCTTCATGCTGGTTCGATTTTTCATTTATCCTTGATGGGTGTTTATTAAATTCGAATCGTTGTTTTATTTCTTTGTGTCTTGCATTCTCGGCTTTATTATGCGAAATTATTGCAGTAGTATATGTGATAGGCCTACTCTCAGGTGAGTCCTTAAATTGTTCTCTCGATGGGTATGCACTATTGAGATGCTTGTTGATGGATACTTTTCGCTGATTCTTGTTGTGGAAACCGTTTTAAGGGATACCGAAGGACATTTGTTTGATTGTTCAGTTAATTGACCTTTTCTTTCGTAAGCTCTGTCGTGGTTGTTATTTAGTGGTGGTTATGGATTCTGGTTGGGTTTCGTTATGAAATTTTATAGTTATTTGTGAAAAGGTAACTCACAGTGTTACAGTATTCATTACGACCTTGGCTGAGTTATTTTTCCCCTCACAAGGGAGGTTATGGGGATTCAACCCATTGATAGTATTGATTTATATATATGATTATTGTATTGAAACGACTCTGTGGAGTCCTTTGAATGAATCGTATATTATGGTCCACTGTTGAGGATATAGATACATCTTTGAGTATTGATAATTTGAATTTCGTTGGAATCTTGTAGGCAAACAGTCATATGACCTTTGATATTTGTAATGAATTTTGCACGAGACTCCATGGGTATACTTTTACGTTTCCTTCTGAGTAAGCTTGTTCGAGAATTTTGAAGAGGTTCAGTTGAATTCCTTGTTATGAAATCAGTATTTTGATTTGCTTACACCTGATTTTTGAATGCTTACCATAGTTGGCATAGATAGAATCATTAACTATTTTTACCTTGATATCATTTGTTGGGACTCAATTGAATTCTTGATAGATAAACAAAGGTAATCGCCTAAATTAAGACTCGTTGGGTTTACTATTGTTTTCGACACCATTGGGTTCCGTGAGTATGGGAAGATATCTTGTATATCGGTTTCTGGAAAAGCTAAACTGTGAATATTGTTTACGGACTTAGTTTTAAATCCTCGAATGGTAATCTATGTCATCTTTCAGATAAGTTCTGAGTATGAACATGTAATGTTCTTGGCTTTGTTGGTTTTCTTTAATAGCTTGACATCATGAATTATGGCTTCTATAAAGTAGGTCGTGAATAACATACTTTCAACTCTGGATGTGTTCAGAAGTGACTATGTTATGTTATGTTATGTTATGTTTTCTTTCTGATTACATTCCAGATAGATGTGGCTGTGCATGTTGCTTGGATTTCGTTTAAAAATCCCTCCGCATAGTCATAGGGAAATGTCATTGCTTAAATGATCATGAGTCTTTGGTTGACTGCGATAACAAAGGAGATCTTTTGATTTCGACCTTGTGTCTAAAATCCTTTCAGTGTTTATCTTCTTGTCTGTCGCTTCTTGTGCAAGGTCATACTGAGTCTGCTTGGTAGATAGACACCGTTGTTTGGCAAGAGGGTTACTGTACTGTAGTTGCTTTATTTTAAGTTTTAACAAAATGAGTGTCACATTGATGGACTCGACTCGATATATTTGCATGCGTATTAGGTGAATGCCTTGCTTTTGAAAAGATGGTACAGTCATGAGCTAATTCAGAGGGAAACATGTACAATTTGTTTATTTCTCTTCTGTTGTAAATTATAAGTTGATATAATTGTTTAACTAACATCTGTAATTGTTTTTACATAATGACGGTATCAGGATTGATATGGTATTCCTCTTTTTTAAGTTGAATATCATGATTGTCTGATGTTTGTTCATCTTGGGATTTACAATGAATAATTGCTTAGGATACTTTTGTTCTTCTTGATCCCTAATATTTTGATGAAATATTTGAGAAGTATATAGTACTACTCTGTAACAAAAATTATTATTACACGTTATAGACATGATATATTCCTAACGTATAGTCTGAATCATGTTTACTTGTTTGGTGATTTTATATCATTTAAACAGGGTGTTTAATGAAAACAATTGACGGATTGCAATTGTTTTAAGAGTTAGTGCTTATCATGCTCAGTTCATTGAACTGACCCATGTTGATAATTTTTGCAGATGGATGCCGTAAGTGGTAAAAGAAATGCAGATCTGATCGGATGATCAGATTGTTTAATTTGATTTATAATGAATTACAGCTTGATTTTCTAAATGTACTATATGTGGAAAGATGTTCCTTTTCTCGTTGAGCATTGTATCAAGTATGCTGAATGCATAAAAAGTATTTGTATAGTTCTGAAAGGAATAGAAATAAGTATTTGCTACTTATGTGTTGTATTCTTATTTTGATAGTTGACCTTCTTCGGTTTATATACCGGAGGGGCAATGTTATCTTTGTATAATTTGGAGACTTTTGTGATTGTCAATGAAAGCTTACAAGAAAATGTGATTGAATTCTTATGAGTGTTTAGTAGTTCTAATTTGTTCTATCGAAAGCAAAATTGAAATTTAAATCATTGTCTTTCTAAAAGATAGGATTAAAATAAACCTAAGCAGAACGCTAATCAAGCTGAATTAAATTACTAATCCCTAAGTCTTGATTATGACAGGACAACATTTAATTGGATTCTTAATCATTTATATCTTGATACTAATAGGTATGATATAAATTCGCTTAGAGAACCGATATAAACCTAATGGGGTTCGGATGGCAATCTCATGTGAAGTTTATGAGTTATTGTCAAATTCCGTTGTCTTAGAATCATGTATATTCTAAGAACTCCATGAGGAGACCTTGGCCTTAATATCTCCACCGTAATGGGTTTTATTGAGGAAGGTCATTCTAAGACGAAGAATCCAGGGGATCAAGAAAGGCTAACCCTAGGGAACGTCTTTAATGTAATTTAAACTCAACGTGCGTAACGCATATTAATAAGTAGATCTTTTCGAGGCAGATCTAAAGGTTGACGACACAAGTCAATCAGCAGCAGGTTGTACCTCCGAGGAGATTAGGATCTTCTCGGTTACAACAATGCAGTGACTTATGACGACACCCTTTGACGATTGATCGCTAAGATTTACACTTTGATCTCGAATGAGTTACTCAGTGGACCGATTAGGAATGTGGTCACGTTATAAGGCTGCCTAGGAGATTCGGGGTATCTTGACACACTTTGGTTTAACTAGGGGTGAACCAAAGATTTCATCGTATCCCTAATCCTCGTGGGCATCCATATAACGTTATCACCTTGTTAATCCGTTTCGAGTGAATAAGTTGAGATAGGAGGACCGATGATGAAGTCGGTATAAGACATTCTACATAACATAAGAATGGGGTGAAGGGCGTATTCCGTTGATGAGTATGCCGTTAAGGAATACGAGACATAAACAATGATGTTTCAAATCTTTGGCCAAAGTATCGCAAGCCGCTGATTGCATTGTCCCTAATTCACCTAGTCTAAGGGATGAGATGCCGATGAATAATGGTAACAATTATTCGATTAGGTTCCTCAGACAGAGCATTCTGAATCCTAGAATAGGGAAGAGAACCGCAAGAGTGAAGTGTTAAATAAAAACGCCAACTCTTATTACTCATGAATAGATCGGTAGATTACCGAGTCATGGAATGAATAGATCGGAGGTACTCCGAGTCATTACAGATGCATATGGTTGTCTGTTATAAGAATGGTTATTTGATTGTGAGTTCTAAATTAGGTATTTAGAACCAGGATGCAATTATCAAAAAAAAAATTGACTTGTTCTATTGTCTAAAATGAGGATGTTACAGATAAACCCAATTTCAAATCCAATACCCAATCAATCATATTTTCAATACAACTAATTCAGACTCGTAATACAATTCCGAGCAAAATGTTGAATATAAGCTCCCACAAAGGTTCGATGTACACTCAAGTGAATATACACAAGTTCGTGACAACAACATATTCTCTTTTTAGTTTACATCTTAAACAAAGAAAACCCAAAATAATACCATAACAGAACCGACACCTTGCTCAGGTTACAATTTCCAAACACATTAGTAACAATTAAATTGTACAGTGTCACATCACGGAATCTCATACATGAGTTCAAATATACACCAGTATCTTAAAACAAGGTAGTATACAAATACCTATTAACAGTTCAGAAAAGCAGAGAGCTTCCATTTCTGTTAACATCTCATCAAACCCTATTTTCCAATTCAAATGAAATATAAGTTTTTACCGGGGTTCAGACCTATACCAACAACAAAATACGAGTGTCGTGTACTTAATGAACTTTCAATAATAGTTCAAATGGTCACTAGAAAATAAACACAAGCTCCAAGCCATATACAGACTTCAACAACAGTCCAGGTCATCACAAGAATCAAACACAATTCCTTAGTACAAGAACCTCTATCAACACTTCAAATCGAACACGAAACCAAAACAAGATCCAAACAGAAATATGAGCTTGAATACAAGATACAACAAAATACGAGCTCAATACAAGCTCAAGATCAACAATCATGAATTCCCACAGTAACAGGTGGAAGTCAAGGTTCCCAAATAACTCAGCACAATAATCATTAGCAACGAAGGTCATCAAAATAGAACCCTTCAATTACCAGATATAAAAATGACAAGCAGAGTTACAAAATACGTTTTTGCATGCATGTATCATGTTTTTAAACAAACACAATGTAAGTTTCCAACAACCATATTTACCATGGATTCATGATCAAGAACACAAGATTTATTAAACCCAACAAGAAAATAACTAGATAAAATATGCAATCCACAAATCTTAATAGAGCAGAGTTGTTTTTATGAAAACATTTAGAGAAAGCAAGATATTTTAATGGTTAGAGCCTATCATGCCTGATAGTGCTTCTGCCAAATCGAAGGGGACCTCTAGCCGAGCTCACAACTTCTCCTCTTCTCCACGAAAGATCAAACAACCATATTCTTTTTCCACGATGCTTCTTATACATCCCACAAACCGAAAATAGGTCTATGACTTCAAAAATAGCCATTAAGTGCAGTTCAATCTACTAGTTTGAAAACCAGAGAGCATGCAAAGAAAAAATTGTGAAACATGTAAAGTGAAACAACCCTGCACAAAGCCACTTGCATGCCTTCCAAGATGGTTTGTGCATGAAAACTGAAAATAATAAGTTTCATTAATTTCAATTTTCCCACCTATCCTTCCTTACCACCGCCTTCCAAGTCTGGTGAATGCCAAATCAAAATTAACATGAAATTCCATTTTAGTGACACTTCCACATAAGCCTCCGCCAAGTCAACTAGCCCCTGCCAAAATGGCAGTACTTATGCATTCAAAACCTTATCAATAACATAAATGCCATAGAATCGTCACCCTTAATGCATGTGACCACCTAATTCCCCTTTCATACCCATTAGTTTAGGATAGATCAAATTTCTTAGGTTAGACCTTAGGTAGTTTATAATATATACCTTAGGATATAACCCTAACAACAAATTTCCACCATAGGTCTTAACACATAGCCTTAGGTAGTTTCCACATAGGTTAGATTAATTCACAACATAATAGTTTTAGGCATTAGGTTAGATCATCATAAAACCTTATAGTATTAGGTTCTAGGTTAATTTTAATAGCCTAGTAACCTTTCCATATCCTTTAGCACAAAGCTTAGGTTAGGATGCCAATCAACCAACAAATTAGAATAGGAAGCTTTAGGTTAGAATAAGAATTCTATTAAGTGACATAGATTAGGTAGCAAATATTCTTACCTAGCTTAGGATTCCGTAGGATAGTCCTTTTTAGGATCCCAAATCCTTCCTATGCTATGAACAAGTTGTATTTTCGTGTTCATCAACAATTTCCCACCATGATCGATCTCCAAGGGCCCAAGTACAACATACAACTGAATGGAAATATGTTCACACAAAAATCAAAGAACTTGTAACAAAAAGTTCAGTCAATATGTCTCTTAATTCATGGAATGTCAATTTACCATTCGTTCAACATAGCATATTTAAAACATTCCTTGGATCACTGAAATTGATCCAAGGATGAGTCAGATTAATGGATAAGTTTACAACTCTTAAACCAGATTGCAACTCACCTACAAGAAGTGAAAAATGGATTCAAGGAAGCCATTCCAATTCAGTCAAAGGATCTTAAGAATATAAATGATTTTTCCATATCAAGCATGATCTCCAACAATCAAAAGAACATATCTTTATAAGGAAAATCACATGTCAACACTTGAAATGCAAAGGAGGAAAATAACAACTATCAAGGGTGTTACATGCTTCCCTCCTAAAAGAATCATCGTCCCGATGATTACCTCTTTTAACAATTTACACCAAGGACAATCAATTCATTCACTTCTCTTATCCTAAGTCAAATATATCAAAACCTTATAGTTCCATAAATCAGCATTAAATAGTTGTTTATTCAAATCAAATAAATATCTGCCCAAAATTGGCATACTTATTGTCATATAAAGATAAAATCATAAATTTTTATCAATCAACAGAATCAATTATGTTCAAATAGATATGGAAAATCAGTTTTCATATCCTCTAGATTTTCCCAAGTTGTACTCTCTTCATTAAACTGGTCCCACTAGACCTTACATTGACTTATTTCTCAATTTCTTAAATGTAACTGCCGAGTTTCCATCACTCGAATGGGTTTAACCACGATTATTCTTGGGTCTTGGACATGCAAGGAATTCCAATTTAACACATGTGATAAATCTGAAACATATCTCTTAAGCAAAGAAATATGGAAAACATCATGCATTCTATTGGTTGGATATTTTTCAAGCCAAAATATGAGGTTCAACCATAGTACATGGGATTAAATCCTCCTCAAAGACGAGTGAGGCTACCTGCTTATTGCTAGTCTTAAACAAAATAGAAATAATATACATGTATTGGAATTGTAATCTAACCATTGGGGTTGGTATAGAATCCAAAATCCATATCCATAATAGGTGAAGATATTGCTCTTTCAAAATGAAATGGATCGGAAAGGAAATTATTATTATGGAAGAAACACAATGGAAAGGAAATGAGGGGAATGTACTTTCTTTTGAGAAAATGCAGATCACGAAATAATCATACAAGTTTTTAGACAACAAATGTAATGTTTGAAATGATTAGAACAATCAAGATGCTAAACAAAGAATAGCTTAAGATTATGAACATAAGAACAATATCTTAAGAAAGATACATCTCACAACACAAATTTTGCAAAATAGCATCAGCTCTTATTCCTCAAATGATTAAAAGAAAACACAAAGTCTTTCTTCTTCACAATAGATCTCAATATTCCAAAAATCTCAACCCTTTGGAATGCATAAGCATCCCTTATTTATAATAAAAGGAGTTGAGAGAAAATAGGATAAATCCTAGAAAATATTCTTTTTAATGAGAGTCCTACTTTGCTTGACTCTCACGCAGGAGACCAAGTCAAAATTTTCTTCCTATGTGATGAAACAAAAATGAAAAAGACATGTCAATTTCAGGATTGAAATGACATACAACATTGTGCTTATTATGTTGCATCATCTTTGAAATCCTCCAAAAATCCCCTTGTACCGAAATTCTTGGAATTTTCATATTATACCCTGCATCTCATTTTCATCAGGTGCGGTGGAATGATCACTCAGAACTTCACATGTTTCTTGAGTATTGCTAGCATTTCCGTGAAGCTTCTTCGAGTCTCTTGTTGAGTTTCCTCGGTGGTTCCAAATAATGTTTTCATAAACCTATCAATGATTTCCAAACCAAATCCATAAGTTGGTTCATGATGAACTGATTCTTGGATCTCCTTGTAAAGATCATCAACAGGCAGAATACCCGAGCTTTCATTCAACACCTTAGCACAAATCTTGATTAGCTCTTCTTCTATGTCATTCGTGCCATCGACCAATTGATCTCTTGATTCCCTCAATTTGCTGCAAGCTTCATTGAGAATCTTTATTTTGAATTTAATGGCCTTGGTCAGTTGAAAATGCTTGTCCCATGTGGAATGATGCCTTCTTCGATCAGGATGCAAGATGAAACTTGTTTCAGTGTTTGGAGAGCTTCAAAATTTAACTCTAGGTTCCTAAATTTTGCTAAAAATTCATCATCCATTTTCTCTCCATCCCTCTTTATATCCTCTAAGGATTTGTAGACTTCCATGGTGTCATCAATGACTTCTTTTCCTTACAGGAGCAGCCTCTAGATCCATTCATCGACCAGTTCTCCCCTTCTCATTAATCTTCTCAATCATGGGTACCGATGAGAAATTGAACCTGATAGGAGTAGAGGATGATGGTGTTGACTTAGGAGGCTTTGAGAGCTTGAGTAGTACTTTTGTCAGCTGCTCTACTTTCTCTTTTAGCTCATCTCTATTTTCCTTAGTTTCCTTTAGCTTCTGGCACAACACATTCATGGCATCTTGTGCATCCTATTGTGCTCCCTCTGTTACTTTTCCTAGATCAACCCTTGTGATTTGATAATCAGTGACCATTATATCATCCTTGGTTTTATCACCACAGGACTAGAAATTTATACAAATTTATGCCCCGAGGAATCCACCGAAATCCTTGAAACTGTTTTTGGGTTTTTGGCCGTCTTGGGTAGGAGTTACCTTGAGGGAACTGAAATCAAAGGTTAGTAGGGGAACTACCACCTTCCTCTTCCTTGGGGTATGATCTATTAACCATTGAGGCGTATTGGAAGAAGTTTCTCCCATTGTAGGTGTTACGGTCACATCCTCAGGTGGAGGAAGGTTAGCTTGTGGATTGGTGACCACTGTAAGTGTAGTTTCTATGGTAATGGACTCAGGGAATGAAGGAATAGAAGGAGGAGGCATGTCCATGGTTAACTCGGGGTCTAGTGGGGAGAGGTGAGAGGACAGAGAAGATAGATAGCCATGGCCGAGGAACTTGGTGAAGAAATCTCGAGGCAAGGAAGGCCGAATGGGAGGAGGAAATGATTCCAAAATTAGAGCTTGAAAGATAAGAGGAAGAATTACCTCTGATGAAATTTCAACAAAAAGAGGAATGGAAGGTTAAAGAATCTCTTCTCCTGAAGGAGGATTTCCTTGTTCTGGTTGTGGAGGTGAGTTAAGAACCTCAACCTGTTTGTGGGAGAGTGGCCACCGGTGTGGTTACTTGATCTTCTCCCTTCTCGACAAACTTAACCTTTACTCGCCTCTTGGAAGGGTTCTTATCCTCCTTTCCTTTTTATCTTGGAGGGTCCCACTTCCAAAGTATCTAGCTTTGAAAAACTCCCTTCTTTATAACTCATTCCCCAAGAAATGAGCCACACCTTAGTATGGGCAAGAATTTGAGCAGCTCTCCCCGCAATAGAAGCTTTCTCAGTGATGGACCAATCAATGGTTGGGAATACATATTGGTCTTCATTTAACCCATCATACGAGGCATCAAGGACACTCTTGTTATCCATGGTGCCATCTGGGATGTCAGATAAATCTAGCATCTGGATTTCTTCAATTTTCAACCTGTTATTGTCCTTTCTTCGGATGGAAACTTCATCCCAAAGATCAACCCAAATATATTCTATGTTGGGCACATGTAGATATAAAGTCCCATACGATTTAAGGACTCCTCGAAATGAAATCCATCTCTGTGCTTCATGTGCTTCTTAAACTTGTCCTGAAGCTCATGCACCATATTCTTAGCTTTAACCACTATCGAGCATGTGTACCTTCTAATGGAAATAGGGAAGGATACGGTAGCCTTGTGTTTACTCTATTGGAATTTGTGAAAATCCAACAATTGTCTAGCCAACTCCATCAGTATTAGCTTATCACCAAGGAATCTAGGAAATTGAAAAGGATCACCCGGTACATGACCACCCAAAGGTATGTGAACTTCTTGAACTCGTAAGAAGATACAACCCCATTTTGATACTTTGGCCCATGCCTCATCAGAGACTCTTCTCTTTCTTAAATCAGGGTTCAACATGCAGATGTTCTCATAAAAGAAGGCATCATTCACTCTTCTAAATTGATCCTCGACCCCTTCATTGTCAACTGAGGGAAATACCGATATATATGTTCGGTTGACTTACTTCCCTTCACGTCCAACCCTAGATAATTCCTCATACCGGCTGCTGCATAGGTGACATATGATGACATATAAAACTTGCCAGTAGTCAAGACTATCTTCATCTAGGAATCAATCTCATTACTTATAAGACTGCTCCAATCAATCCCTTGTTCATTCTTCTTTATAATGACCATGAATTGATACATCCACCCTTGGAAGTCTCTTGACTCGGGATTCCAAATACTCGTCCTCAACAGGTGATGATGTCACTAATTTCAAGGATGAAATCACTGTTGGGGAAAATTTGGGAAACCTAGAGACGGCTGGCTTGGCCTTGATCAAGAACTTTTTATTCACATGTTTTATGTAATCTTCTTGATCTTTGTCTTAGGATTTATGTGCTGACTTAAGATCTACATCGACATATTCCTCAAAGTTGGGTAATCTTAAGAGGTCATCAAAGTAACCTCTGTCTAACTTCATTATGGTTTCTCCTACTTGATTTTTCACTGAGCAGGAATCTGAGTCATAATTGGAAGCACAAGCTAGAATGAACTTGGGGCATTGAGTAGACATTGGGAATCCTTTGCAGAGGGAGGACACTTTGTTGGTTATTGACTTCATCTGGGACTTTGAGAATAATCGTTGGTTCTACTCCAAAAGTCCTCCATGTCTATGTTACAAGCTCCGTGTCTCGGATGTCGTAATTACAATCTATGTAGGAAGGAGATTCCATTTTCTGTACTTTAAATTCATCTTTCCCCACCTATCTCGACTTATTCTTAGATGATCCAGGATTTTACATGAGAAGTCCTGAAGAAAGAATGCCTAGATAACTCTTGTTTTACCAATTGGGCTTGGAAGCATTGAGCAACCCCATGGACCCGCCACACCAACTAGACTTTGAGACCTGTCTGACACTTCGTGAAACCCGACACACTGCAGAGTATAATCAGAAACTAGGTTGTGTTGGACACTTTGTAAAACTTGACACGCAGTAGAAATCAGGGGGTGTTAAGAACTTTACAAAACCCGATGGTCTGCGGAATTTGGAGGATGCTGAACACTTCGTGAAACCCGACACAAGTAGAAGTTGGAAGATGTCGGGCACCCTGCGAAACCCGACACAAATAGAAATTGAAGGATGTTAAGCAGATTTTGAAACCCGATACTATGTGGAACAAGGATGGTGTCGGACACCCTGTAAAACCCGAAACACAGTGTCAATTTTCTGATGTCGAGCAATTAAAATTTACACCACGCTTATAAGTTAAATTTTATAGATTTACCCTCAAAAACACAAGAGTATATCCATGAAAGGAAATAAGAAAACACCTAAGATGAATTTTTAAACAAGGGGTTTTCATGGAAATTCAACAAAAATGAAGAATACAACCCTAAACCCTAAACCCAGAGGCAAGAAAAAAGCAAAGAGGAAAAACACCTGAAAGAACGCTTCAAAAATAAACCTCGAAGATCACAAAATGATAAGAAGAGAAAAATACCTTCAAGAAATTCAAAAATGATCAAAGATGGATCACGAAATCGATCAAGAAGTTTAGTCGGGTTTGGAGGTTGAAGGAGCATGTACGAAAAATCCACGCAGCAAAAATATGTCAGGTAGAAATGACGTGTAAAATTAGAGTATTTATAAAGCCCTAGCATTTATTACACCTCCTCCGACACGTGTGCCAACTAACCGACAACTCAAAGATTAATGCCATGTCATCATGCTCGACACTTCCGAAAACCCAAACAAAGGTTTTCTTAACAAATCAGGTTTTGGGAACCAACTGACATGAAGCATGTAAAAGACATGTCAGATGCTATCGGGTTCAAAACCCAATGCAAAGGATCATTTCAGGTTTTGGGTTTCGGGAATCAAACAACATGTAACATGTTTTTGTGGGGTATGTTCCTATGCTCTCGTTACAAAACCCGATTACATGCCATCAAGTTTTGGAAGACACTCGACATGAAGCATGTAAAAGACATGTTTGCATGCGATGGAAACCTGAAAACCCAAAAATCTCCTTCAAAGGGCATTTTTAGGAGGTTTTGTCAAAAATTTCTATGGTTATCTCAATTTTAGCTGGAATCACTAAAAACGAGATAACACATTCTGTGAAAAGTAGGTGGTAATGCTAAATGATAAGCTACGGGTTGATTATTTCAACTATTTCAAAATTTCCACATAACGAGTTGATAATTTGGCACCTTGTTAAAAGTTATAGACCTCTTTTTGGTTTAACTCAAGAAAAACCTTCTCACCAAGTTCAAATTTCCTGTCAACCTCGCTTTAATTTAGCATAACTCTTTTGCCTATCTGTTGCTTCTTTCAAGCATTCACGAATCATTTTAACTTGTTGTTCCATTTCCATAAGGATTTTAGGTCCAATTACCTCTCTATCCTCAATGTTATCCCAACTAACAGGGGTTCTACATTTCCTTCCGTAAAGTGCCTCGAAAGGTGCCATCTTAAGAGAAGCATGATATGTATTATTGTATGCAAATTAAACTAATGGAAGATACTCTTCCCACTTATACTACTGATCCATACAATACATCCGTAACATATCTTCTAAAACTTGATTTACTCTTTTAGTCTATCCATCTGTTTCCAGTGATACGTAGAACTGAAATTTAGCTTAGTTCCTAGAGCTACATTAAGCATTTTCCAAAACCTCGACATCATTCTAGGATCTCTATCAGATATGATTAATTTAGGTACTCCATGTAATCTGAAAATTTTGTGTACAAATATTTTAGCCAAAATAGGAGAATCATCCTTCAGATTTCCAGCAATAAAATGAGCTACTTTTGTTAGTTTATCAACAACTACCAAAATAACATCATGTTTATTTCTTGACATAGGCAACCCTTGTACAAAATCCATGCTTATTACCTGTCATTTATACTGTGGTATGCTATGAGGATACAATAAACCGGCTGGGTGCATATGTTCCACTTTTACGCGTTGACATTCAAGACAATGTGTCACAAAATCAATAACATCTTTTTCATTCCTTTCTAGAAATATTGTTGTTTTATATCAGCAAACATCTTTATAATGCCAGGGTGTCCAAAAAAAGGTGAATTGTGAAATTCAGCTAACAATTTCTTTCTCAAATCATTAAGCAAAGGTATGTATACTCTGTTTTCATATCATAAGATTCCTTCATTATCAAAGTGAAAACCCTTATATATTTCATCTTTTGGATCAGCAACAAGCGTTGTTTTTACTTGTTGAAAGTAAGAATCAGATTCCATAACACTTTTTACTTCATCCTTAAACTAAGTTCTTAGTGTTATAAGAGCAGAAATGTGCTTCCTATGACTTAAAACATCAGCAACTCTATTTTCTTTTCCTTTGATGTAACTTATGTCAAAATCATATTGAGACAAAAAATCCAACCACCTTCATTGTCTTGCATTCGATTTGGTCGAGTGAAAATGTACTTCATCCCAAGATGATAAGCTTTCAACTCAAATGGTTTACTGCGCAGATAATGCCTCCAAACTTGAAGTGCATGAACTATGGCAGCAAGCTCTAAATCATGTGGAGCATAATTCAACTCATGTAACTTAAGTTTTCTACTTTCATAAGCTATGACATGATCATTTTGTAACAAAATACCTCCAAGACCTTCCCGAATGCATCTCATTACAACAGTAAAGTCTCCATTGGGATCAGGTACAACTAAAATAGGTGCAGAAGTCAACTGACTTTTCAAATTTTTAAAATTAGATTCACATTTATCATTCCAAACAAATTTCTTATCCTTTTTCTGTAATGAATTTATTGGTGTAGCTACCTTAGAAAAATCCTTTACAAATTTTCTATAATAACCAGCAAGGCCCATGAAGCTTCTAACTTCATGTACATTATTTGGTGTAGGCCACTTGGTTATAGCTACAATTTTAGAAGGATCTACAACAATCCCATCTTTACTTATAACATGACCCAAATAGTGAACTTCGAGTGTCAAAGAAAGAACACTTGGACAACTTACCAAACAATCGTCTCTTTCTCAGAATTTCCAAAACTATCTTCAAGTGCTCATGATGCTCCTCAATCCTTTTAGAATATATGATAATGTCGCCTAAGAATACAAGCAAAAACTTGTCCAAGTATTGTTCAAAGATATTATTCATTAATTTCGAGAAAAGTTACGATGCATTTGTTAATCCAAAGGGTAAAACCATGAATTCATAATGTCCATACCTTGTCCTGAAAGTGTTTTATGAATGTCCTCATCCTTAATCCATAATTGATGATATCCAGATCAAAGATCTATCTTAGAATATATCGATGCTCCATGCATCTGATCAAATAGATCATCAATTCTAGGAAGTGGGTATCTATTCTTGATTGTTTCTTTGTTTAACATCCTGTAATCAATGCACAATCTAAGTGTTCCATCTTTCTTTTTCACAAAGATCACTGGTGCTCCCCAAGGTGAAACACTTGGTCTAATCAAACCCTTAGACAAAAGTTCTTGCAACTGAGCCTTAAGCTCTACTAATTTTGTAGTAGTCATTTGATAAGGTGCCTTAGAAATAGGTTCAGTACCTGGTTTGATTTCAATCATGAATTCAAACTCCCTTTTGGGTGGTAGACCCGGTAATTCTTTTGGAAACACATCACCGTAGTTCCGTAACAATGGATAACGTTCCATGAAATCATTTTTTTCCTTTGCAGATTCAGAAATTTTTACTGCATATAAGGTATAACCCTTATTTTTGGCCTTTTTAAGTTGCATAGCTGACAATTTCCTAACTGAAATTTCTTGTTTTACACCCTAAATCTCTGTTGTTTTCTAGATCATCTAAACAACATATATGTTTTTCAAAATAGTCCACTTTTTCTTTATGCTCAGCTAACCAATTTACGCCTATGACTATGTCATAAGATCCCAAAGGTGCAACATAAAGATCAACTTCAGTGGAAAAGTTAGGTAAGTCAAGGACTACCCCAAAAAGACACATACTAACTGTATGAATAGAATTATTACCATAATGTACAGTCCCATGATTTATCCATTTTTTTGGCTTTTCTTTTAAGTTTCGAAGCAATTTTAATAGAAATAAAACATTCAGTAGCTCCCGTATCAAAAATAATAGTTACAGTATGCCAAATAACTTACCAGAAACTTCTATGGGTGTAGCTTGCTTTTCAGCTTGCTTGTCAGCTACTGCAGCATGTATCTTATGCTGCTGATTACAATCATCCTTCTTCAAAGGACATTGATTTGCATAATGATCTTTGCCACAATTATAACAACCTCCTACTGGTCCCTTTCTAGACTTAGAATTATTTCCATCCTTAAATTTATCATTCTGACCTCCATAGGACTTCTGTCCATTGTTATTATTCTTGGAAAAATTGTTTCGTGCATTTCCAAAAGTCTTATGCGTTGTGTCGTTTTCTTATTATTATTAGTTGAAACTTACTTTTATTACCAAAATTCTTCCATGGTCCCTTCTTAGGTGCAAGAGAAGCTGAAGAGGGGTTTGGAACTTTCTTCCTTACTTCCTCCTTATGAGCAGAAATAGCCTTTAATTTTTGTTCTTGCCTTATGGATTTTTCAACAACCCCTTCCATAGTGGTTGGGTTGTGAACATCAACTTCTCCCCCAATAATGGGATTCAATCCCATAATGAATTTCCATATCCTAAACTTCTCATCAGTTTGATACTGAGGTACATACTTGAGGAGTTTCGTAAACTATTCCCAATACTCGATTCTTTATTAAATTTCCTTGAGCTAAGTTCTAAAATTTAGTCATTTTCTAATCATAATAAAGTTTTGGCAAGGCAGGTGTTTCCTAAAATAACTTTTAAATTGATCCCAAGTGATGTTAGTTTCATCGATATTTAACTCAAATTTTTGATTGTCCCACCATAAAGATGTTTCATGGGAAATCTTATATGCTCCCCATATAGCCTTGGTTTCCTATGAGAAGTTCCTTATTGTAAAGTACTTCTCAATTTATTTGAGCCAATTCTTAACTCCATCTCTTAATGTTGTTGCATCAAACTTAGGTGGACTTATCCTTTTATATCATTAGTGAGTTCAACCTGCCAAATTGCCTTTTTGTTTTCTAGCTGGACTGGCACATTGACATTGTTATTATCAACACCCAAATTAGGGTTTTCCTCAAGAGGTGGCTAATTATTATTACCAGCTTCTTCTTCCTCCTCATTACCCATTACTTGTTGTTCAAGTACAGCCAAATGATCTCTTGTGTCCAACAGGGCAACAAGGATCTCATCAATTTTTGGGTTGTTGCTGCTCCTTCATCAGGTGGAGCATTATTCGCAATGTTTCCTCTTGTCCTAACCATTTTCTATTATAAGAAAATTTAAATTTTTATCATATTATGGACATAATAGGTCTAAGAGTTACAACCTTCAGCTCTGATACTAAGATGTAACATTCCCATTTTAAGACTTTAGAAACAAGGGAATTTTTTTGGCATGAATAATGTTCTTTGTTCTAAATACATAATTTAGAACACACATTCTTTAACAACCATTCTTATAACAGATAACCATATGTAGTTATAATGACTCGGTGAGCTACCGATCTATTCATTTCATGACTCGGTGAACTACCGATCTATTCATGTTTAACATTAAGTATTGAATACTTTTCCGTATACTACGTATACTTGGTTCTCTTTCCCTGTTCTGGGTATTGAGTGATCTGTCTAAGGAACCTATCTGAATATTTGTTACCAATATTCATCTGCATCATGAACCTTAGACTAGGTGACATAGGACAACGCAACCAGTAGCTTGCGATACTTTGGCCAAATATTTCTAACATACTTGTTTGTATTACTATTCCTTGATGACATACTCATCAATCTAGAATACGTCCTTCACCCCACTCTATTGTTATCTAGAATGTCCTTTACTTGACTTTTGTTAGTCCACTTGCCCAAGGTTTAACCCTAGTTCGAGTTAACAACATATGTTATGATAGGAAGAGGCTCACGAAGACTTAGGGTAAGTTGGCATACTAGGTCAACCTAAGTCAACCCCGTGTGCCAAGGTACCTGAGTTTTAGAGGGCTACTCCTTATCTTAAACATGCTACTAACTAGACCTAGAGAGAAACTAAGTTCAAGTCCAATGTGTGTAGATCTAGATGATCAATGCAGAAGGGTGTTGCCACATGTCAACTACATCATTTTATCCTTGAGAAGATCCTAATCTTCTTGAAGGTATAGCCCTACAATTGGCATGTGCCACAATCCTACAGAACAACCTCATTGAGATGTACATACCCTAGGAGCTTATTATAATTTAATTAATTTGGATTATTAAAAATAGATTTCAGCAACCTTTTCAAGCCCTAATCCAACACTCCTTAAGTTCTTTTCTATACCAGATTCAATTGATTGTTAAAGAACTTCCTTGACTTAAGATTTCCTTTAATGTTCGTTTAATGGGCTTAATAAGCCGTTAACCAAAACAGGACAACAACATCATAAGTTCCATTTAATGTGACTTAACCATTCAAGGAAGTGTAGCAACCACCTAGGTTGTAACTAAGTAGACTTTATTAAAATGAATTCTAATGATTAGGAATCATATCTTCCTTTTTGTTTGCATTCTTATGAGAGAGGAAGAGTATTCCTTTACATGGTTAAGTGCTAGGGTTTAGCACCCCTTTATATCATTTACAAATTCTATAGTTTTTATTGAATGTTCATTCCACATCATATTACTATGTTGAATTGTTTAGATATGACCATCAAATTCTGCAACTTAGCAAGTTGCATCTTATTTAGGGAGATTATTCTAAATCCCATTATCAAACTTATCCAAGAATACCCAATTAAGCATATAAATAATATGGAGAATATCAACAAGATAGGATTCCATCTCTGTTATAAAAGTACAAGATAATTTACACATCCAATGCAAGTAAATTCTCAACTTTCAATTCATCTTTAAAACTTATACATTTACAAAACTTATGTATTTTAGGCATACTGCATAACAAAACCTTCATTCTAAAAAGAATATAACTTTTCTTTTTCAATACAACTCAAGAACGAATCAAAATTCTCTACAAGAATCAGACTTAAATCAGCCAATGTGTCATATAAGTTTTTCCTTCTTTTATCACTTACGAAGTCCATCTGCAAAAATTGCTAGCACGGGTCAGTTCAATGAAATGAGCATGATAAGCACTAAGCCTTAAAATGAAGTGCATTCCACTAATTGTTCCATTAAAAACAACCCTGCTTTAATGAAACAATTAGTATATCATACTATAAGCATAAGTAATAACAATCGAGAGAGTACATTAATAAATCTGAATTCACTTCTAAGAGAGAAGAGAAGAATATATAACATTTTCCTTACAAATTAAAGTTTAATTGATCCTAACAATTACCTTTATCAAACAACAGATCTTATCATCTCATTGTTCCCAATTCTACAATAATAGAATACAACACTTATCTTTACTATAAGACAAAAGAAGTGTTTACAACATGGTTCTCAATAGGGTGATTCACCTAACTTTTAAGCAAAGGAAGAAGAGAAACCATTTCAACTATGCCCAAAACACATAACATCCACAAAGCAGAAATAGGTTCATGTCATGACTTAAATTGTTTCATTTAAAGGTCAACTACCTTAAAATTCAACATTTTAGATATTCATCAGAATAGAATCACATATTAATCCAAGAGGAAATAAAGGATCAACAATCAACCAACAAGTTTACATTTTCTGTTCAACAAACCAATCATCAATCTATTTCTATGTTATTTCAATCAAATGTTATGTACAAGAAGACTAAACAACATAATAATCTTCTTTTCCTATAAGAATAATTAATAGGTGGTTCCAATCAAATGAACTTAACCCAACAACCTTAGAAAAGGAATCTTAACAGGATATGATTCAATCCTTAATTCATCTCATTATACTTAACAACAATTCCCTTTTTCTAATACAGACAAATAAGTTCATAAATTTATTCCCAAAGGAGAGATCAAGATCAACTTTAGGATAAGAAGAAAACGTATTGAAACCTTCCCTAAAATCTTTACCATAAAAAGGCATGAGTTCCCTTTTTAGCTCGAATCAGTATAACAGTGAAGTTTAAAACAACACTACATCCCTAAGAAATCACAATTTCCTTTATCCTTAAAGACTCAAGCATTCATTTATTGGACCCAACAAGAAGTGTAAAACCTAAATAGGAAACTAACAACTCCGAAATTACCCATGTGCTCAGTCAAGATAGAAACTAACTTGCAATAAATTTCAACATCTTAATACAAGAGCAAACCGATTGGGGTTCCAAGAAGAACGATTAACCAACAAGATATTCCAAACAAGATCTCGAAGAGGTTACCCAACAACCCATTTAAACCATGCCTCCATTTTTTCTCCTTGTGCATGTAGTTTGTTTCAAAAAGAGTTATGAGTTTTTAAACCATTTAATCAAGTAATAAACCCAATTTCAAAGCCAAGACCCCATCGATCATATTTGTAATACAACTAGTTCAGGACTCGTAATACAATTCCGAGCACAATGTTGAACATAAGCTCCCACAAAGGTTCGGTACCACTCAAGTGAATATACACAAGTTCAGGACAACAACATATTCTCTTTTTAGTTTACATCTTAAACAAAGAAAACCCAAAATAATACCATAACAGAACCGACACCTTGCTCAGGTTACAATTTCCAAACACATTAGTAACAATTAAATTGTATAGTGTCGCATCACAAAATCTCATACATGAGTTTGAATATACACCAGTATCTTAAAACAAGGTAGTATACAAATACCTATTAACAATTTAGAAAAGTAGAGAGCTTCCATTTCCTGTTAACATCTCATCAAACCCTATTTTCCAATTCAAATGAAATATAAGTTTTTCTTGGGGTTCAGACCTATACCAACATTAAAATACGAGTGTCGTGTACTTAATGAAATTTCAATAACAATTCAAATGGTCATTAGAAAATAAAGCACAAACTCTAAGCCATATATGGACTTCAACAACAGTCCAGGTCGTCACAAGAATCAAAACACGATTCCTTAGTACAAGAACCTCTATCAACACTTCAAATCGAACACGAAACCAAAACAAGATCCAAATAGAAATACGAGCTTGAATACAAGATACAGAAAAATACGAGCTCAATACAAGCTCAAGATCAACAAACACAAATTCCCACGAGTCAGGGAGGTGGAGTCAAGGTTCCCAAATAACTCAGCACAATAATCATTAGCAATGAAGGTCATCAAAACAAAACCCTTTAATTACCAAATATAAAAATGACAATCAAGTTACAAAATACGTTTTTACATGCATGTATCATGTTTTTAAACAAACACAATGTAAGTTTCCAACAGAACCGTATTTACCATGGATTCATGATCAAGAACAAAAGATTTATTAAACCCAGTAAGAAAATAACCAGATAAATTATGCAATCCACAAATCTTAATAGAGAAGAGTTGTTTTTATGAAAACATTTAGAGAAAGCAAGAGATTTTAATGGTTAGAGCCTATCATGCCTGATAGTGCTTCTACCAAATCGAAGGGGACCTCCATTGAGCTCACAACTTCTCCTCTTCTCCACAAAAGATCAAACAACCATATTCTTTTTCCATGATGCCTCTTATACATCCCACAAATTGAAAATAGGTCTATGACTTCAAAAATAGCCATTAAGTGCAGTTCAATCTGCTGGTTTGAAAAACCAGAGAGCATGCAGAGCAAAAATCATGAAACATGCAAAGTGAAACAACCCCAGACAAACCCGCTTGCATGCCTTCCAAGATGGTTTGTGCACGAAAACCAAAAATAATAAGTTTCATTAATTCCAATTTTCCCACCTATCCTTCCTTACCACCGCCTTCCAAGTCTGAAGCGAATGCCAAATCAAAATTAACATGAAATTCCATTTTAGTGACACTTCCACATAAGCCTCCGCCAAGTCAACTAGCCCCTACCAAAACTAGCAGTACCCTATGCATTCAAAACCTTATCAATAACATAAATGCCATAGGAACCATCACCCTTAATGCATGTGACCACCTAATTCCCTTTCATACCCATTAGTTTAGGATAGATCAAATTGCTTAGGTTAGACCTTAGGTAGTTTATAATATATACCTTAGGATATAACCCTAACAACAAATTTCCACCATAGGTCTTAACACATAGCCTTAGGTAGTTTCCACATAGGTTAGATTAATTCACAACATAATAGTTTTAGGCATTAGGTTAGATCATCATAAAACCTTATAGTATTAGGTTCTAGGTTAATTTTAATAGCCTAGTAACCTTTCCATATCCTTTAGCACAAAGCTTAGGTTAGGATGCCAATCAACCAACAAAGTAGAATAGGAAGCTTTAGGTTAGAATAAGAATTCTATTAAGTGACATAGATTAGGTAGCAAATATTCTTACCTAGCTTAGGATTCCGTAGGATAGTCCTTTTTAGGATCCCAAATCCTTCCTATGCATGAACAGGCTGTATTTTCGTGTTCATCAACAATTTTCCACCATGATCAATCTCCAGGGCCCAAGTACAACATACAACTGAATGGAAATATGTTCACACAAAAATCAAAGAACTTGTAACAACAAAGTTCAGTCAATATGTCTCTTAATTCATGGAATGTCAATTTACCATTCATTCAACAGAGTAGATTTAAAACATTCCTTGGATCACTGAAATTGATCCAAGGATGAGTCAGATTAATGGATAAGTTTACAACTCTTAAACCAGATTGCAACTCACCTACAAGAAGTGAAAAATGGATTCAAGGAAGCCATTCCAATTCAATTAAAGGATCTTAAGAACAGAAATGATTTTTCCATATCAAGCATGATCTCCAACAATCAAAAGAACATATCTTTATAAGGAAAATCACATGTCAACACTTGAAATGCAAAGGAGGAAAATAACAACTGTCAAGGGTGTTACATTCTTCCCTCTTAAAAGAATCATCATTCCAATGATTACCTCTTTTAACAATTTACACCAAGGACAATGGGTATGTGTGAATGTAGATATGATCTTGTTTTAATAATGTGATTGTTTCGTTAGATGCGGGCGATAGATTAGTCATGCGGATGTGAGACAGGGTGCCACCCCTACTCGTGATAGTTCATGGGGCAGTGATAGTCAAGGAGTGGAGGCATGTCACAGATGTTGGCCTGAGTGGGGTCAAGCGCTATTGGCATGTCGTTCGGCGAATTCAGTCTAATGGTTGCTCTCATCGATAGATGGGATTCTCGCGACCAACACATTCCACCTACCGACGAGGGAGATGACCATCACCCTAGAGGACGTGTATAGGATCCTGCAATTACCCATATTGGGGACATAGGTATATTTGATCTCCTCAGAGGCATCTAAGGAGTTGATCTTGGCGACGTGTTTGGTTGGGGACTCGGCAGAGTTGACATTCCACAGTGCTATCCTGAGCTATGGAGAGATGTACCTAGCCCATCCAGAGGAGACAAGGCTAGTAGTATTACTGATGGAGGTAGTCTATTGTTTTGCACTGCCGGATGCAGAGGGTGGGAGATTCCCATGATCCCTAATGGGTGTATTACATGACATGATGATGGATAGGACATGCTTTTCCCGGGATCCGGTATTCCTAGTATAGCTATATAGAGAGTTATGGGTGTATGGATGGCTCCGCGAGTTCAAGGTATGTGTTGCACCTTTATTCTTCACTCTTTGGGGCTATAAGCACATTGTTTGTGTTCATCTAATTGGTATGCCTTGGGTAGATGCTTTTGAGCCCAGCTTTATTTAGGTGGGGTACAGGTGATGGGTGTCTTTGATAGGAGAGCACCAATTAGGAAGAGTTAGACATGATGTGGCCTATTACAGGTAGTTACTGGAGGGATTGTCTGGCATGGACATTATTTAGAGACCGTATGTGAGCTATCCCTCATATGTATTGCAGAGATGGCCGATGAGCTAGATAGCCTATAGATACTCAGGTGGATTGAGGGATGTCGTGCGAGGGAGCATGAGATGATCCTAGTAGACAAGGTCCAACGGTAGTTTAGATTCTTGCAAGATATACCACCACCTTTCCCATAGTACTGGAGAGATGATGTGGAGAGACCACTACCACTTCCATAGCCAACCAGTACCTCTACCGGGAAGGAGGAGAAGGTTATAGACCAATGGATTGATGATGCCCGAGTGATGGACATGTATAGAAACGGTGGTGAGTGGCCCATATACGAGAAGTACCTCCTAGGTCGAGGGCAGATGACTTAGCCACAATTACATGTGCGAAAGACACCCTACATGGGCAAGTGGCGACCACTGGTTACCCAGTTGGAGATGGTACGAGTGACGAGATAGCGATTGTCAAAGGTAGAGGTGGCCATATTGCATGTGCAGGTGGCCAATTTATAGGCCCAGATGACCATGGGTGGAGACAGGAGGGTGATGATGAGTGGTAGCCACCCTACAGCGCAAGTTACAAGTTTACAGGCTGTATAGCACATGGTGCGATGCGATGGCACCTCCATAGCACTGGATAGGGTCCCAGTTCACGAGTGGGGGTGGGATAGGTGGCCAGGGGTCGAGGTCGATGGGGCCACCACAAACCGTACCCATATCTAGGTTACTGAGGATACCTTAGGTGAGGCCGGATATTACCGAGGATCACCGATGGTGGCCGGGATAGATTTTCTATCCTATGGAGAGTACAGGGCACAACAAGCCTTGAGTGAGAGGACTAGATCCTGGACTCATAACATGGAGAGAACAGGGGGCCATCAAGCTCCGAGACAGGATCAGGGAGAGGCCACCGGTTACGGAATCCAACGCTAGGTGATGTATCAAAGCGTGAGGACCCGGCCACTTCCACCTATGGCGGGTGGTGAGATGTTAGCAGGGGCACCGTGACAGGGAGCCAAGGAGGAGATAGGAGAGATTGATATGGAGGATATCTGGTAGGATGATGCCTGATGCACATCCCTTTATTTTGATGTATTTTAGTCATTTTTGATATATACCGGCTGCTTGCCAAAGAGAATGAGGATGTACGAGAGTTTTGTATATTTTGATCATATACCAAAACTGCGTGCATAAAGATGGTGAGGTTGTATATGAGAGTTTTTAGAGATTTGGTTAGTTATATATATCAGCTGTGTCAGAAGATATTTGAGATTTATGTATATGGAGACACATGTTTGGATATTTTTATTTATATAGATGATGATGATTATGGTCATTATGTGTTTGTGTTGATAGCATTTTATTATTATACATAGATGGATTCATGATAGGTGTGTTAGGCATGGATTGAGTCAGGTTGTGGTTTTAGGCATGATGAAGTCAGGTCATAGGCATGGATTGATTCAGGTTGTGATCTAGGCATGGATTGAGTTAGGTTTTAGGCATGCATTGATTCCAATTGTAGGCATGGATTGAGTCAGGTCATGGTTTTAAGCATGATGAAGTCAAGTCGTAGGCATGGTTGAGTTGGGTTGTGATCTAGGCATGGATTGAGTTAGGTTTTAGGCATGGATGGAGTCTAAATTGGTTGAGGTTGTAATTCATTAATTTGTGCAATGAATGATGATATGGGTCATGTTTGAGATGTTTTATAATACATGCATGATAATGGTAAAGAAATGGTAGTCATAATAAATGTATGTTTGATGATGATAAAGGTGAAAAACAATTTGTTGTTGGTTGGTTTAATTTCCAATTATTGATATAAAAGGAAAATAACTAGGGTAGAATGTGATTTAGGAAAATGAAAGATAAAATTGTTAGGGTAGAGAGTGGCGAGCTAACCTCCAAGGTCCCCATGCCCTCGGAGTGCTTTGCCACATAGTCCCTATGAAAAGGGACCTCAGCCGATGTAGTTCTCCCATAAGCTAGGGAAGAATGCAAGGAGGTATGAGTATGGGTTGGTAGGTTTTAGGCATGATTGAGTTTAGGTTTGTTAGGTATGGGTGAAGTGTGGGCACATTGGTATAGGTGATTTTGAGTTGATTATGGTGAAGGAGGAAAATTACCCAAAGATAAGCGTCGAGAATCTAATCATGTATAAGGTAATCAATATGTAATGAAGAAGTTTAAAAGATAAGAGGAGGCAAGAAAGTCACGTGATTGGTAAGGATCACAATGGTTGGGTCATACCTTACATAGGTGGATGAACATAAGACCCTAAAAACACTGCATGATTGATTATTCCAAAGGTGAAGAGTAGTCACATGATCACCAAATGTCATGGTTCCAATAGGTCCCTTGAGGCGGTAGGAAATGAAAACGTGAATGGTGAGAGGGTGAAAGGTGGTGAGTTTATATGGTATTAGGTAGAATTCCTTTTGGCAAGAGATCCAAGGTCACAATGAGTGAGTCCATGACAAAAATAAAATTTGTTTGACTTAATATTTTAAATAGACGTAGTCGATGTGGGAAGTCTATATGGGATGAGAAAATTAACTCCTTGAGGTTTTCGTGAAGCTGATCGATGCGGGGAAGCTTCGAATTCTCTCTCTCTTTTTATGAAAGAGCTTTACATAGTTGTCCTTCAAGGGAGAAGACTATTTATAACAACGATGTAGAGAGAAAGATGTCCTTTTGAGGGAGTCATATTTTTTTGGAAGTTTGACTCAAGGATTTGAATCCCACGTGAGGGTTTTTAAGTCATGGACAAGACTAAGGTGAATAATTGGATTATTGTTTAGAAAGTAGGGTGAAAACAACCATGGGATCTCATCTAAAAGTAGACAAAAAGTATTCATGAGATTCATGCCATGTGCGTATTGTGGTACACATATTTAAGAGAGGATAAAAGAGTGACAGGTATGCACATGATTCTTGTTTAATCATTGGTGATGGCATAGGAAGTGGATAGCGCTCAAGGGATGAGCATGGAAAGAGGTAGAAGGTGAGGTAGGACCAAAATTCAATAATAGAATGGTCAAAGATGCAAGGCGTTAAGGGGCTCAAGTTCTAGTTTACCATTTAGGGAAGATAAACGATAAGCACCTGATCCATAAGTATGAGTCACAATGTATGGTCCAAGCCAATTAGGAGAAAATTTTCCCCATTTACTTTTTTTCTACTTTGGTTACATGTTGATTTTCTTTCAGGACAAGGTCACCAACTTGGAAGGTTCATTTAAGGACACGTTTCTCATAAGCACATTTGATACATTTTTGGTAGACTTGGAGATGGTAAAGAGTGTTCGACGATGTTTGTCTAATAACTCAAGTTGTGATAAATGGTCCTAACAAAATTCATCATCATTGAGCATGTCATGGAGAGAAATGAAGAGTGAGGGAATCTATACTTTGAGGGTCGAATAGTCTCTGTGCCATAGACTAGAGAAAAAGTGTGGCAAAAGATTGGAGGTGCGGATACTAGTGTGGTATGCCCATGTAGGGGCGAAAAGAATGTGTGTATGCCGGTCTTTTCTAGTATCGTTAACCACTTTCATGAGAATTTTGTTTAGGGTTTTATTAGTGGATTTGGCTTAGCTGTTGGTTTGTGGTTAATAAGGTGATGAGAAACTTAGTTTATGCCAAAGGTGTTGCAAAGAAAGTTTTTGTAAGGTTTTATTTTTGAATTGTTTTCATTATCGGTGATAAGATGGTGAGGAACACCAAAGCAAAAAATGATGTGATGATTGATGAACTCAAATATTTTCTTGGATTTCATGGAGATGAGTGGTATGGCTTCAACCCATTTTGTGTAGTATTTGGTAGCGGTGATGATCCATTGATGTCACCGATAAGAATGGGGATTAATTTCCAACAAGATCCAAACCCCATTGAGAGAAAGGCCAAAGGTCACGGGTGACTGTAAGGCATGAATGGGTATGTGATGAAGGTTGGCATGTTGTTGGTATTTTACACAACATTTAATGTAGTCACAACAATCATGGTTGAGGGTCGGCTAATAATAACCCAAGTGAAGAATACGCTTAGCAACAAGAAGGCCACCGAAAGTGACCTCCACATATGTCATGATGAACTTCCTTAATGGTATAAGGAATTTCAGGACTTGTAAGGCATCGTAAGAGAATACCATCAAATCCACACTTATAGAGAGGCCACCCATGATGACGTAATGAGAGACCTTTTTAAGAAAGGCACATTGTCCATTACGAGTGAGGTCATGGAAAGGTAGTCTAAATATTGTTTATACCAAAGGTCACTCAGTGTCATGGCGGTGGTTCCGATAGAGTAAACTTCATGAGGTAAATAAGAGGGTGATTGGAGTCTTTGTATGGTGAAAAATATTTTAGAGTCGGAAGGTGAAGCGGGTATTTGAGAAACCAAGTAGGCCATGGTATCTACAAATTTGTGGTTAAACGGGGACGATTTGAAGGCCATAACGGTCAAAGGTGGTCAAAATTATGTCCACATGATGTTTATAATTTTGAAGTGTCTCATTATGACATTGGTATATACCATTGACTTGGTTTACGACCAATT
This sequence comes from Taxus wallichiana var. yunnanensis, assembly GCA_018340775.1. Lineage (NCBI taxonomy): Eukaryota > Viridiplantae > Streptophyta > Pinopsida > Cupressales > Taxaceae > Taxus > Taxus wallichiana. Next base: position 477,340,502 of record CM031243.1, on the reverse strand, counting down.
GAGAATCACCAAAGATGTTGATGGACTTGACATCTAGGGCATAAGCGACTGGAGACCCAATACGAGTGCTTGCCGTATTCGGTAATGTTGTTTGTACAATCAAAATAGATTTTAAAAGACAAAGGCATGGGTTCACCATCAAGAAAAATTAGGATAATGCCAGCCCCACCCCACGTTGACACTTGGAACCATCGAAGAAGAGTTTCATTTGGTAAACAGCTTCATCGAGGAAATGGAAGTAATTGACACATCTGGGAAGTCAAAGTTAGAGGGTTAATCCCTAGAAATAGGTGCATCACCAATTGGTCGGTGATGGATTGCCTCTTGATGGAATTTTGATGAATAAATTTGAGGTCGAGGTCATCCAAAGCATAATCCAACATGTGGCACATTGATTTTGGTAAGGCTTGGCATACATGAAGTGTAAAGGGTCAGTATTGGTCACAACATAGGTTTTATGGTTAAGTAGGTAATGGTGGAGTTTAGTGGCAAAGAAAACTAAGGCTAAGCAAAAAAATTCAGCATGGGTGTCTCAGGTTTCATAGTCCAAAAGAGTACGACTTATGTAATAAACCTCCTACTCCATGTTTTTTTCATCGTGGTGAGTGAGCATGGCCTCAAGGAGTGATCGATGGCTGAGATGTATATGAAGAAGGGTTGATCATCTTTAGGTGGAATGAGTACAAGTTTTGGAGAAGGTATTGTTTTAAGGCCTCAAAATCTTTATGGTAGTCATCATCCCATTTAAAGGAGACATCCTTCTTGAGAAGATGATGAAATGGTTAACACCATTAGACAATTGTGAAATGAAATGGCGAATAGACTATAACTTACCTTGTAGGCTATGGAGTTGCCTAAGATTAGTGGGTAGAGGAATTTCAAGAATGGCCTTGACTTTAGCAAGGTCAACTTCTATACCATGTAGGGAAATGATAAATCCCAGGAGTTTTCCTGAGAGAACCGCAAAGACACACTTCTTGGGCTGAAGGCGAACGTAATATTTAATGAGGCGGTCAAAGATGGTTTTAGGATGGTGAGGTGCTCAGAGGGTGTTTGGATTTGGCAAGGAGGTCTTCCATGTAATATTCCAATATAAGATGCATGATGTCATAAAAGATGTAAGTCATAGCCCGCTGATATGTAGCACCATCCTTTTTAAGGCCAAAAGGCATGACTCGATAGTAGAAGGTCCCCCAAGGGGTGATGAATGCGGTTTTGTGTTGATCCTCTGGGGCAAGCAAGATTTGGTTATAACTCGAGAAGCCATCCATGAGTGATAACATCTCATGACCAGTGGTAAGGTCAACCATTGGTCAATACTAGGCGGGGAAAGTCATCTTTCGGGCAAACCAGCCGACGTCACGAAAATCCATGCAAATGCGGAGTCCCCCTGTCGCCTTAGTGACAGGGACAATGTTAGAAATCCAATGAGGATAATCAATGGGTAAGATGAAGGAAACCAAAAGGAGGCACTAAAGGTCTTCCTCTACTGTAAGAGAAATGCAAGGATGCATTTTCCGTAGCTTTTGTTTTATGGGTTTAGCGTCGGGAATGGTTATGATATTATGGACCACTATAGTAGGGTCAATATCGGGCATGTCTACGTAAGACCAAGTGAAATCATGGTTATGGTTTTGAGAAAAGAAGTGATGATTTCCTATTCAACAACATCTAAGGATTGACGATCTTTATAATGTGCGGGTCATCCCGAGTATGAATGTTGATTTTGATAGTCGACTCATTCAACATTGTTTACATCTCAAATGGTAATGACCGTGATGAATATATGAGTCTTCACACCAAGGTAGGTGAGTATAGATTCATCATCCCGACATTGAATGACATTAATTGAAGGTGTATTTTCATCGATCATTTCAAGGTACGAAAGGGAAAAGAAGAGGGAGCCTCGCCTCGCATTGATAAGTCGAGGTCCTAAGGAAATGGTGTTTATGAATTTTTTTAGGAGGAATGGATTCTGATCCATTGATTCCACCAATAATGGTAGCAAAGAAGGTGTAAGCGGGTGAAGGTGGTGGAGAAGGGCTAATTTCCTCGATGAGTTCAATTCGAGGCCTTCTTGGTAGGTGGTTCAATAAAGCCGATACCACTATGGTCATTATGTTTACGGGTAGTACATGGAATAACAGTATGGCAGCCTTGCTCATAAAATCCAAAACCAAAACCCTTCCACACACATCGATGCAGGAAGGTGTGGGTGAAACGACGATTGGTGAGTGACTAGAGGTTAGCGGAAAATGGGCGGGTTTGTGACGGTGGTTCAGGTGTATAAGTGGTAGTATCAAGTCCCCCATAGGTGAGACTAGTACGAAGGTGGGGAGGACCATAAAGGAGGCACTCTCCTATACGGTGATCATAGTGAGGGTGTTGGTGAAGACTTATGTACTCTTGTGGAGTAAGGAATGTGTTGACACTATATAGGCAATACTCCCCCAGAGTGAGGCATTGAAAAATTCCTTGTAAGGGATCGGTGGTTGGTATGTGGGTAGCTAGAATAGACAACATGTCGAGGTCGAGCGGAGGTGGAGCCACTGATTGGGAGGTTAATGGTTCGGCCGTGGAGGTTGTGGTAGCGAAGGATGGAGGATGTAGGTGCGACGAGGTAGCATTGCTGGCGAGAGGAGGTGTAGGTGAAGAGGTAGTGGTCATGGAGGTAGATGCTGTAATGGGTATAAGCATGTCACTGGGTTAGGTAAATCATGTTACAAGTTTTAAAGGTGATGGGTTAGCGGAATGATATAGGTGTGTCCTTCATGCTCAAACTTTATACAACGTTGCAAAGTAGAAGAAACACAACCCATGAAACGAATCTAGGGTCTACCAAGCAACATGTTGTATTGAAATTCCCCCTCCAAGACGTAAAATAACTCGGAGCAAGTGCGGGGCCCACGTGAGCATGGAGGATGACGGTGGTGAGTGTAGAGGTGATAGCATCATTGAATGATCGTAGCATGACGAGATGTTTATGCATGCAATTTTTAGGTATGCACATTTGGTTGACACATGGGAGGATATGATATTAATTCTAGCACCCCCATCGATCATAACATGTCGTACTCATACATCATCAATATGGACAAAGATGAAAAGTGCTAAATCTAGGTCATTGGTGTGGTGTGGTGTGGTGTGATCTCTTCATATGAGAAGCTAAGGGAGGCTACTTGGTGAGTAGGTGGAGGTGTAGGAGAAGATGGTAATTTGGTAAGGGGGTTAGATGATGGGGTGTAATAATGGAGGCCACGAGTGTAGGATCATTGCATAAGACCTCAATAGACTCAAGAACCTCCATGAGAACTCGACGATGGGATTCGAGGTTTGGATGAGGTCATATAGGGACATTTTGAGGGGGGATTGGTGTAGTTGCTTGAGCATGGCGTGATGTGTAACCCCATTAGAAATAGGATATATGGGGCCTTGAATAGTGATTTTAGGTGTGGGTGTAGATGGTATGTTAGGTATAGGATTGGTCGGTGGGTGGGTTGCCTTTTCCTTACTTTTATCCTTCTGGGAATGGGTAGCAACGTGGATCATGTTGATCTAAGCTGGGGAGGTAGTTGAAGTAGGTTAGACATGAAAAGTATAGCGACAAGAGGGGAAAAAGCCAAGTGGTGGGAAGGAACCTTGTGAGATGAGTTGAGCACACCGACATTTGGGTGGAGGTTTGGTGAGTTCTTTGATGCAAACCATGTTAATTTTGAATCTTGGTGGTGGCTCTAGGATTTTGGAGGTGGAGGTCTCGGTCCCGAGTAGGAAATGAGGGAAGAAATGTGGGAATGGGTGCTGGTGAAATGGGGTCCTCATTGAGAAGGTCATCATCGTCAAAGTTTTCTTCAGGAGGACACAACTAGATAAAGAATGACTTTTCAAAGCCTTGCAGTTCTCTATGTCGTGCCCTAGCACACGATGGTAGGAAAAAAATTGGTGTCGTCAAACCCCTTTGGTTTGGGTTTGAGAGGGTCATAAGGTCTGAGTGGCGGTAATGTGATGACAGAAGTTTCAAGGAGGTTGGTTATGATTTTTGCATAGGATCCCACTAGTGGATCAAAATGGTAATCGAAAGTGGTTTTGGGTGTAGGTGTGGCTTCCCGTAGAGGAGGAGTCTTTGCATGAGGGGGAGTGGGTCAAGCCATGGTTTTAGGTGTTGGTGTGGTCTTAGGTGTTGGTCGTGTTTACTTGGGTAGGGGTATGGTAGATGAACTGGCAAGAGAGTGTGTGGTTGGTTTGACTACCTTATTGGAGGGTAGCAGATTTTTGTCTTTAGGTTGCACCTTCTTGGGTAAAGGTGATATGGGCGCATGAGATCTAGAGGGAAAGGCAGATGGTGGAAGAGGGTGAGTTACCCATGGGGATAACTGAGGTGTTGTGAAGGTAGATGGCGCGGGTCATGCAGGAGGTGTGAGGGAAAGAGACTGAAGTGTCGTGGGTAGTGAAGAAGTTACCGATGGTATTGGAGGTATGGGTGGTAAAGATGTTGTAGGTGTGGGTGGAAGTCATGTCGAGTGCTTGGGTATGTTAGAGGTTTGCGAGGGAGGAATGGGTTGTTGTGTTTTTAGTTTATCATGGGTGGAGGTTTCTTAACCATGCTAGGAAGCGTGAGGTCTTAAGAGGACATAAAGGGTGAAGGTGATGAAGGTGTGATCGGTGAGGTTGGAGTATGAGATCTATGGGATTGGTTCTTTTGTTTGGGTGTCGGATTAGGTTTGGTGTTGACTTTGGAGGATGTAGTGAAATCTAATTTGATGGGTGGATGAGTAAGGTCAAGGTTGGGATGACCCCTAAGGTAGTCAATCGGTTTAGGCAAGGAAGATGATGTAGGTGTAGGTTTGGGTTTAGATGCATGTTGGGTTATAGGAAGGGGTGTGAGTTGAGCCATGAGTGGTATCGTGGAGGAATTTATGATAGTTATAGTTGTGTTTGGTTCGATTGGCTGAAATATTTTGGGTAGATAGTGGAAGTGTCGGTGAGTGACATCTGCATTTATGTTGAGAAAGGAAGCGTAAGATGGCCCCAAAGTAAAGACCTATCCACATAATCTAGGCGTTTGGCCAAGTGTGAGAACAAAACTATAGTGGGTGAGGTTGATGAGGATCCAATGGTAATTCCCGTAAAATGTGTCTTAGAAACAGGAATTTACTAGCTTCAACTTCTGTAGGTAAGAGAGCCAAAAGTAAGTTCATAGGATCTTGGGTAATTGATGGAGAATGGTCCCCTATAGGCAATGGAATTTCTATGGGATCTTTGATAGGTGGAGGAGATGAAGGGTGCTCCTCTGTGGGTGGAGGAGATGATGGGTGCTCCTCTATGGGTGGAGGAGATAAACAAGCATCTTCATGGGTGATAGACTCTCTAGGTGGAGAAGCCAAAGGTGAAATGGTCTCGATGTTAATGGAAGGCTCCTTCACGGGTGAGGAAGGAGGTGAAGGGTGTTCCTATATGGGTGGAGGAATAGGTGAGGTGGATTCAAGTGCAGGTGGAGGACTTGGCTAGGATTTCCTCTATGGAAGGAATATGAGGTAATTGGGAAGCAACGGTGTGACGCTGAAAATAGCATGGACCTCGCGGGTATGGCTATCATGAGTTGAGGTCTCTCCGGTTTGATCAAAAGAAGGGGCATGATTAGGAAATGGTTTCTTGAAGATGTGTAGGTTTTGATTGGTAGGTGTGTTAGGATTATCCAAGGTTAACTCACCTTTCTCAAGAATTTCTTGGACAATGTTTTTGAAAGTGATGCAATTGCATCACTATGACCTTTTACCCGATGATAGTTGCAAAAGTCATGCTCTTTGTACCATGCGGGTGTGGGGCGGCAAGTAGGGTCAAAACTAGTGTGTGGTTTTATGGGAGGAAGGGTGATGGCCCCAACTTTAATGAGATTTTCTAAGACAAAGAATAAGGCTCCCCAATTGGGGTATATTTCCGTTGTTCTCATCTGAATTGAAAGGTTTGAATAGGTGAGATATTAGATGGGGGTTAGCTTTGATTTGATGGATGAGTTGGACCGAACTTAACTACCCGCTGCGTTAGCGGTTCCCTTGGCCTTTGAATAATTGTTCTATGGTTTTGAAGAAGAAGAGGTATCATTCGAATTGAATTCTAAGTTCTTATTGCGTAGTTGGATTTTATTTTCTTTGATGGCCCAAATCTCTAGATGTCGTGCCATGGTAAATGCCTCATCAAAGGTTCGAGAAGGTCTACACTGCAGGTTAGTGAGATATGTCTATCACAAGCCCGCGTGAAGAGCTCGATGATTTCGGTTTGTGGCAGTTGGAATGTGAGTTGATTGATCAGGCTACGCCAACAAGTGACAAAATCTGCGATAGATTCGTCATCATATTGACGCGTAGAGTAGAGGTCGGTCATGGTAACCTTCTTAACAACATTAATGGAGAAGTGATCCAAGAAGGCTTGGGCTACCTAGTTAAATGAGAAGATAGAATGTATAGGCAACCCACTATAACAATATAATGCGGGCCCGATCGAGAGACATGGGAAAGGTCTTGAAGCAATGCATCATCATGGGCAATCAAGTAACACCCATATTGAAAAGATTGCAAGTGTTTTTGTGGGTCTTCTTTGTTGTTGAAGCGATTAAATTTAGGCATATCCTAATGCATGAGATATGGATTAATAGGAATGGATGGGTGGATAGGCTCATTACAAATCTCATCGTAGGTGAGAGTGTTACGGGACCAAAAACCAATCCCTCAAATGTCTGCATCTCGTCCATCATTAACTTGATTAGTTCATTGGTAGGTTATGACAATTGGGTGCTTCCTATAGCATAAGAGGGTTGGAGTTGGACATATGACAGGGGTGGAATTCCATATGGCACTTTCGCCATATATGTAGATTGAGAAGGAGGGAGTGAGATAGGGGGTAAGTACCTAAATGAATGATAGATGAAATGGGAGGTCATTGTTGATATTATGTATATGGAGGTGGAAGGGTCGTGGTGACCCCGGTAGCAATGGGGGCTAAGGATTGTGGAATAGAAAGGATGGTGTTTTAAAAGGGGTAGGGGTCATCGACACCGGGGCGGTTGTATAGCTATGGGTATATGTGAAACAAAGGTGTGGATGAGGTTATGTTCGGTGGTTGGCGAGGGTATAGTGGATGTGACGGTGCAATGGATGTGGTAAACGGGCGGTCATAGTAGGTATAGGGCTTAGTTGTGAAATGACCAGGGCAAGGAAGGTGAGGGTAGCATGGAACCGAGAGGGAGCTGATGCAAGAGTAGGAATGAGTGTCGGATGGGGATAGATACGGGCATGCCATATATCAACTAACCCGAGGCATCTCGATTAGATGAGTGAGAAAGATAAAACCAAGGTGGTAGGGTTTTGGTCAAGGAGTTGTGTGAACTCCTCATCTCCAGTAGTGATAGAGATAGGTTGGATAGGCTCCATAGGGGGTGATAGGATGGAAGGTGGTGAAGGACTAGGTGGGAGCAATGGTTGGCAACTAGCATGGAATATGAAGGAATTTTCTTGGCTACGTGTTAGCACCATGTGAACAATACTTGGCATGGTAGGACTATTTTCTCGTAAACGACACTCGAAATACAACAAAGATAGAAAAAATAGGTGATGGTAGGTGAATTAGATACAAAATGTCAACTGGAAAATTACAAAGGATAACCGATGCTGGTTATGGTAAACCGATGCTACCGGTGTGTAATTGCGGTCGGTCACTTTGTGGAAAGTAGATAGTTGGTCAAAACAAGGTAAAAGGCCAATAATTTTCCAAGTATGCAAGATGCTAATGGAATTTACCAGTAAAGTGAATATGATAATAGTGACAGAGACTTTGAACAAAAATAAGGTTAATAGGTGTCCTTTTGGGTAGGTTAACCAAAAGAAT